>OY728121.1:755063468-755663468 GCA_963277665.1 Viscum album | reverse complement strand
GTACATAACATAAACATGAGTCGAGACTAACTATCAAGACTATATTACACAGTAGACAAAGTCTCATAAGGGATTAGGTTTACTCCCTAACCTCAAAAATTATGTCTCATGAGACTAAACATTACCCATTTCATTGGATAGCTATCTATTTTTACCCATAATAACATGTTCATACATATGTGTTCCATATAAATAATTAAAAATAAGGAATACACATAAGGGTTACCCATAGAAAGAAATGGGTATTGTAATCATGTGATAAGGCATAACCAAGGGAAATATAACAATGGAATACATGAAAGGATAAATTTAAATAATTATAGTAAATTAATAAAGGAAATATAATAATAGATAATGAATAATAATTTCCAACTGAAGTGAATACATGAAAAATAGTGTTTAAGAAACTTTATAAATCAGACACACTAGTGCAGTTAAAGGAAAAATATTACAGAGTCTTTAAAAATTATAAAGGAATAATTGTTTGCATAAAGTGAGAAATAAAATAAGATATTTTTTTATGATAAAATTTTTGATTTTATAAAAATATTTTTTTTCTTAAAAAAGTTTATGGAGTGTACTGGAAAATGGGTAAAAAGTAGAGAAGTTCCCTTTAATCGGGCTTGCTTACAAGAGGATTTAATAAAGGAGCCTTTAAAACATGTATTTATCATAAAATAATGATTAATTATTTTGGATAAATATATTCAGAATATATAGACATAATTTATAATAATTATATCAAAATAATGAAGAAATAAATTGGTGTAAAGAGAGAGAAATCATAACCTAACAGTAAATTTGGGAGTTTATGGAGATCCCTTACCTTATATCCAAATGTGTTATGAACTTGCACTTAATGTAATGGATAATAAAATTAGATTCAATAATAATCTAATTGAGAACCTCTTTAACATATATTTGATTTATTATAATTTTATCAAGTTCATTTATGTCCATTTCGATGAGTTATAATGTTTAATTTCATTGTTCCGTGAGCATTTATTTCATGGTTTTATGGTTGGTTACCTTCATTATAATTATGAGATTTCATATAAAATGGAATAAAAACTTCCTAAGTGTAATGAAATGGTATTAATATAATTCTATAATTTCAAATGGTCCCATATATAAGTTTTTTATAAATTGGGGATGATTCATTAGATAAAAAATTAATAAAAAAATGTTTAGTTATAAAAGGGTAAGAGAAGATATTTGATGATTGATATTCCATTAACACAATAAAAATACATTACATATATTATAATTTAGTTATAATTCTATTTTGGTTAGGATAGGTGAGGATAAGGTAGAAGAAAGAAATAATATAAAAAATAAAAAATGAGGATTTAACCTCTTGAATATCATCACCTTGGGAACCTCCTTAAGGAAATTTGGTTTGGTCTTTTGTTGATACAAAAAGCATTTGGACAAGTGGAAGAGGATTGGGGGGTAATTGGTAAGAATATGTACAAGATATAAGGCTTAGGAGGTGTGAGGAGAAGGTTTGGTGAGGGTGGTATTTATATGGGGAGAGGGGTGTTTTTTATTATTTTATTCATTTATTCATTATTTTGGCTCAAGGATATCAATAGTGTTGATTAATATAACTATGTAAAATAAATGGTTTAGGATATTTATAACCAATGGGTTCTTAAATCATCCATGTATCAACCATGACTCAAGAATTCATGTATTTTCTAAACACTGTAAATTAACGTATTTCACTTTTCACCAGAAAATCAACTATTTTAGAAAAACCTCAAAAATTCACCCTGACCATTTTTTGATGTATATATTTCAAAAATTTAATCCATTTTATGAAAATAATTTTCTAAATATGATAAATTAAATTTTTGATTAAAATCATTATTTATTCAAAAAAACAGATTTTAATATCATAATCGATTTTATGACACTTTGAAAAATTAATTAATGTCTCAAAAAAAATCTTATAATTATAATACAAAAAATATTAATTTATGAATATATTTTATTAAAATAAAATTTCTTTTAAATTTATATATTAATTATAAAATTATAAAGTAACATTTATGTTTCACAAAAATACCAACACTTAATTTATCATTTTTAAAACATTTATTTACTTGTTCCTTGATATAAATATATAATGTTTTCATTTATAATATACCTACATTTTATTTATACTTTCCTATGTGTGGTTACTATTCTAACAACTCGATTACTATTCTTAATGTTCACCTTACTATTTGAACAGTCATATTTCTTCCTCCAACATATTATACTCTATCCTGGTAAGAAAATTTTCAATTTTTCATTTTCCTTAATGGTGTAAAAGTTCTAGAGGGGTATTCATAAAATATCTAGAATGTTGTTTCATTGAATAATTTAAAGTTATAGGGCCTAAAATCACACTAATGTCGTGTTTTGATGCAAGATTTGATGCTCATTTCTTTATGTTGTAGTCTGCATTAAAAAAGTATGACATATATTAACTAGAATCAACTTCTTTTTCAAATCCATATACAATAAATTTATATACACAGTGAAGTTTCCAATCATGAATAAGGAGGTTTCAGTCATATTAAGTGAATTATAGATATTCTTCCCAACATCATTCTTTGATATAATGGTCCGCCTGATGGTTCACTTGGTTAGAGAGGTTCAACTATGTGGTCATGTCCATTACAAAAGGATGTACCTCATTGAATGGTATATAAAGATTTTAAAAGGGTATGTAAACAATCAAATTTGGCCATAAGGTTGCATTACATAATGATATATTGTGGAAGAATCTATTGAATTTTGTGCTAATAACCAATCAGATGTTGACAGTATCAGTCTCCCAAAGTATCACCACATCTGGCACCTTATGGGTGAAAGAATTTATGTAAGATATGTTATTAAAATTACCATAAAATCATGGGAGCAAGTTCACATTTACATTTTACATAATAGTGAAGATATTGATCCATATTTTAAATCCCAAAAATAAAATCTTAGAGATTTGAATCTATCAAGGGATGAAGTCTGGATATCAAATACACATAATCAACAGTTTATAGGATGGTTCTGAAAGATTTTGTGTCCTATAACCAACTATTGGTACTTTGATTACATTAATATTTCATATATTTAAATATTAAACATCTTATTACATATTGTTCATTATCCTGCATGAATATAGTGTAATAATGTACTGGAGTATTTGTCGCATTGACAAGGTCATAACAGTTCCCCTATATAATGAGAACCTTGAAGTGTTGTGAAAATATTATCAAATATAGTTCTACGGTTGGATTACATACTATAATGGGACACAAGGTATATATACCATCAGATGAAAGTACTTGTAATAAGATGAGACTTCTTCTCATGAAGTTTGAACTTAGTAATCTCCAAGATGGGAGATTATGAGAACAGACCCGCCAGTAGGAATTTTTCATGTTTTGGTGTCATAAAATATTCCTATATGTGAGTGTGTGTGATGATCCTTAAACTTTAAGATTATCATTAATACGCATCATGACTCTTGTACTTTGATTTTCTGACGAAAACCAGCATTCCAAATGTTGGAAATAAATAGGGTATGTTGGGTGCGTCACGAGTGGCATGTTATTAATGGATAAGTTGAGGAAGTATGTGTCCCTTCCATTTATGGAAGTTGATATCTCAGCCCTTTGATTGAAATATAATCGTCGTGTTAAATTCCATGGACATGGTGTAACGATGAGTTTATTTTAGGTGGTCAAGGAATGACGTATCAAGCACAAAGGTTGATGACACTATCATGAAACCTGCTGGATTAGATATTGATATAAAGGGATTATATTACATAGTGAACGTTCATATGTGGATTTAGTTGTTTTGACTTTAAGTACTTTCTATTTGGTGCCTTGACCCATTTCTAGATAGTACACTTAAACTTTCGGCAAGCCCACCTAATGCCAACAAGAAAGAATCCTAGAGCGTCACACACTAAGTGATTTTAGTGGTCTCAGTGAAATTCTATTTGAATTTAATTAATGAAATAAATAGTACTCTCAAGACCATGGAATATGATCTCATAAATTAAATAAATATTTATTCACCAGATTATGACTAAAATATATTTATTTATTTCATTGAACATTTAATAAATATTTATTTACTAGTTTGTAAACAAAATATTTATTTAAGAGAATAATTTATTTATTTATTTATTCGGGTGTTCAATAAATGGAAGTAGAGTTCGAGTGGACCAAGGATGGTCTGGTAGTAAAATAATTATTTGAAATATGGTAAATAATTATTTAACAAGTTGGAATAAGTTAAATTAATAATAACGCTGCTATTATTTTGTGACATAGAATTTTATTTATAATTCCGTTTTGTGCAAGTTGGTGCCCCATAAATAATGATACGGTATTATTATTAAAATTATGGGTTTTTTGTAAGGTTATGAATGTATTTAATTGTTTTTAAGAAATTAAATATTGTAATTGAGTCCCCATATCGATCAATAGACATGTACTTCTATTGTGCCATGTACTGAACTGCACGCCCAGTGAATTGAGAATTATTGAGCTAAATAATTTTTCTCCTGAATCCTCTTCCTGCCCCTTTCAATAACGAGAGACATTCATCAAGACCAAAGAACAAGTGATCAAGAACGATCGAAACAAGACACTCGCTTCACCATGCTATCTCCAAGAGAACAGGTGGTGTTGATCAGAGGCCATTGGAGCACATGTGGATCACTATTAGGGGGCTTCTGGTTTGGATCCTCACAAGTGAAATGAGACAATCTAAAAGGGTCATTCCAGATGATCAAAATCATCAAAAAAAGTACTAAAGATCCAGGCATTACTTTTCTTTATGAAATTAATTAAATTAATTATAAACTTGTTGTGAAATATCCTCTCTAAAGGTTTCGGGCATCTTTCTTCTGTTGAAAGTGGGTGCCCTAAACCCAACTTGTTTTATACTTTGATTACCGTTACATATATTCAATTTGTTATAATACATGTGTTTATCATTCCATAATAGTGTATATACTTCTGCATCCACTTTGTTTATGGCAATGTCCTTAGATTATCTATCGCATCAAAGGGTTATAGTAGATCCCAGACTATAATGAGAACCCTGAGATGCCATGATAGTAATCTTAAATTAACGTCCTATGGTCCAGTTACATCATTCTGAAAGGAAACAGATGATGTGTGACCATCAGGTGCTGGGGGATCATAAGCATTGAGACTTCTTCTCATGAAGTTCGCACTTGATGATCTCTAGTAGTTGAGATCATGAGGACAGACCCGTATAATAGGAACACCACATGTTTTAGGTGTCATTGTTCGTTCCTATCTACAGACATGTGTAATGGTCTTTAGAATTGAGATCATTTTCAATGGATGTCATTTAATTACATACATTTTATGCAAGGTGAAAACCATGGTGAAAAAGTCATGGTGAGGTAGTTTGTATCAGGTGCATCTTTAATGGAATGGTATTGATTGAATAATCGATAAAGGATTTGTCGCTTCCGAGTTCAGGAAGAGATATTTTGGGTCTGGTTGATTAGGATGGTTGCACCTTCATTAAATCAATGTCCATGGTAGTGGAAGGTAAGACCGTCCAGACAAGTCAATAAACAAAATAAAGAAAAATAAAGAATGATGAAACTAGTATGCATTCTGCTTTATTAAGATATCGATGATGAAGAGATTATATTACACGGACCGTGTTCGTAGGAAGGTAGTCGTTGCTTTGACTTTTCCTTATCTCTATAGGGGCCTCGATGGGTTTCTAGACCCCGCTCTAGGTCGGTGGATATTATTCACTGCTATTGGGGTAAGGGCCTAGAGGGTCACACACAATAGCGCCTTTGAGAATCTTCCATATTCTGTGAATGGGAATATCGAACTTGGTGGGCCCCGCCAAAGGGTCCGAGCACTATCCAAGTTATATGGATCGCCAAAGAATAAATAAATTCATTAATTATTCAAGTTTAGAATAATTCATTGAATTTATTTATAACATGTATTTAAAAGTCATATAGTAAATACAAGTATTAATATTATTCGAATGGATTTTAATATCCTAGATTCGTTTAATATTAGCAGGAGGTATGAGTCGGGTTAAAGAATCAAATTTATCATGTAATATATTTATATATTACAAGTAAGTGATAAATTATAAATATTATTTATGGTATATTTTATTTGTCATAAATAATTATTTATAACACTTATATAGCAGACGTCTATTACACGGGGGTCGGGAATCCATACCGCGTATTTTAAACACTCCCTATATAAGTGAGAGAGAGTCTCTCCCATGGATATTATTCATTCATGTGTTTATATTGAGAGATTATCTCTCCTCCTAGAATCTAGAGAGATAGTCTCTCATGCGAAGGAAGATCTTCAAGTTCATCCATCTCGGATAGATGCTTCTTCCTTTACGGTGATCGTCGTTGTGCTGAAGTGAGCGTCGAAGATCTTCACTAGCACCCGGATCTTGATGAACGGTGCACGAGCAGATTCGCGAGTCATGTATGGATGATCTAGAGGGCTTTGACGTTGGAGTCTTCGAGTAACGATCATCGGCGTCCTGCGGTGGACTTACACACGCTAATTTCAAACAAGGTACATGTTTAGTTTAATTTATGTGCTCTGTTTAAACCTTGCGAGATCCTCAGAACAAATCGGGAAAAGATCACCAGAGTTGACAGGGTTACGTCACTCCGGTGATGCAGAAAATTTTAAATTCCCAGCCCACTAGCTTCCGCTACGCCGTCCCGGTACCCAATAGTGGTATCAGAGTGATCGCAAGGTTTTTCTTACTCAACAAAATTAATATGCATTAAATTTAATTGTGGGGTGTTAAAATGCTTCATTCGGATCCGACTGCACGTCGTTTCGTTTTCAAATGATCAAGTTACGATCATTTCAAATTTTTAATCAGATCGACGTCGTAGTTTTCGTTTATTTGATATTTATCTCAAATTGAGAATTAACATCAAATATAATATTTTATTATTATAAAATATAATAAAATATTTTTTATAATAAAAAAAGAAATGTGGGAGACGAAGACCCCAATTCGGGGTCTTCTTTATTTTAAAATAAAAAAATTAGGGAAGAACAAGACCCCAAAATGGGGTCTTCTTCCCTTTATTTAAAATAAAGAGGGTGGTGGAATTTTTTGTCTAAGGAAAAAATAATAATAATAATTGGAAGACCCCAAAGGGGTCTCCTTCTCTCACGCGGCGCAAGAGGGCTCTCCACTTAGGGAGAAACCCTAGCCCCACCGAGCCGCCACCCCTGTGTGTCGGACCGCCAGACCGCACCACCTCCCAATCCCCTTCATGCCACCCTGAGCCGCCTCGGCCAGCCGCCTCCCGCCGGTCCCCTTCGCACCGCCCCGAGCCCCACTAGGGTGCCTGATCACACTTCCTAGAGCCGCACCGAACCACCGCGCTGCTCCCGAACCCAAGCCGCCCTGAGCTCTCTGGACCACCTCCTTCCGGACCTGGTCACGCTGTGTCGGGATGTCGCCCCGAACCCCACCGGACATCCTCCTCCCTGAGCCCAGCCGGAGCAGTCACGCCACCTCGGACCGTCGCCCATGGCCGGACCTCCAACTCGTGCCGGCCAAGAACCACACCGGCCACACCGGTCCAGGCCATGTCGGACCGGGCTGTCGCTTCACCGGATCGCCGGAGCAGCGGGCTGCCGGCCATGTGGCTGGCCAGTTTGCTTCCCGGACTCCTCACGCTCCATTCAGACCTCGCCGGAAGTTGCTGCCATTGCGGGAGTCGCTGGACTGAATGGTGATGTCGTGGTCACACTGCGGTCACACCGTAGTCACGCTGTGGTGATGCCGTAATTTTCCATGTTCAAGGACGACACCCCGCAGCGGTTCGCAGTCCTTCCGGACTCCCCGGCTAGAGGTAACCCTACTTTAAATTAATTTTAATTAATTTAGTTTTTTTTAAATTAAATTAATTAGAGTTAATTTGGGGTTTAAATTATTTTAATTCGAAATATTAATTTAATTTAATTTTTGAATTAAATTAATGGTTTAATTTAATTTTTTTAATTAAAATTAAATTAAACAAATGGAACCAATAAAATAAATTATTTGAATTTAATCAAATTTATTTAATTTATTAGAACACCCTCACATTATTTAAATTTATTTCAATTTAATTTTCTTACGCATATTTTTCCCTGAATGGTCTTGAGCAAGTGACCGAACTGTGTATGTCTGGTATTTATTTATTTATTCAATGCGTGCGATGATTGTAATAATTAATTAGATAAATTACAGTCTGTGAATCGTCTCTTTTAATTCAAATATGTATAAGGGCATGCGTGTCCAATGCACAAGATGCATTTTTTACCCCTAGACCCCCTCACCCGCATGCGAGTACATTTGTAATTAAATGATGACGATCTAAGATACAGACCCACTAAGATGAGGCGGTAAACCAGACAGAAGATGAGCACATTGCACTAGGAAATTTGTGACGTGAGTCAAGTCAGGACTCAGGTATGGATGCCCCTAGGTAAAGATTGATCTGTTATGGATCGGTCTTTATAGAATGCTCAAGAACAGTCAGATTACATGATTTACTTTATGCATAGTTTATTATTTTATGTGTCTGTGTGATTATTGTGTGATCACATAGAATAGTAAACAAGATAAAATGAATAAAGATGTGATGAATTATATTCTATTTCATGTTCATTTGTGAGCGCGACAACCCATTTTGAACATAATAAGTAGAAAAGGATTATATTTTTCAATAAACATAAAAATACCTCAAATATATATTAAGTCTAAAAGCCTTCCATTTCTCACATCCAAACAAAACCGGCTGTTTGGGTGATCGTTAGTCTTAGTTGAGAGTGCCTTTTACTACCGGGGCGTTTTTATGAGAGAAATGGATCGACTTAACTTAAGTGAGTTTTCAAGGATTAGCCTTAGCTAACTTGCTATCACTTTAGAGGCAAGATGTTGAGGGAATAAAGTTCAGATTCCAAAATCTGGGACTTTACTCAACAACACAAGGAACCACAAGAACAAGTGGTTGGATAGTCTAGTGCCTACCTTGAAACCCTCCAAGTAGTGGCGTAGCCCTAACTTGTAGACTACGAGGGAGGTTTCGAGGATCCTTGCCACTAGAATAATCAAGCGATAGAGTATTACGAATCTAATATTGAGGGCTATTGAGGTTCGCTAAAATAGTGGGAGACATTAAAATGATATAATAATTTATTAATCATGAATGTCAAAAGGTAATCAAGACAAAGTACTAACTGCTAAATATTTATCTGATGTAGATTCAAAATGGAAATCACCAACACCATAAGTACTTTATCACTGCGGTCATTCTTATATAAAGAAAATATCATGACCAGCAATAACTTCCAGGAGTGGTACAAGCGCTTGCGCATAGTACTATGCCAAGAAAGGATGTTATATGTGCTGGAATCCCCAATTCTTGTTGAGCCTCCTCAAGGAGAAAGTAAGGCGGAAAAAGATAAATGGAGAAATCATGTAGACGATGCACTTGATATACAATGCATCATGCTATCATCCATGTCTAGCCAATTGCAGAAAATGCATGAGGATGAGGATGCCTATAAGATGCTTTCACATCTCCAAAAACTTTCTGAGGAGAGGGCCAGGCAAGAAAGGTATGAGATCTCAAGTGCACTTTATAAGTGTAGGCTAGCAGAAGGGCACTAAGCTGGTCCTCATGTACTCAAGATGATTTGGTATATTGAGAGGCTCAAAGCCCTTGGGTTCAAACTGAACGAAGAACTAGCAGTGGATCTCATTCTTGCCTCTTTACCATCAATATTCTTGACTTTTATTGTCAATTATAATGTGAATGATATGACAAAGTCACTCCCAGAACTTTTGGATTTAGTTTTCCAAGATGATAAGGATATGAAAAATACCAATTCATCTGTCATTATGGTGAAAAAGAAAAACAAGTCAAAGGAAAAGGGGTCTAAGGAAAAGTTAAGGCCAAAGACACCAATGCATCGTCTTACAAAGAATCCAAAGATTCAGAGGCAAAGTAATGAGCAGGAAGCTGTCTACTTTGGATGTGGTAAGAAAGGCCACTGGAAGAAGAATTGCAGAGCTGGGAAGAAGAATCAAGCTGATGCTTCTACTTCAGGTATTTTTGTCATTGAATGCAATCTATCTTTATCTACAAGTTGGGTATTGGATATAGCATGTGGATCATACATTTGTATTCATATACTGGAACCATGTAGGTACAAGAAGATTGAAAAAGGTCAAGTGGATCTCTGAGCTGCAAATGGTACAAGTCTGGCATCCTTGGTAGTGGGAGACTATCACATAACCTTGCCAACTAGTTTGGTTCTAGTTTTGAACAATTTCTATTATTTACCTTCTGTAACCAGAAACATTATCTCTGTGTCAATTCTAGACACTATGGGTTTTTATTTCATGTTCGGAAATAAAAGTTATCTCTTTTATAGGGATAACATATGTTATGGTATGGCACATCTTAAAAATGGTTTATATATGATAGAACTGGAGAACTCAGTAATGGAAATCAATGACAAAAACAGCCAACATGACTCAAATAACAGCCGCCTATAGAACTTCAGGCTTGGTCATGTAAACAAGAAGTGATTCCAGAGATTTCATCAAGAAGGGTATCTAGACTCGGTACAGTTAGAACCCTTAGATGTATGTCAATCTTGTTTACAAGAAAAGATGACCAAAGAACCTTTCTCAGGAAAGGGAGAAAGAGCCAATGCAGTGCAAGAATTAATACATACTGATGTATGTGGTCCATTTCCAGTAGAGGCAAGGGGTGGTTTTCTATACTTCATTACTTTTATAAAAGACTATAGTAGGTATGGATATATCTACATAATGCGGTATAAGTCAGATTCCTTTCTGATTTTTAAGGAATACCAAAATGAAGTAGAAAACCAACTTGGTAAGAAGATAAAAGCACTTCGCTCAGACCAAGGCAGAGAATATCTTAACCAAGCATTCATTGATCACTTAAAGGAGTGCGGGATAGTATCCCAAACCACTCCTCCTTATACACCACAATGTAATGGTGTTAGTGAAAGGAGGAATAGGACCTTTCTTGACGTGGTCAGATCAATGATGAGTCATGCAACCCTTCCATCATCCTTTTAGGGATACGCCTTACAGATAGAAGCATATACCCTTAACTGAGTACCAAATAAAGCTACAGATGGGATTCCATATCAGTTATGGTATGGAAAGAAACCCAACCTAACACACATATGTCTATGGGGGTGCGAGTCATTTTTCAAGACTTTACCAAGTGACAAATTAGCATCCAGAAGCACTAAGTGCATCTTTATAGGTTATCCTAAGGAAACTAGAGGATACTACCTATATAACCCTTTAGATATAAAATTCATTGTAGAAAGACACGCCACATTTCTAGAAAGGTAACACATTTCTATTAGAAATAGTGGGAGTAAGATTGACTTAAATGAAGTTAATGCTCTGGATGCACAAGAGTTGGTAGTGGAACAATCTCCACAAGAACAAGTGGAAGAAGAAAGTATTCCTAAGACACAGATACTGTGTAGGTCTATGCGAGAGGTTAGAGAAACAGAGTGTTATGGTTTTCTTGTCACTGAGTCAGGTGACACATTAGTCCTTCAGGATGATGAACCTCTAACCTACAAGGAAGTAGTAAAAGGAAAAAAAAAGATTCTAAATGTAAAGAAGCCACAAATTCTGAGATGGATTCCATGTACCAAAATCAAGTTTAGATTTTGGTAGACCCTCCAGCTGATGTAAATCTCATTGGATGAAAATGGGTATTCAAGAAGAATCTAGACATGGATGGTGAGGTTAATACCTTTAATGCAAGACTGGTTGCAAAGGGTTTTAGGAAACATCAAGGCATTAACTATGATGAAACCTTCTCACCAGTACCAATGCTTAAATCCATCAGAATATTTCTTGCAATAGTAGCCTTTCATGATTATGAAATTTGGAAAATGGATGTCAAAACTGCTTTTCTAAATGGGAAGTTGGTTAAAGACGTCTATATGACTCAACCCAAAGGGTTTGTGAAGTCAAAGAATTCCAATAAAGTATGCAAGCTACAGAGATCCATTTATGGATTGAATTAGGCATCAAGATCATGGAATGTTCATTTTGATGAGGCCATAAGAGATTTTGGTTTTATCAAAAATGAAAGCGAGACTTGTGTCTATAAAAAGGTTGAAGGGAATTACATCATTTTCCTAGTATTATATGTTGATGACATATTAATTATGGGAAATGAGCTGCAAGACTTACAGTCAGTTAATACTTGGTTAAATTAATGCTTCTCCATGAAAGACTTAGGTGAAGCAGCCTGCATTCTAGGGATCAAGATCTATTGATATAGATCTCAAAGGCTGATTGGGCTAAGTCAAAGTACATATATTGACAAGGTACTCAAAAGGTACAGTATGTAAAAATCCAAGAGAGGATTGTTACCTATGTCACATGGTGTAAATCTCTCCAAGAAAATGTGTCCACAAACATAGGAAGAGATTGATAGAATTAGTAGAGTCCCTTATGCTTCGACAGTGGGTTCTATCATGTATGTCATGTTATGTACTAGGTTTGATGTCGCCTTTGCTTTAAGCATGGTGGGTAGATATCAAGCCAATCCAGGAGAGTTGTATTAGATAGCTGTTAAAACTATCTTAAAGTACTTGAGACATACTAAGGATATGTTCCTGGTGTATGGAGGAGATTAGGAACTAGTTGTGAGTGGATACACTAATGCTAGTTTCCAGACAAATCATGATTATATGAAATCGTAGTCAGGCTACATCTTTTGACTGAATAGTGGTGCAGTGAGTTGGAGAAGCTCAAAGAAAGTTGTGGTTGCGGATTCTACAGCAGAGTTCGAATATATTGCAGCTTTCAATGTAGCAAAGGAAGCAGTCTGGATACGCAGCTTTATCTCAAACATTGGTGTTGTACCTAGTAGTGCAAACCCTGTAATAGTATATTTTGATAATACTACTGTAGTGGTGCTTACCAAGGAGCCCAGGTCTCGCCAAACAACAAAGCATATTCTTTGGAAGTTTCATTTCTTGAGGGATTTTACTCAAACAGGTGAAGTGACAGTTAGTAGAGTAGCCACAGAGGACAACTTGGCAGACCCCCTGACTAAAGCCATTTCTCAGCAGAAGCATGATTCACATGTGAGAGATAGCATATTGAAACCTTTTAGTAGTTGGCTCTAGTGCAAGTGGGAGTGTTGAAAGTTGGTTCCCTAGACCCAACTTGTTTTGTACTTTTATTACCGCTACATATATTCTGTTTGTTATAATACATGTGTTTATCTTTCCATAATAGTATAGATACTTCTGCATCCACTTTTTTTATGTAAATTTTCTTAGATTACCTATCGCATCAAAGGTTTATAGTAGATCCCAGGCTATAATGAGAACCCTGAGATTCCATGACATTAATCTTAAATTAACGTTCTATGGTCCAGTTACATCATTCTGAAAGGACACAAATGATGTGTGACCATCAGGTGATGGGGGCTCATAAGCATTGAGACTTCTTCTGATGAAGTTTTCACATGATGATCTCTAGTAGTTGATATCATTAGCATAGACCCACATAATAGGAACACCATATGTTTTAGGTGTCATTGGTAATTCCTATATATAGACATGTGTAATGGTATTTAGACTTGAGATCATTGTCAATGGATGTCATTTAATTATGTACATTTGATGCAAGGAGAAATCCATGGTGAGGTATTTTGTATCGGGTACATCATTAATGTCATGGAATTGATTGAATAATCAAGAAAGGATTTGTCGCTTCTGAGTTCAGGAAGAGATATCTCAGGCCTGGTTGATTAGGATGGTTTCACCTTCATTAAATCCATGGCCATGGTAGTGGAAGGTAAGACCGTCTGGAAAAATCAACAAACAAAATAAAGCAAGATAAAGAATGATGACACTAGTATGCATTCTACTTTATTGAGATATCAATGATGAAGAGATTATATTACACGGACTGTGTTCATAGGAAGGCAGTCGTTGCTTTGACTTTACCTTATCTCTAAAGGGGCCTTGATGGGTTGCTAGACCCCGTTCTAGGTCGGTGGATATTATTCACTGCTATTGAGGTAAGGGCCTAGAGGGTCACACACAATAGTGCCTTGAGAATTTGCCATATTCTATGAATAGGAATATAGAACTTTTTGGGCCCCACCAAAGGGTCTGAGCACTATTCAAGTTCTATGGATCACCAAATAATAAATAAATTCATTAATTATTCAAGTTTAGAATAATTCGTTGAATTTATTTATAACATGTATTTACAAGTTATATAGTAAATACAAGTATTAATATTATTCGAATGGATTTTAATATCCTAGGTTCATTTTATATTAAGAGGAGGTATGACTCGATTTAAAGACTCAAATATATCATGTGATATATTTATATATTAAAAGTAAGTGATAAATTATAAATATTATTTATGGAATATTTTATTTGTCATAAATAATTATTTATAACACTTATATAGCAGACATCTATTACATGGGGGTCGGGAATCCATACCGCATGTTTTAAACACTCCCTATATAAGTGAGAGAGAAGCTCTCCCATGGATACTATTCATTCATGTGTTTAGATTGAGAGCTTCTCTCTCCTCCTAGAATCTAGAGAGAGTTTCACTCCTGCGAAGGAATATCTTCAAGTTCATCCATCTCGGATAGAAGCTTCTTCCTTTGTGGTGATCGTCGCTGCACTGAAGTGAGCATCGAAGATCCACGCTAGCACCTGGATCTTGACTAATGGAATGTGAGCAGATTTGAGAGGCGTGTTTGGATGATCTAGAGGGTTTCGACGTCGGAGTCTTTGAGTGAAAACCTCCAGCATCCTGCGGTGGACTTGCACACGCTAATTCTAAACAAGGTACATGTTCAGTTTAATTTTTGTGCTCTGTTTAAACCTTGCAAGATCCTCAGACCAAACTGGGACAATATCACCAGAGTTTAAAGGGTTATGTCACTCCGGTAATGCAGAAAATTTTAAATTCCTGGCCCACCGGCTTCCGCTGCACCGTCCCGGTACCCAACACCTTCTTTATCTAAATATTTGATTCTATTCCATGGAGGTTGGAATTCATCATTGTATTGATCTTGGAATAATTATTGACCATGGTAAAAATTGAATTTGGGCACCGGCCCAACCACACTTCTGCTGCGCCTTGAACCTATAAGTTTTAAGATTAAATTTATAAAGAGTTATATAAAAATCCAAATTCTATTTTCGAACAAATTTGATGGCTATCCATGGGACTAAATGAGAATTTTATATCTTACACTAGTTTTTTAATCAATGGTTTTATGTTCTATAAAAAAGAACATGATGACCATAGTATAATGCTAAATAGTGGAGTTATGCTTTTGGAAGAACTGATGAACATATCTAATTCTGAGGATAAAAATCCAATTTATGAAAATATGTCATATTTCAGAATTATAGAATAGATATATGAGTTGGATTATAAAAAATTTCAAGTGATGATTTTCTATTGAAAATGGGTTGACAATAGGAGTGCACTGAATGTTGATGAAATGGGATTCATGAAGGTGAAAATCAGTGTAGAAGAGGAAAAATGATAAGTCATTGATAATGGAATCACAAGTAGTGCAAGTATTTTATATATTAGATATAGAAAACAAGAATTAGTCAATTATCCTTCTAGATACTAAAACAACTGTAGGGTGAGATGAAAATTTAACAAAGGATGACCCTTTCATTGGGAGATCACAATTAGTTCATAACAGTCCCAATATAGACAATGTATTTCATGTTAGAGGGGACCACAAATAGGGGATTTGGATTCTTGATATAGGTCCAAATCCCTTCAACCTTTAAAAGATAAATAGAGTTCAATGAGAAGGATAATTTTTTTTAATATACTATGTTTTTTCTTGTAATATTATTTTTTTCTACTTTATTAACATAATCTAAATTAAATGTTTAACTATTCATGTAGACAATGTCTTATGCACATGATGATGTTACCAATCTCAGGTAGGAATATATTTTTGATGCTAAAACTGCAGAATTATTAGGGTATCAGCAGTATATTGATGAAAAAAATAATGATGTGGCATCATAGTGTTGAATAAAATTATCAAGGCAATGAGTAAGTGTATAAAATTTGAGCTTGGTTAAAATCAATGTAGCAAACCTATTGACCCCAACAAGTCAATGTTCATTAATTATGTTGGGGTCACAATGAAGATGAATGTGCTGATTGATATAGATTCAGGGTGCCACATCCATCCTATAATAAAGGTAACCATTTGGGAAGATATAAAGGTAATTTTATGGTTTACATTATCTATTTTACCAAAAAATTATATAATGAAACATTGATTTAATTTTCATTATTCCTTGTGGAGTTCATTTATTTTATAATATTTACATAATAAATTTGTCTTAATGGTTGCTAGAAAATCCCATATAGGCTTTTGGGCTCTTCTTACTAAGTTATATCTTAGGGTTTATAAGGGGAAAGTAAATCCCCAACCAACAATTAGTGATGAATGTATTATAAATCATTAAACAAGGAATTATTTCATTAATCTTAGTGATTATAAAATCATTTTTGGAGAATTTTATTTGATAATATATTATTTTAAATTATTTATTTTATCCAATTTGATTCAAAATTGTTAATTTATGAAACAAAAAAAAAGTTATGAAAATAAATAATGTGCATCAAAACCAAATGTACCCTTATCACAAAGAAAGGATGGGGTACACTTCACTAGGGAAAAATTGGTATGTATTTTAAATAAACAATAAAAAATTTATGTGATATGAAAAAACATATGTTCCTTTGTTGATATTCAAATTGATTAATAAAAATTTGAATCCACTTTCATCCCATGTCATGTGTTATGGAAGGAGGATCGTGTAAATAAAGTGGGTAAAGTAGTTGTTGAAAACACAAAAATGGTATGGGAAACATGTGTAAGTATGGCATAATAGTAATGTGTTATGCTCTATTACTGTATTACATAAAAATATTCATTTATGTTCATTTTTTATATGGTTTAGATATAATAATTGGTAGCAACCATACCAAAAGAAAAACTACTTTTAGTATCTTTGAAGTGGCTCGAACAATATAGTCGCATTAGAGGAGTAGGTTTTAAAGTGTCTCCTCATAAATATTTTGAGAAGATAAAACCATAAGAATAATCATATAAGATGATTAAAGTATTGCAGACACAAATAGATGATTTGTATGATATTATTGTTTGGTCTGGTTTGGTAGACCAATATATGATAAATGATCAAAGTGAACTGAAAGTGGAACAAAGATCCACACATGAAGAACTGAATGACCCCACTAGATTTGAGGCTAGTCATTACCCTCAACAGCATACCTTACCTGAGGTAATCAATTTGTTTCATTACGATTTATCCTAAATTTAAATCAAACAACTTCTAAAAACTTTATATTACTAAAATTTTGTAGGTTAAAGTTATATGTGATTTATATCTATCAACACCCACACACCGCCATGTTATATGGGGTATGGTGTATAATATCTCAGGAGACAAGATACACAATAAATAACTCCCAAAAGATCACACGTGTGGGGATTGAGGTAGATTAGGAGATGACCATTGAGTTACTTCTTCCACTTGATGAGATGAATATTACAATTGTCAATGATGTAATTGGAACTTTCATTGGATGGTCATATGGTATTATAAAAACACATTAGGTATGTATTTAAAAAAATTCATATGAAGAACTTTTAATAGTTTATTAAAAAAGTTTGAAAGTGAGGTATTATATTACGGATGAATAAAACAATGGGGAAATGAAATGTCATATCCAGATAATCTAGTGAATCAAACAAGAGATCAAAAGTACCTTCGTAGAGTACCTTATCCCCACCAATTCCATAGAAACATTTATTATCATTAAAAATTCATGAAAATACCACATTTAAAGATGAAAATATGCCTTTTATTCCATATGAAGAAGAAATATATGGAACTTTCATTACATACATAGTTGGTCTCAAGAGTATAAATGAGGTTCTCAAGTTTGAATGGATGGGATTCTCAGTTGTTAATACATGTATAAGGTACATTTTCATAATATGTCTATCCAAAAAAGTGATATAATGTGTTCATTAATATTAATAAATATTCATATTTTCTATAGGAGTTTATATTACAACTATATAAAAGGAAAACTGTGGGAAGCATGATTTTTATTCATTAATCCCTATATCATTTCTACGCAAGATTCTTATTTGGAGAAGGAATAAGTTGTTAAGAAAAAAAATGATCTCAATAATGCATTAGAGAAATAAATAAAAAACGATAGAGTATTTTTTATGCCTACAATGTGGGGGTAAAACTCTACAATCTAATCACATAAAATATATTTTTATTTTTTTCGTTACTTATTTATTTTTATTTTTTAGAAAGCACTGGATGTTAATCGCACTCAATCTAGATACCCCAAATATTTATTTTTGGATCCAATGCATGGATATCAAACAACCCAAGAACACATGATGTTTATTGTGAATTTTTAGTACACTACAATCAATAGTTTTATTTATAAACTTCGAATTATATGTTTTAGTATGCGGTTTAACAAAGAATTTTTTATGGTATGGTGGTCACTAAATATAGGATAAATCATGGCATGAAGTCGGGGATTGAACATAAAAAGCCTATGGATTACTTCAAATAGAAACAAATTAAGGTATATATAGAAAGTGTTAACTATAAAAACATATTTCAAAGCAATTTACTTATTTTGATCAATGTTTCTATAGTGTCTGAAGTAAGATAATTGAAATGATTTTGGATATTATGTTTGAAAATTTATGGGAGAGATCATAAACCATAAAAATACCAGTATCCCCAGATAGGTAATTTCTAAAGGTAATTAAAATTTCATTAAAAATATTTCTTATTCGTTTGTTTTTCTATATTTTCATATTACTACTAAGATTTATGACAACCTTCATACTCAAATGAATAAGAAAATTTGTTTAGAGACGAGTGGACAGCGTACATGGTATCAGAATGTTTTCTGACAAAAAAATTGTTGATTACCTACTATGTTTATGATCTAGTAATGTATATGATCTTAGAAACATATTTAGGGTGTGAATAATTTGTATCATAATTATTATATATTATTTTTTATCTTTTTATCAATGAGAAGTATAATTGAGGGAATCGATGTTTAAGAAATGATCAGAAAACATGGTGTTAGAATGTATACAGAAATCATGAGGAGGTGACTTCCTGCTACTTATTTAGTTAATTTTCTCACAATTTTATCTATTCTTTTGTTAATTTACATATCATTTTTAGAATAATATTATACTAATTCCCTCTCTAGGGTTCCATCATTGGTGGTGGTAAATGATATAAGAAAAGAAAAATATAGTGGTTTCACTTTGGTGAGTGGTGGAATTATTTGGGCTATTCAATAATCAATTAGATGCATGATATAATATCAGAAATGATTTTTAAATCCACATAAGTAACACATAATGTTTACATTAGAAAAATGTATTTACTAAAAATGGTTCTTTTGAATGCACATGATGTGAAATTAAATCATCCCACCATTATATCACATAGAATTTCAAAATCATTACATGAGTACAGGTGTTTATCCAATCCTTATTATGCATATAAAAACTTGTTCACTAGATCCCCATCAAAAAATGTGTCTGATGGTTCGTCACTAATATGCATGTGCGCATTCATTATATAAAATGATTCATGTTCAAAAGCTCATTAATAAAAAATTCACCATCATTATCAATAAAAAATACATTAAAATAGGGATGATCCCATTTTCATGAAAAATAATGATGATGTTATGTTAGAGTTTACCATCACCCAGAATATTGAAAAAGATATACGAATCTATAGAAAAATCTAGGAATAATTAATGGATGCTCTATATTTTAGTGTCATTTTTATGTTATAAAGGGATATACTGATGTTTAATACTATCAAAAATGAGTAAAAAATTTATAATAGAGTTTAGTATATTCTAAAGATACATAATGGGTTACACTAATGGTTTTCCGCCAAATAAGGTAAATGGTTTATCATGGAGTTTGTACTCTCTATGGTGGTGAAAGAGAAAGATAGATTTTATTATCTTCCATAAAAACTCAAATGTAAATATTTATTTTAGTTCAACCAATGAATTCTAATATCTTTACACTAAGGTTTAATGTTTTATAGGAATAAATAAAGTGATATACTAATGTTTAGTATAATCTAGGAATATATAATGTGTTATGCTAGTTTTTTGTAGCAAATAATATAGAAAATGTTTATATATGAATTTTATACCAACACAAAAGGATAAAGGTTTTTATGAGAATTTATTGTAATATATAAATGTTATGTTATTGTAAAGTGGTTAAATATATCATGTTTTTGGGATTGAGCTTCTAAAATATCGCACATGTATCCACAATGGGTGAATCAAAAGTTTTATAGTTTGTAATCATAGTTTAAAATAATATGACTAAGAATCCCAATAATCATTGAAAAATGAGTGTTATAATTTTAAGTTGTGATGAAGAAAAAAAATATTTTAATGTAGAAAATGTAGTGTGAAAAAACAATCATTTATGATTATATTTATAGTTTAGATACTATAATAAAGAAATATTATATAGTTAATCATCATCTATGTAGGATGGTATTTCATGCAGTTTAAGTTCATGCGGTAAGGACCATTGAAGGAAGTTCAATTTCATATTAGATGGTCCAATGTATTTTATTTTAAGTTAAAAGTAAGATTGACTAAATTACTTTTATTTTTGTTTTATATGATCAATAATAATTATATCATAGTTTAATTATATATATAACTAGAACAGATTTAATTTTAGTTGATTTTCTCATCATTTTATCTTCTTTTTTTAGTTAATTTCCTCATCATTTTTATCTAATAATTTTTTTATTAATTTTCACAGAGATCATGAATAAATGATTTTTTCAACAAGGATAATTATATATTTCACTATGATCATGCACTCCACAAGGATAATTCACTCATGATAATGCAATTTTGTTTTTATTCTCCAACGTAATCAAAATTGTAGGTTATCAAACCACAATATTGTTAGATGGCCCAAAGTGTTCAATGCACATTAGGATAAAAAGACATGGTGGAATCAACTATACCTCAAAGTGATGCATGGTGTACTTGGTATGAATTAAATTGTGTGGATTCAATTTAAAATTGTCATTTTATAAAGGCATTATTTTATATTTATGTTTAATTTAATTCTTTATAATATTAATAACACAATAATTGTTTTCTTATAAAGGAGGATTCTTTTACTTGAGTTGGGATGGTTTGTTTGAAGCTCCTCATGCTCATGAGATATTATACTTCGAGGCTGCAACTGAGATAATGAAAAAAAAAATGGGTCAAGAATGTATTCAATCATCATGAAAAGTTTAATTCATACTACTTATTTAATTAATTTTTTCATCATTTTATCTACTATTTGAAAGTTAATTTCCTTATCATTTTTATCTAATACTTATTTTGTTTTTTTCATAGATGTTTTGGGAATTCATATTTTTCTTCTACAACAAGCTAGAAAATAAAGAACATGTTCCTTTTTTATGGAAGAGGAAACCCCATGCTATATAAAACGTGAAGTGTTTGAGGTAGTGTGTGGTTTTCTATTCCATAAAAATGTATCATGTTCTATATTTTATGAATTTTGGAAGATATTTTAAATGAAAACACATATCACATACTCAATCATCCTCACCTCAATCTGATACACAATGTTCTTGGTATGAATTAGACTATAAGTTTTTTGTTTATAATTTAAATTTTATTTCAAAACACACATCACATACTCAAAATAGATAAAACACATTAATATTGTTTTATACTTTAGGAAAAAAATCCATAAGTCAATTTTGACATGTATGAATCAGACGCACCTCAATCCGATGCACAGTGTGTCCTATATGTATAAGGATCTGGCCTTAAACATTACATAATCTTGAATTATGTCAAGAATTCACCTTGAGTATCTTATAAGGTTTAGAGTTTTAGAGAATTAGGCCATAACTATTACATAAAAACTTGAATATTAGATGTAGACACTACTACCCAGTATCTGTTTTCATAAAATAAAAACTCTTGAAAAAAAAGAGACATGTCTTATTCCATGTTTTAGACAACATGACTTTTCCTTAATCTCATCCTTGATCCTATTCATCTTTGTGTCCTATGAAAAATATTTCAAAACTTGGGATGAGCATAAAAAGCTCAGTAAGGGTTATAAAATAATGAAAAGAAACATTATCCCATAAATAAATACATATCAATTAAACTATACTTTTCAATCATAACATACCTCGTGAAATCATAGAATTTATGAATAACATACAGAAATCATAAATCATAAAGGTAACTTATGTAATTCTTAACATAACTACATTATAGCTTTCAGATCTACATGAGGAGTCTAATTTGGAATACCCATCACAGTATATTCCCTAAATCTCTTAGGAGAAACATTAATGTTTACCTCTGTCACGTTACCCAATGCATTGGAGAGCTATCTCGGGCTCACCCGCCCTAGGTTTATCACGGAACCACCCATATACGTAAAAAATTCCCAATAACCATAACATATTCATAACACATGAAACAAGAATAAATTAAAGATAACATTTCTACATTGCAATTATAATATACCATTTCAAGATATTGACATAATCAATGCTTATCAAACCATTTAAAACATTTAATAAAGAGATTTCTGAATCAAAGTGTCCCATACCACTTTGAAGATTTTAATGAATTATCATTTGAAAACATTAATGTTTATATAAATAAATCCCGAAAACCATTTTGAATCATGGACATTAATGAGAAATATTTATAAGAATAAATTTTTAAAGCATTTAAAATGATATTTTAGTTAAAGATTGTGTAACAAAATTAGAGATGCTTGAATACAAATAATTGAGGAATAACATTTAATCAGAACTTTATAATATCATGAGAATAAAGGGATTCCTTATATAATATGAAAAAAGATAGTATATACACCAAATAAGAATGAATTTGTGCATAACAACAATGAAGTCTCAATCGAATGTAAATTGAGACGAAATCCCATATAAAAATTGTATCCTTAGATTAAGGATAAATCAATTACATAATAATCTGTGACAAATAATAATACACTCAATATAAGTGGATATTAAGTGTGAAACAATCAGAGGTTATTCACACATATTCATATAATGACATAATCAAAAAGTATAAGTTTAACCCAAAGAATTGAAATTAGGTGAAGAAGTTCCCTCACAAAAATTTGATAGTCTAACGGCATCACTTTAAAATTTAGAAAATGAATTAATGAGAGAAAAAAGGGTATCTCATCACATGGACATAAAATTTATAACAATAAGGATATATAAGAACATGTCCCAACATAATAAGATGTAAATTAAAATACATAAAAAAAGAAGTCTTTTAAAAAGAGGAGGGTGAAAGGTCCCCTTACCGATTTGGTAACTTACAAAACATACACCCCATGAAAGATGGATCATAAAGTAAAGATGTAAATACCAATAAATTTAAGTATATTACACAATGAATACAATCATGGGTAGTAAATATACCACAAAAAAGGAAAATAGGGGCAATATAGCATGAGTCTCATGGGAATAAAAACTGAGATGAAAACCCCTTACCACGTTGTAATCAATCGAGTCATATGACCAAAAGTTAATAACCACCAAATTAATCATAGAATACCATGAATATAAATATAACCATAATAATATATATCAAATTTCAGTACTCAATACACCACATGCAACAAATAAGTGGCAAACAATGGAAATCTCACAGAATTAAAAGTGAGATAAGAAACACCTTACCTCGTGTCCAACTTGACTTGTTTGTTCCTTGTTCTTCCTGTATAATAAACTTAAGTTAATTTATACTTGATTAATAACCCTTTTTCAAGTTTATTATTCCTTTTATATCACTTATTACCATTTTATAAACATTATGTAATCATTTAATTTAATAATGGTCGTTTTGTCGATATTTGGTACTTGAGTCAAAAATTAACACCTTAAAATTAAAAGTTGTCCATGTGGTAAAGATTACATTATCTCTAGAATGATATTCATGATTTGGATATCATATATATCATATATATCCAGTATATATATGTATTTATAACAATACATAACATTTAGAGATAAGAAATGAAATGCACCGTTCATGGAGACGGTAAGTCATACGTACGCAGGAACGCTACTTTTATTTCTATTTCGTATTTTAATTGAATGAAAACTTAATGATACATAGTTATATTATAATTAAAGTATAATATAATATATATAATTTCAATAACTCCATCCTTTATATGTCCCATGTATTGTATGAATGAGTCATATCACTTTGAGGGGGAGGTATTCCGTACTTCCTCAAATGAAATTATCGCATTTACTCATAATGGAAATCATAAAGGTATTCTATAAATTAAAGATACCAAAGCATAAAAAAACATAAACATAAAATATATCATATATAAATACAGTTCTATCATAATGGCCACTATAAGAGGTGGTAGGATATAATTGAACAATCATCGTTTTGTGAGGTGTTAGTTTACAGCCATGCGGAGGTGGAGAGATGATTTCATGATGAAGATACTGGGGAGGAGTAGTTCCAAGTAGTTATTCTGGGTTGTATGTAATGTTTGAATCCTACGGGCAATGAATTCCTCTAAGTCCTATAGGCCATGTAATACTTATGCCTATGGTCCTTGTAAGGGTTCCACCTCACCCCTTGAAAGGTGGATTATCAAAAATCAATAAAAAAATGAAGGCCTTCGGGCCATTGGATGGAGGTGTTAGTTTGCCACTCACAGAAACAGTATATTCTCTACCCATTATATGAAGGTTTTTGTAAGTGTAGTTTGAATAATTCTCATAAAAACATCCTAGTATATTGAGGATACTGGTTTTGTTATAAAAGAAAGTAGTGAAAAGAGTTTATGGGTTGGAGAAGTAAAATAAAAGAAAATAATTTAAGAGAAACTCTTACCTTTAATTCGGGTAACTCAATTTGGTTTGAACAAAAAGGACATCTTGAAGTTCCTTCTTCCTAAGGTAAGGCTTGTTTGTGCATGTGCATATTTCCTTTAATTTGATTTCATATGATTTTGTTTGATTACTTTTATTATGTATTTTTATGATATATTAATTTATGTTATTTGGTTTTTTTTTCATTCTTATCATGTTTTAAATATAAGATATTTATCTATATTTTATTAGTTAATGAGTAAGTTTTAAAATTCTTATCTATTTCTCAAAAATTTAATGAAGTTGCTACTATGTTTTTAGAAACTCTACATTTCACTATTTTAAAACATTTATGTATTTATTTTACTACAACTTCTAAAGTTTTCAGATTTGAATGAAACTTGATTCTATGGAAAGATAAAAATTTTATCGTGATTTCATTAGTTTACATCAAAGTCTAAAAATATCGTTTGAATGGACTTTTAATTACATGAAGTTCTGATATTCTGTTTTGAAGTAGCAGTTTTTCCAGAATTGTTTTGCTTCTGTTTTTTAATGATTTTAGGAACTGTAGATGTCTTTCTTGATTGATTATTTTTTTTTTGAAATATAATAAGTTTTTCTACAAATCATTAGTTTTGACCGAAGTCTGAATCTGCTGTTAAGAGCCCTTAAAAATTCATTGAAGTTTGTCACAACATTCTGTCCAGATTTTTGTTATCAAAAGTAAGGCTCATTTGTTATCAAAAGTAAGGTTGATTTGTTATCAAAAGTAAGGTTCATTTGTTATCAAAAGTAAGGTTCATTTGTTATCAAAAGTAAGTTTCATTTGTTATCAAAAGTAAGGTTCATTTGTTATCAAAAGTAAGGTTCATTTGTTATCAAAAGTAAGGTTCATTTTTTATATAAGGAAAGGTTCATTTGTTATCAAAAGTATGGTTCATTTGTTTATCTCACAAAAGTATGGTTACTGTTCATACCCTACGTTACTGTTCATACCCTACGTTACTGTTTATACCCGACGTTACTTTACTATTCATACCCTACGTTACTTTATTGTTCGCTCCGAAGTTATTGTTCGCTCCAAAGTTATTGTTCGCTGCGAAGTTACTATTCACTCGAAAGTTACTATTCACTCAGAAGTTACTATTCACTTCGAA
The DNA here is from genome assembly GCA_963277665.1 of Viscum album. Classification (NCBI taxonomy): domain Eukaryota; kingdom Viridiplantae; phylum Streptophyta; class Magnoliopsida; order Santalales; family Viscaceae; genus Viscum; species Viscum album. The sequence goes on along the minus strand of OY728121.1, from coordinate 755,637,148 downwards.
GTTACTGTTCATTCCGAAGTTACTGTTCATTCCGTGCAATTTTTTTAACAATTTATTTCTTGCAAATATATAGATTATTTTTTAATGATTTTTTTTGTAAAATCCTCATTAAATATAAGGATCATAATGAAAGAGTTTTTTATGTTTTTGGTTCTATATTTAGAGAGAAAATTTAATAATGTTCTTCAATGTATTTTACAAATAAATTTGGACATTTTAAAATTGTTTAAATCTAAATGTTTGAATTTAATTCCAGAATCTGCTGCTAGTTTTCAGGAACTGTTTTGACTTAGTTTAAATCATTTTAAATGGATTTAAAATAATTTTTTGAATCATTCAATACTTTAATTATTCTGGAGTTTTTATTGGAAGACTTATTCAAAATATTTTGAATTCCTATATTAGATATTTTATTCTACGGGAATAAAGAAGCAACGGTTCTGCTATTTTCAGGGAGATATTTTTGGGATCTCTTAACTTAATTAATTTTGAATATACTAAGGAAGAGGAGTTGCTGCACCTGGTAGATATTTTTATTCTCTATATATATAGTTCTCTCTTACAAGAAAAACAACAACACAATACAAAGAGAAAGTGTTGTGAACTTTGAATCTGCTGTGCATTTGCAACGTCCTGTTACACTATGCTTCACCACCTGCTCGGTCTCTCAAGCGCTGAATTAATTTTGTTTTGACTTCAATTTCATTGACGAGACGTTCTGAACTAAACCTCAAGAACCAGTACTTGTGCTTTAATTTTTATCTTCTCTTTCATCTGGTTTTGAGTCCGTAACACTACTTCCTATCTCTCACACGCACTCTTATTTTTATGTCTATGATTTTGCACACAAAATCATTATTTGTTATTCTTTTTCTTCGGTTTGTGACTCTCGGATTCTAAAGTTAGTATCTTAGGGTTGTGACTCCCTATATCTAAAGTCAATACTGTTTGGGTTGTGACTCCTAGTATCTAAAGTCAGGTTGTAAGGGTTGTGACTCCCTACACAAAAGTCAGTGTCGTGGTTATCCCTCCACTAGAAAAGGATTTTGTAATTGGGTTATGATTCCCCTTTAAAAATAATTTTTAGTGCACATGTATCTCTCGCCGAGTATAGAGGTATAAGAGTAGAGTAGGCCCACTTTGGACCGAACTACTATAAAAAAAATCCTTGCGTTATTTATTTTTTCTGCTGCTAATTAATTTTAATAAATAACTTTGATAATTAATTTATTTGATTAAATTTTTAATCTGGTCTATTCACCCCCCCTCTAGACCATCTTCCATTACCCTATCCGACCTAACAAGGCTTCTAGGAGGAAGATAGGTATCTTGAGAGCTTAGTTTGGCATGGTTTGGACGATCCAAGGGGCTTTAGAGGTGTGAGGAATGGGTTAGAAGTTAGGGATTTTTATAAGGGGGGAGGGGCTCTTTAGGAAAGTGTGAAAATATTATTTTATTATTTAATTATTTTCTGTTTCTACAGGTCCAAAACTAATTAAAGTATAAGATAAGATGACTAATGGTCTAAATCAAATCATCCAATAGGAATTGGAAAGGTTTTGGATATTATTTTAATCTTTATAATCTTATTTATTTAAAAAAATACCATGTTGTAGGAAATGTATTTATATTTCCAATGGATATTTATAGTTGAAAATATAACTTATATAACCCCATATAAAAATTAATTTACTAAAATATATGTGTTTGTGTCATTTTTGTCTTTACTTTAAATAATTGACATAAAGTGTCAATATCACTCTTAAGTGGATCCATGGGGTCCCAAAATCGACCCATGGATTCCCATGGTCAGACATGTATCAACCAATAGGATCAAGACCTATATTAGAGTAATTTTATATTATTATAATAATATTTTGTTACCCTTATTTACTAGATTTACCCTTTAACCATGGTAAATAAAATATTTACTGAAGTAAATATTCATAATGTATAAAAATAAAAGTTACCTATTTAAACAATTTGGACCTCCTGATTTCAAATAGGGAATCTATTTTTCCAAATTCAAAACACATAATTGGCATAAATTAATTTAAAATTAATTCCCGCTGTCAAAAAAAAGCGTGTTTTTAAGAAATAATAACTATCAAAAGATTGACACTAGTTTATGTACAATTTCAAAGTGAAATTACTTACAATGACAGACATATGATTAAATTGTAAAAATATAATCTAATTAAACTTTAAAACCATTTATAAAGATAATCTAAACATATAAATAAATTATATTAAAAGGCAGTTTTCAATTAAAATACAATATTTTTCACTATTCACAAAAAAATGAACTTAATTAGAAAAATACCAAAATTTTGTCTAAAGAAAATTTTAATGTCCCGATTCTAAAGAATAATATTATTTTTTCAAATATAACATATAAAAGTGACCAAAAATATATTTAAATAGGGTTCTCCATCAAAAGGTGGTAAATCGACCTTTTAATGAATACTAGAATAGTTATGCTTAAAATCGGATTCTTTCTTATTTTAAGCCTATAAAATTTATTGGATAAATGTAAAAACATTTAACAAACATGTATATTTATATTTTAGTTAGTTTTTTCCATTCCCACCAATACAATGGCCAGGAATTAACAACCATTTAAAATAATATTATATTATTATTTTCTAGTATAACTCAGCATTGTGTGCAAAATAAGATTTCAAAGGAACCCGTTGTTGTGTATCGGGTACGCCATCGAACATAAAATCCCCTTTAAAAGTAAAATTTATAATTAATTTACAAATATTAATAAATATGAAAATTTCATATTCTTTTTTTACCTGGGATGTTACAATATGACTCCAAGTGTGTCTTTTTATTTAAAATTGATATTTTAGTAAAAAAGACAAGTGATATACTCAAAACTAATAAAATGAACTTGTATTGTTTTTTATACTATATGACAATGATTCATAATTAATTTGTGACATTTAGGAATTAGTGGCACCACAATCCGATACATGATGTGCCTAGTAGGAGTCAAAGTGCCCATTATCAATTTAAAATAGATATTTTAGTTCAAAACGTGTGTCACTCACTGAAAACCAAGAAAAAAACTTGGATTATATTGATAATTTTTTAAAATAATTCATAATTAATTCATGATGTGTAGTAATTGGTCTCATATAAAACTGATACACGATGTGACCAGTATGACTCAAAGTGCTTGTTTCGAGTTTAAAAAGACATTTTAGTGAAAAAAACAAGTGACATACTCAAAAATTGAGCAAATGCATTTAGATTATTTTGATACTTTAATAAAATGGTCCATAAATAATTTTAAATTTGTAGTAATTAGCCTCACCTCAATTCCATGCACGAGATGATTTTTATGACTCCAAGTGTGTATTTTTATTTAAAATTGACATTAATTTTTGTAAAAAAGACATTTGACATACTCAAAACTGAGAAAAAAATTAATTTTGTTTTGATAATTTATAAAAATGATCTATAAGTCATTTTTGACTTGTAGGAATCATTCAAACCTCAATCTGATACATGATGTGCCTGGTGTGACTCAAATTTTTCTTTATTAGTTTAAAAATGACATTTTTGTTCAAAAAGTGTCACTCAAAGAAATCCTAAAAAACATTCTCGTATTTTCCTGATAATTAAGGGAAAAAATTCACATGTAATTTTTGTTGTGTAGGAATCAGTCTCACATCAAACTGACACATGATGTGACTGGTATGACTCAAAGTGCATGTTTCCTGTGTAAAATGAAATTTTAGTAAAAAAGAAACATGACATACTAAAAATTGAGAAAACACATTCAGATTTTTTGATACATTATAAAAATGATCAATCAGTCATTTTTGACATGTAGGAATCATCCGCACCTCAATCTGAATCACAGTGTGATCGGTATGACTCTAAGTGTGTCTTTTATTTAAAATTAAAATTAATTTTAAGTAAAAAAGAAAAGTTACATTCTCAAAACTAAGAAACCACATCAGTATTGATTTGATGATTTATTAAAATTATTTGTCATCCATTTTTTATGTGTAGGAATTAGCAACACATCAATCTGATACACAATGTTCTTGGTATGACTCAAAGTGTTCGTTATCAGTATAGATGTGACATTTTAGTTCAAAAAGTGTCACTCACTGAAAACCAGTAAAAGATGCTCATATTTTCTTTATAATTGAGTAAAAATATTCATAATTCATTTTTTATTTATAGGAATTAGTCTCATGTAAAACTGATACATGATGTGACAATTATGACTCAAAGTTCATATTTCTAGTTTAAAATGACATTTTAGTAAAAACACAAGTGACCTGCTCAAAATTGATAAAATACTTTTGGATTATATTAATGTTGTAGTAAAACAATACATAATTCATTTTTTATGTGAATTAATTAGACTCACCTCAATATGATGCATGGTGTGACCAGTATGACTCCAATTGTATCTTTTTATTTAAAATTGAAATTAATTTTAGTAAAAAACACAAGTAACATCCTCAAAACCCAAGAAAAATAATTTTTATTATTTTGATAATTTAAGAAAAAATAAGTCATTTTTTATGTATATGAATTATCCTCACCTAAATATGATATACGATGTGCCCATTATGACTCGAAGGGTTCGTTATCAATTTAAAATTGACAATTTAGTTCAAAAAGTGCCACTCATTAAAAACTAAGAAAACACTCTTATATTATCTTTTTAATTTATGAAAATTATTCATAATTCATTTGTGAAATATAGGAATTAATATCACATTAAAGCATCACACGATATGACCGGTATGACTCAAAGTGTGTATTTCCAATTTAAAATGACATTTTAGTAAAAGAAAAAGTGACATTCTCAAAAACAATAAGAAACATTCAGATTGTTTTTATAATTTAGTAAAATGATCCATAATTCATTTTTTACGTGTAAAAATCGGCCTCACCTCAATCTAATGCATGGTGTGACTGGTATAACTCCAAGTGCGTCTTTTTATTTTAAATTGATATTAATTTTTGAAAAAAACACAAGTGGTATACTTGAAACTGAGAAAACACATTTGTATCGTTTTTTATAATTTATTAAAATAATACATAAGTCATTTTTTATTTTTAGGAATGATCCTCACCTCAATCTGATGCATGTTATGACCGATATGGCTTCAAGTGTGTCTTTTTATTTAAAATTAACATTAATATTAGTAAAAAAGACAATGTACATACTCAAAACTAAGTAAATGCATTCATATTATTTTAATTATTTATGAAAAAAATCCATAAGTAATTTTTGATGTTTAGTAATGTGACATCCCGGTTCTGAAAGCCACCCAGTGGTGCCCCGTACCTGGTTGGTCACATGGACTCAAGCGCATTTCCCCTAATGCCAGAGGCTATAGACTAGAAGCAAGGGCATTGGGTGTGATAGTGGGGAACCTATGCCCTCATTGGAAGAGTAACATAGCGGAAGTAAACAAATGGAAAAACGGAATCAGTAATAATCCATACAAAAGTGAAAAGTGGAAGACTGGAAATAATAAACTGGAGCACACATATATATGAATGACGCATGATACATACGTCTAGGAAACCATCCAAACAAATCAAAATGCTGGAATACAAAATAGTACTATGCCAAAGTACAAAGAAAACAGATAAATTGCTCCTCAGCATCGCAAGCCTCAGTTTGGTCTCATGCTCTCCAGCTCCATAGAAAATCATGTACCTGAAGTAGAAGGGTGATTTCCCTTATCTATACCTGCAGAAATATAATCTGTTTGGACCCAAAATCGTGGCCCAAATAGGGTGTGAGACTAAATCTCAGCAGGCAACCACCATAATATATGTGCCTAACAGTTAGTGAATATATGGCAGGTTAAGAGTAAAAGGAAGAGGTGAAAAAGAAAGTACTCAGCAGTAAACAATCCATAGTTTCAATGAATTCAATTTCATATATCAAGCAACAGCTAACCAAATAAGGTAAACACAAATAGGTAACCCTCTGGGAAGAACTCACAGCCCATCCCCTCTGGTTCTACCTAGAAACACAAGAAAGTAGCTAAACACAAAAGGTAACCTTCTAGGAAGTACTCATAGTTTATCCCCTCTCATCCTACTGAGAAACACATGAATTCAGATAACACAACAGTTAACCCTCTGATAAGTACTCACAACCTATCTCCTCTGGTCCTACCTTGCAACATAAGCAACCCTCTAGGCAGTACACTCAGTTTAACCCCTCTGGTTCAGCTTTAGAATAGACTCTCTGGGTAAGCACTCAATGTCAATTCCCCCTATAGTCTCGTATCGGTAACTAAAGGTGCTTTGGGGAAGAACTTACGTCACATTCCCACTATGGACCACGCCGAGGAACTAAAGACACTCTAAAGAAGCACATACGTCAATTCCCCCTATAGTCTCAAATCGTAAGCAAAAACAGACACTCTAGAGAAGCCCTTTCGTCCATTCTCTCTATGGTCTACTACACCAGGTTCTCACAGCCCTATGTAAGTCAAGAAAGCATAGCAGTGCATATCAGCCAAAGTAAACCTCAAGAACTACTTGGCTAAATAGTCTACTGCATAACAACAAGTCAAAACAACAGTCACACCAACCTACAATACTAGGCATGGGAAAAACAAGGCAGCCAAACAGGATAAACAGTACCAAAAGGTCATAACCAAAACATTCATGGGAAATGACTCCCAAGAATAGCAATTTACCTTATTCATAATCAATTAACCTCTACTCAAGCACACAAGCATAGAAGGAAAACAACAGGGCTAAAATAGTAAACACGCAATAACCTGTTCAAAGGTATTGGACAAATTTGTATATATAACTCAAAGACTTTCAATAGAATGGAACAAACCACCTAACTTAGTGTTAGGAGATCTCTATACGTGAACCTTAATCCTTGAATCACCCAAGAACACCGTATATCTACAAAAATTTCTAAAACTTTCAACTGAGGATAACTTGAGAAAGAGGAGGAATCATGAAATGAATATCTACAAGAAGGAAGATCTTACTGAGGTGATTCCAATGAAATTGATGGTAGTCGAATCGAAGATTGGATACTCAATCGGGGGCTCGGAGGAAGATCACGGTCGTATGGGAGCAATCGAATGAAATAGGTTGAGAAGAAGGCCTTTCTGGAGATTAGATGTGACCCCGGTATGTTTAATGAAAAAAGAAATACACGACATGTACTTTGGAAGTACACGGCGTGTACTTTCCATTTCCGTACCCTGCATTAAGCGGCCTTCAGGTCACCCCCACATGGTCATGTGTGCGGTCATTACACGGCCATCACATGGATTCATGCGGTAACCGAGTACACGGCATGTACTAATAAATTACATGGTGTGTACTTCAAAAATTTCCAGAAATTCATCTTTTCCTCAAAAACGACCAGAAAAAGGAAACATACCTGAAAAGAAGATCCGGGTTCTTAAAAACTTCACCCCTTAAAGAAAATTTTAACCAAATTTCCCTAGAAAGGCGGCATAGAAGAAGAAACCTCGAACAGCTCCGACCACTACGATCGTACGTCTACCTCCCTCTACCAAGTCTTGTCATGTACTCGCCCTTACTACCATAGCACTCATACCAGAGGAACAGAATGGTCATGGATAACCTTCATACATCGATCGAAAATCCAGATAGGATTATTCTCAAAAGACTCATCCACTTCCAACTCAACCTCCTCGAGTGGGAAGACATGAGATGGGTCTGATAAGTAACGTCGAATCTAAGAAACATGGAAGATGTCGTGCATAGTCTGGTACCTCTGAGGTAATTGAAACCAATAGGAAACTGGACCAACTCTTTCCAAAACCTCAAATGGATTGACGTACCTCGGAGAAAGCTAACCCTGTTTCCTAATCCTTCTGTGTTCCAACCTCAGTGTGACACGTAGGAAAACCTGATCCACGACCTCTAACTCTGGAGGTCATCTCTACTGATCAGCATAAGACTTCTATCAAGACTTTGCAGTAGTCATCCTCTTCCGAATCAACTCTATCTACTCTGTGGTCTCCTGGAAAATATGAGGTCACAGCATAGCTACCTCTCCTACCTCCATCCAACATAAGGGTGATCAGCATGGCCTACCATACAAATCCTCATAAGGTGCCACCTGAATAGTTTCTTGAAAACTATTATTATAGGAAAATTCCACAAGAGGTATATGCTTCTCCCAATAACCTCTAAAATCTAGGATGCATGCACGAAGCATGTCCTAAATCACCTGAATCATACGCTCAGACTAGACATCTGTCTGAGGGTGGTAAGTTTTACTCAAAATCACCAGTGTACCCAAAGCCTTCTAAAGCCCCTTCCAGACCTAAGAAGTAAAACGGGAATCCCTGTCTGAAATTATAGAGTATGGAACCCCATGTAAATGTAAAATCTCTCGGATGTACAACCGCCTTAGCTCATCAACACTTAAGGTCTCCTTGATCGGTAATAAGTGAGCAACCTTCATGATTCTGTCAATGAAAACCCAAACTCCATCATTCCCTCGAGGTGACCTCGGTAAACCTGTCACGAAATCCATCACGACATCATTCCACTTCCACTCGGAAATGGGTAACTACAGCAAAATCCATGTTGGTCACTGATGCTCTACCTTTACCTACTAACAGGTAGAACACTTCATGACAAAACCAGCAACATGCCTCTTCAAACCTGGCCACTAATACTAGCAGTGTAGATCGCGATACATCTTGGTGACACCAGGAAGAACTGCCCAAACTGAGGAATGAAAGTCCAGCATCAGCTCCTCGCATATGTCTACTGGCACCCATATGCACTCCTAGAAACAAAAGATCTCATCCTCTCCTATGGTCCATCTAGGAATAGTTCCTTCTCCTACATGATTTCCCATAGGACTAGGCCTTCAGATTCTGATAGCTGCCTCATTCACACTTGATCAAGAAGAGTAAAGGTAATAACCATAGAAAAAAGAAAAGCCTTCCTCTGTCTATCGTGCACCTCCAAATGCATCTTAGAGAATAGAGCCATAAGCTAGAACTCACTACTGGCCTCCTGAACTGCATGTATTTGAGTCCTCCTTCTTAGCGCATCAGCCACTGCATTGCCTTTCCCAGGCGTATAGGAAAGAAAAAAGTCAAAGGACTGAAGGTACTCAGCCCACCTTCGCTGTCTCAAATTCAAGTCATGCTGAGTGAAGATATACTTGAGACTCCTGTGGTCTGTGAAAACCACAAAATGATCTCCCAGAATATTATGTCTCCAACAGTGCAAGGAAAGAACAACAGCAACCAACTCGAGACCGTCCGTTGGGTAATTCCTTTCATGTGGCCTCAAATACCGAGACCCATATGCGATGACTTCTTCTCCCTGCATAAGCATAACTCCTCACCCGATACCTGAAGCATCATAGTACACAGTATAGCTCTTGGTCGGCTCTGGAAAAAAAAGTATCGGTGCTGAAGTCAACCTCCCCTTCAGCTCCTGAAAGGATGAATCATAAGAATATGACCATAAGAACTTCACACCCTTCTTAGTTAGGCCCTTCAGTGGAACTGCTAAGCATGAAATGTCCTATATGAAATGTCTATAGTATCCATCCAGCCCTAGAAAACTTCTTACCTCAAATAAGTTCTTCGACTACTCCTAGGAAACTACTCCTCTCACTTTATATGGGTCTACTGATACTCCTGTATTTGAGATAACATGACCCAAGAAGTGAATCTGGTCCATCCAAAAGTGGCATTTTGAGAACTTAGCATATAACAGATGCTCTCTCAGTGTACTCAAAATGATATCAAGATGGGTATCATGTTCATGTTGAGTGTGAGAGTACACCAAGATATCATCCAAAAATACCTCCACGAAAGAATCCAAGTATGGATGGAACACTCAGTTCATCAGTGCCATGAAGACTGTAGGTGAGTTCGTGAGACCGAACGGCATAACCACATACTCGTATAGACCATACCTACTCTAGAAGTCTATAAGAGTTATATCAGATGGTCTAACGTGCAACTGATGATAACTGGATCTCAAGTCAATCTTCAAGAACACCCAGGCTCCTCGAAGTTGATCAAAGAGATCATCAATCCTCAACAAGGGATATCGGTTCTTGACCGCCAACTAGTTCAGCTTCTGATAATCCACACAAATCCTAAGGGTACTATCTTCCTTCTTCGCAAATAGGATAGGAAAACCCCATGGAGAAGTACTGGGTCAGATGAAACCCTTTGCCTGTAACTCCTCCAACTGCTTCTTGAGCTACTGCAACTCTGTTTTAGCCATCCTATAAGGATGAATGGACACTGATGCCACTCCTGGAATGATCTCAATAGAAAAATCTACCTCTCACTCTGGAGGAAAACCTGAAAATTCATCTGGAAAGACATCCCTAAAATGATCCACCACCGGAGGAATTTCTGTCTGAGAAGTCCCCTGGTCATCCAGATAAAGACTATAAATATGGTCTTTAACTCCTCTCAACCCATGATGCTCGAGTCCCACTCTTCACTCCAAGACGTCCCACTCGCCCTTATGAATAAATGATCTACCTTCTGGTGATGTGAAACTCACCCTACGGCGGTAGCAATCGACAAATGCCTGGAAGGGAACCAACCAGTTCATTCTAAGAATGACATCATAGCCTGTCATATCTAGGACATAGAGGTCCCAAAAGAAATGACACCCACCAATCTCTAGAGGTCACTCCTTACACTGACGCACACTAGTCATTCTAGTCCCCAACGGATTTTCCAGTGCCAAGATATCAGTAGAAGAAAAGATGCAGAGCCCAAGTCTCTCCACAACAGTAAAAAATATAAAGCTATGGGAATCCCCTATATTGAAAAGAGCAGAAGATAAAACTAAGGAAACTAAGATCGTACCTCACACTGTATAAGGTCTAGGATCCTACTTCTACTGCGTCCACTCCACTGCAAAATTCTGGCATGTACCACGGCCTTGTGACCCTGCCTGACCACTCTGAGCTAATCTACCCTGATGTCGCTGAAAACTGGACGACTAGATACCATGGCAACGACCTCCACCTCAGCCTAAACATCTGGAAGAACTCTAGTTCCCAGACTGGTGAGAAACTGGTGGTGCTACCCCAGAATAAGGAGTCATAGAAGAACCCCTCTCACCAGCTGTTGGTGAGAAGATTTGACAGAAGCGCTGAAGATGACCTGTCTTGCTGCAAGATCAGTACTCCATCGGGTCTCTCGAGAAATGCGGCCTCATATACCCACTCTTCCCGCATTGTTAGCACACCACCTAGCAACCAAAATATATCTCTCACCTCCTCGGATCTCCATGCAAAGACTCCCTACGGAACTTCTTGTTGTCAGTAGGAGGGATACTAACTTCGGATGTCGAACTACCCTAGCTCACAACTCCAAAATCCCTCAAATTGTTCTCTGTGATTAGCACCTGGTTGATGATATAAGTGATGGAATTCAACCTGAAAATGTTCACCTGATATCAGATGTCGTTCCTCAGAACATCCTCGAACTTCTTTTCCATGAATAACTCATCACCTCCTATAATAGGCATGAAGCGCTGCAGCTCGGTGAAGTGAGAGGAATACTTCATAACTGAAAGAGTACCCTAGTCCAAATTCATAAAATCTCAGGCTCGATCGGCCCTCAAGGTATCCGGATAGAAGTAGACATAGAAGGTACGTTGGAAATCAACCTAATCCATGAGTTGTTGGCATCCCTCCTATGAGATCACATCCCAACATCTCTTGGCGGAATCCCAAAGAATATAGGTAGCGAGGTTCACCCGCCTCTCTGGAGGCATCTCCAAATGCTCGAAGATAGAAAGCATGGCTTCTATCCATGACTCTTCATCCTGGGGTCCTCCTTCCCCTATGAAAGTGGGGGGATCCTGTTTCTGAAAGACCCGTGTTAACTCTACCATAGACGGGGAAGCATGAGGTACCCCTCAGAAGGTCTGCATGAACCTCATGAAACCCTCTCGAAACTGTGCATCAGCACCTGTGTCCAAAATGATGGTTGGTGCCAAGACTAGAACTACTGGAGGATCTACTTTAAGTCCTTGATCAGTCACATCTAGTGTCTGATCATCACCTTGAAACTGGTGTACAACTGGAGGACATCTTGGTGCCATGACTCTGCAAGGTCAATCACACACCTCAGATCAAGATTATCAAGGACTGAAAACTAGAAGATTAAGAAGGGAACATGAGAAAGAAAACATTCAAGTTTTTCAAAACAAGGATACACGACGTGTATAATGCCTAAATGGTGTGTTACCTTAAGCCTTTTACATGGGCATGTACTTCTGCCAGAACTAGTCGTGTAACACCCCAAACACACGGCATGGTATCCTTACAAACGGCGTGTACTTGAATTCTCTTCCCCTTTCTGATTCCTTATACACAGCTAAGCCGCACGGTTTTATTTAGAATAATATTACACACCGTTTTTGTGAAAAAAACGGTGTGTACAAGACAAGCTTCACCAACCTTTGTTGTTTGTGACATGGCTGGACACTCGGTTAACACTACACGGAATGTTCCAGATGGACACGGCATGTACTAGAAAATATAACACCGACCTGTGTTGTTAGATACACGTCTAGATTCCAAGATTACACTAAATGGCATGTTTAGAACTGACACAATATGTATAACCTAATATTTCTTCATCTGGGTTTTTATTCACACGATCGGACACAGGGTCAACACGACACGGCATGTACAACTGGTACATGTTGTGTTCCCTTAAGAATTTCCCTATCTCGTGTCTTTGACCACATGGACTATGACACGGTTAGAGACTACACAGCGTGTACATAAGGTACACAGAATATACTTAAGAAAAATAGTTTCTTCCCGAACAGAAGAACACATGGCGTGTAGTCAAAATTACATGGTGTGTATTCTGGGTTTTTCCAGACAGTAAGCCTCAGAAACTACTCTGGAGCCCAGAAAAACACTGAAACGAACACCAAAGTGACAAATTCCGATCCATAAGGGCCCATACTCCCCAAAAATTAAATCTTGGCATCTTATACATGTTATAATAAGCAAAAACAAGGCAATGATCCACCAAATTATAGTTCATGAGGGCACATAACACCTCAAGAACCAAATTTTGGAATTCATTCAAGAAAAACCTCCGCAAATAAATACCCTATCAAACAGTAGGTTTTCTATCAAGGCATCTATCACAACAGCGTGAATATCTAGCACAACTTCTATCACAACCACATGCCATCACTAATGTACCCTAAATGGCATGGAAAGTATGCAAGAAATGTGATTTCTAGAAAGTGCCTATATGATGCATGAGATGGAATACCCTCATCTCATCGGGTTGCAACAGAAATATAACCTCAACAACATCAACGATAACATCACAATATATGTGAGTCATCGAATGGTGAAAATAAAATCAACTGTAAAATTGAAAAACCAGAAAAAATGAAATACGGGGTAAATTTTCTTTTACCTGTACATGGGTTAGCTACTCCCGGGAAGAGCTTATTACCAAGTACATATTTCATCCTATCCCTGACTATAGGCTTCAAACAGTAATTCAACGAAAAGAAACCCCTCTGATACCACTTTATAATGTCCAGGTTCTGGAAGTCACCCAGAGGCGCCCCGTACCCAGTTGGTCACATGGCCCCAAGCGTATTTCCCCTAACGCCAGAGGCTGCTAACTAGCAGTGAGGGCCTTGGGTGTGATAGTGGGGAAGTTATTCCCTCATTGGCAGACTAACACAGCAGAAGTAAACAAATGGAAAAATAGAAGCAGTAATAATCCATACAAAAGTAAACAGTAGAAGAATAGAAATAATAAACTGGAGCACACGTATATATGAATGATGCATGATACATACATCTAGGAAAGAAGTCAAACAAATCACAATGCTGGAATAAAAAACAGTACTAATCCAAAGTACAAAAAAACAGATAAACAGATCTTTCGCATCGCAAGCCTCATCTTGGTCTCATGCTCTCCTACTCCACAGCAAATCAAGTACCTAAAGTAGAAGGGATCTTGTCCTTATTTATACCTATAGCAATATAATCAGTTTGGGCCCAAAAGCATGGCCCAAACATGGTGTGATACGAAATCCCAGTAGGCAACCACCACAAGATTTATGCCTAACAGTCGGTGAATATATGGCAGGTAAAGAGTAAAAGGAAGCAGTGGACAAGAAAGTACTCAGCAGTAAACAATCCACAGTTTCAATAAATTCAATTTCATAAATCAATAAATAGCTAACCAAAGCAAGTAAACTCAAATAGGTAACCCTCTAGGAAGTAATCACAACCCATCTTCTCTGGTTGTACCTTGCAACACAAGAAATCAGCTAAACACAAAAGGTAACCCTCTAGGAAGTACTCACAGTCTATCCTCTCTGGTTCTACATAGCAACACAAGCATTAGATAACACAATAGGTAACCTTATGGGAAGTACTCACAACTTATCCCCCTATTACTACCTAGCAACACAAGAAACCCTCTGGGCAGTACACTCAGTCTAACCCCTCTGGTTCAGCTTTATAATAGACTCTCTGGGGAATCACTCGCCCTCAATTCCCCATATAGTATTGTATCGATAACTAAAGGAACTCTTGGGAAGATCTTACGTCACATTCCCCCAGTATCCCATGTTGAGGAACAATATACACTCTAAGGAATCACTTACGGCAATTCCTCCTGTGGTCTCGCATCGTAAGAAAAAACAGACACTCTAGGGGAGCCCTTCCGTCCATTCTCCCTATGGTCAACTGCCCCAGGTTCTCACGGCCCTATGTAAGTCAATAAATCATAACAGTATATATCAACCAAGGTAAACCTCAAGAAATCCTTTGCTAAATATTCTACAGCATAACATCATGTCAAAACAACAGTCACACCATCCTACAATACTAGGCATGGGAAAAACAAGGAAGCCTAATAGGATAAACAGTACCAAAAGGTCATAACCAAAACATGCATGGGAAACACATCAAAATCATAGAAATTTACCCTATTCATAATCAATTAACCTCTACTCAAGCACACAATCATGTAATTCAAACAAAAAGGCTAAAATAGTAAACACGCAATACCCCGTTCAAGGGTATAAGACAAATTTGTACATATAACTCAAATAATTTCAATAGAAATGAAAACAACACCAACCTCTATGTTGGTAGATCTCAATACATGAACCTTAAGACTTGAATCGCCAAAGAACACCATAGATCTACAAAAACATCTAAAATGTTCAACCGGGGATAACTTGAGAAAGAGTAGTAATCATGAAACGCATCTTTAGAAGAAGGGAGAGCTTACCAAGGAGATTCCAATGCAATTGAAGGTGGTCGAATCGGAGATCAAATGCTCGTTCGAGGGCTCATAGGAAGATCACGGCGTACGGGATCTCTCGAATGAACTAGGTTGAGAATAAGGCCTTTCTGGTGACTAGACGCGACTCTGGTACGTTTAATGAAAAAAAAAGAAACTACACGGTGTGTACTTTGGAAGTATAAAAAGTGCACTTTTCGTTTCCATACTCCACATTAGGCGGCCTCAAGGTCACCCCCACATGGCCGTGTGTGTGGCCATTACACGGTCAGCACATGACTTCATGTGGCAACTGATTACACAGCGTGTACTCATAAATTACACGGTGTGTACTTAAAAAAATTTCAGAAATTCTTATTTTCATCAAAAATGACCAGAAAATGAAAACATACCTGAAAAAAAGATCCAGGTTCTTACAATTAATTATCCTCACCTTAATATAATACATGATGTTCCAAGAATGGCTCAAAGTTTTCGTTATCAGTTTAAAATTGACATTTTAGTTTAAAAAGTGTCACTCACTTAAATTTGATAAAACATGCTTGGATTGTATTGATAATTTATAAAAATGATTAATAAGTCATTTTTTATGTATAGAAATTATTCTCATTTCAAATAGACACATGATCTAACTAGTATGACTCAAAGTGTGTGTTTCTAGTTTAAAATGACATTTTAGTAAAAAACAAAAGTGACATACTCAAAACTGAGAAAAAGAATTCATGTTGTTTTGATACTTTAGGAAAAGTATCCATAAGTAAATTTTAATGTGTAATAATCATACTAACCTCAATATGATGCACTTTGAGACCGATATGACTCCATATGTGTCTTTTTATTTAAAATTGGTATTAATTTTTGAAAAAAAAGACAACTGTCATACTCAAAACTAAGAAAACTCATTCGTATTGTTTTGATACTTTAGGAAAACGATACATAAATAATTTGTGACATGTATAAGTTATACTCACCTTAATTTGATTCATAATGTTCCTAATATGACTCAAAGTGTCCGTTATTAGTTTAAAATTGATATTTTAGTTCAAAAATTGTCACTCACTGAAAAATGAGAAAACATGCTTAGATTGTTTTGATAATTCAGTAAAATGATTCATAATTAATTTGTGACATGTAGAAGTCAGTCTCATTTCAAACTAACCCATGATGTGATCAGTATGACTCAAAGTTTGGGTTTCTAGTTTAAAATTAAATTTTAGTGAAAAGGACAAGTGACATACTTAAAACCAAGAAAATGCATTCGAATTGTTTTGATACTTTAGGAAAATGATCCATAAGTCATTTTTGATGTGTATAAATCATCTTTACCTCAATATTACACATGGTGTGATCGGTATGACTCCAAGTGTGTATTTTAAATATGTAAGTGTCATTTTAGTTTAAAACGCATATCACATCACCAAAACCCAGCAAACAGGTCTAGATTTTTTTCTCATCACTCTATCTTATATTACATAATTAATTTCCTTATAATTTTTATCATATATTTATTTAGTTAATTTTCACAGAGATAATTCTTGAAGACAAAAAATAAATGGTGTAACATTTGAGAATCAACCACAACTCAATCAGATACATAGTGTTCATTGTATAATTCAAAGTTTAGTTTAAAATTAACACTTTCTATTTAATTTATTTCTTTATAGAATTACTAACATAAGAATTTTTTTTATATAGGTTAATTATTTTTCTTGAGCACGGGTGGTTTTTTTTGGAAATAGCATGAGTCTGGGTCAGGGGCCAAAGACAAGGAACATTTATGTTTTTGAATGTCAGTGATAATTTGTACTTAGTCATGTAATTGTAAAAACCAATATTTAAAATGTCTATAATATAATGTTTTTTTCTTGTATTTGTGTTGTAAATTTCATTTCATTAAAAATATTTATTTTTAACTTTTTTCCTTATGTTTCTAGTGTTATTTATAGTGTTACAGTGTGCGGTAAATTTAACAACACACAGTAGTATTCCCCTTTAGTTAATGCTTTTTTTGGGCTAAAAAAGGTCGATTTTAGCACTCTTAAAGGCATGTTTTGTTATAGTGAGCAGTTGTTTACCCTATGAATGGGGAGTTCCAGTGTTTGAGTGTTTGGGATCTATTTCAGGGCCCTTATTTGATAAGATTCAGACATGTTTTTGGGTGATGAGGCTAGGGTGAGGCATTTAGAGGAGCCTTTGCATCTAGAGATTTGGCGCCAAGTCACACTGTGTATGCTAAAGACATATCTCAAGGTGATAACAAAAGTAGAAGTCATTGAGAGAACGTTGGAAAAACCTAATAATCATGAGAGGGGAGTTTTCATGATTCCTTGTGAAGCTAATCTATTATTCAGGGTTTTCAGTTTCCTAGACATAAGTGCTTTTGGACAGCCGGGGGTATTTCCCAGTCCTCACACAATATGACAAATAGTATTTATCAGCAGTTTTTTTGGGGCTTCATAGTGTTTTAAACCATTACTAAATTGTTTTGTGGATGTTTTCAAAAATCATAACTAAAAGATTATTCAAGAACCATTTAGCGATTATTTTCAAAAAGCACCGTGAAATGATTTGGTGGTGGTTCTGAAAACCACCGCTAAATTCTACACAGTGGTTTTTTTGTTGATTTTTTAAAAAAAATTAATATTTTCATATTATTTATTATTTATTATTTATTTACCTTACCATACAAACATATTTTATGTTTCTCATGCATAAATTCAGCATATATATGTGTTTGGTGAGATTTTAACTCTTTGCCTCTAAGTTATTTGCAAAGACTTTACCACTCTAGCAATCTCTTCATGTGGTGAGTAAACATAATTTAATATACATATATATTTAGACATAAAAATAAATATAACTACATATATGAAAATAATAATATTTAGTAATAATAATAATAAATAATAAATAATACATAAAAAAATATGAAATAAATTAATAATCAATAAATAATAAAAAGATGATTAATAAATAATAAATAATAAATAATATACTATAAATAATCATAAATTATAACAACCTAGGTAATGATATAATAATATTACAGTCTTTTATAAAAAAAATTCATTCATCTTATCAATTTGATGGGCATGATATAATAATAAATCTAGTTTTTAATCTTATAGCTTGTATTTTTCTAAAAAACAGTTTTACCACCTTTTGATGGAACACTTGATTTAAATATAGTTTTTTTCAATTTTATAAATACTATTCATAAAAATAGACTTATTATTTGAAATTATAATATCAAAATTTACTTTGGTTGAATTTTCTGTATTTTTCTGATAAGTTTCATGTTTTTATGAATATTGAAAAAATATTGTATTTTAATTGAAAATTGATTTTTCATCTAATTTATTTGTGTTGTTAGATTATATTTGATACTAGTTTTAAGGTATAAATAGTTCAATTATACATTAATAAATAAAATTTGGGTCATTGGAATCAATTTCATGTTTAAATTGGATATAGAAACTTTGTGAACTTTTGAACATTTTTACTTTAAAAACATGTTGTTGTAATGATAAATAAAGGCTGGAACAATATCTGGATCGAAAGCAACTCTGCCACAATTTTTCAACCTATTTGGAATGGGGAGTTCCCCCTCTCTTGGCCTCTTACTGCGAGTTGGACGGTTTGCCTAAACTCTCTCTTGGAGATCAGATATATTGCCACTCATGCCTACCGTGAAGCTAATATGGTGGCAGATGCTCTTGCCAACAAGGGGATCAACCAGGCCATTATGTGGTCTGATGAGTTGTCGGATGATCTCCTACCTCTCCTTACTAAAGATTGTAATAAAATTCCCTCTTTCAGACTTCTGTAATCTCTTTATTTTTTATAATAATCTTCATCTTGGTCGTTGACCAAGACATTGCCTTTTAAAAAAACTTTAAAAACTTGTTGTTTTGTCCCATCTACAGGATTAATTTAAATTAATTTTGAAAAATTCTATGGATTTAATTTGAAAAAATATATTCTATATTTGGAATCATAAGTTACTAATTATGTAAATAGGTCTCTTTTATTTTAGGACAATATGGATAGTATCTTTAGTAATTTTTACTAACACGGTTAAAGGTTAATTAAGTAATTAAGAGTAAAAATATTATTATAAATTTTATTAAATTACCCAAATACTTATCCTAACTTCATTGGATGAGTTTTTTTCAACTAAAATCATAAATTTGAAGAACATATAACATGTGGCAGCCACTTTTATGAGAGTATGATAATTATAGTATCATATTCAAAGAAAAGTCAATTTTGTCACACTTTAATTTTTAACAAGTGAAATATTTTTAATATGGGGTTATATAAAGGTTCAGTTCGACTATAAATAGTATTTTAAAAGATAAATATTTATATTTATCATGATAATTTATTTTTAATTTTTAGAGATCAAATAATAAAATTAAATGCTTTCACAATGATGATGCAGTAATTATTTAATTAAAGGAAATCTCAAATAAATGAAATTAAAAATACTAAAATAAATATAATTTGAGATGATAAATATCATAAAAAAAATTATATGAATTTTACATTTTAGTGATGTTTTATAAGTATTTTTTTAATTTATCTTATTTTTATGATATTCTTAAAAAGTTAAGTAATGAATAGTCTCAAAATTGATATTATTGATATTTTAAAATAAATAATATTGTGTTACATGATATAAAATTTATAAAAAACTCAATTTCAACCAACTAATTAGGATAAGTCTTAAAATTTCATAAATGACTCATTTATTGGTCCTTTTATTTTATAGTAATTATAATAACCCTCAAAGTGTAAATTATTTGATATCATGGTAATAGTTAAAATGGTTAAATAAGAGTTAAAACAAAAAATATAAGGATTAAAAAAATAATAATAACTTTAATAATTTTCATTAGATTAATTTTTTTTACACATCATCATTATATATTCTAAATAAATCATTTTTATGCCATTTGGAATAAAAAATAATTTATATTAATTTAATATTTCAAAGAATTCTAAGAGTGCCCCTCCCCTATCTTATAAAAGGAAACCCCTTATTCTCTTTTATTCACACTTAAAAACCTATTTTTTTGGCCAATATCTACAAACATACCTTATTATAATCCATACCCGCATTATATAGGTCTTATTTTGGGCATAGCACCCTCCTTAGAGGTGTTAAGTTGTTAATCAAAGGAGGTCGTCCATATGAGAGGTGTCGTTTTTAATTAAGTGTTTCTATTGTATTTATTCATATGATTACTTCAAATATTCATAAAACATGATGAAATAATAAATACAGTATCCTAAATATACTAAAAAATTATTATTTAAATATCATCACCTAAATCCATCATCACTTTCATCAAATAGGAAAGGAATTAATCGTTTGTGTGTACGGCAGATGACCACCTCGCAAACTGATATAATTTGTTTTCCATAACCATATATCAAGACTAGATATAATGATTAAATTAATGTTTACATGTTATATTTATGAAATATTTATCATTATTAAATTATAATATATATATTAAGTTATTACCATTCCATGCACATAAAAATGATAACGTCGTTCGTGCGTACGTGTGAACTATCACCTCCACGAAGCGATGTGATTTGTTTTTCATCACCAAATCACATGGATGATATATATATATATAATTATATTTAAATGTTTAATATTACATTAATTATAATATTATAATTTTTTAAATATAAAATAATACTTACCTTATTTTCATAATGATCATTGAAAAATGAAAACATTACTCATGCGTACATACGGCTTACCATCTCCATAACTATAACATAATTCATTTTTCATATCCATATTTAATGAATGGATTTAAATTTATAATTGATATATAAATTTGGATATTATTTCATGAATATTATTTTGGAGATGATGTATAATGAACACTTTAACTATTAACATCATACCAAATTCATTTTGGACTCAAGTACTGAATATCATCAAAACATGTAACATGAACTTAAATAATTAAAAAATTGTTATAACATTATAATAAATGATATAAAATTAATAATGAAGTTTAAAAAATTTCTCAGGAAAAAAATAATTAACCTAAGGTTATTATTCAACTAGAAAAATATTGTATGTGATGAGTCAGACTCAAAGTAAGGGATTTTCGTTTAAAAACCTCTTTTAAAATTACTCTTTCAACTATTTTTACAAAATCCAAAAGTAATGTTTTTTTAACATATATGGAATGATAATAATTTATCAATTTCATGTCACTTTAATTATTTGATACTTTATTTACATGTTTACAATTTTATTTTCAAATAAAGTGTTTTCATTTATGAGTGTGCGTCTTTGTAAAAAATGAAAAGTGATTTCAATGTGAAAATGTTATTTTTCTATTATAAAATATTTATGTGTTATTCTTATGTGTTGGTTCATGGGAATTTTTTATGAGTATGGGTGGTTATGTGATAAATTGAGGGTGGTTGAGCCCATTATATCTCTCTAATACATTGGATAATGATACATAGTTAAACGGTAGGGTTTCTCTTAAGATGTTTAAGGGAATATATTATAATGGGTATTCTAAATATAACCATGAAGGTTACTCCATATATAGCCATGATAGCTATAGTAAATGTAAGAGTGATATAGAATTTATGTCATAAGTTACCTTTATGGTTAATGTTTTATATGACGTTTTATAGGAATCTTATGATTTCATGAGGTAAGCTAAAGAGCTTATGTTTTATGGGTAAAAGTATAACTTTGTGAAAATGTTTTCAGGGGTTTAAAGTTTTTCTAGACTAATGGTTTATTTATTTCTTTTTATATCCCTTAATAATATTTTTTTTCTCATCCCAAGTTTTAAAAAAATCACAGGGTATAAGGATGGGTAAGAAAAAAGAGGAATTCAATTTTAAAGTTATGAATATTTTTTAGGAAAAAGAAACCACTTTTATATTAAAAGTTTTATATTTTGGAAAAAATGGATACTATTTTAGTAGTATCCAATTTTTATTAATTTGGGATGTTATGTTTTAAGGATGGAATAATTATCTAAACCTATAAACCAGAAAATATCCTCAATGTGAAGGAAATGAAATTGTTGACTAAAACTCAAGATTATGTAATGTTTAAGGCTGAGGACTTATAGTTGGTATTAGAGGTCAGTTTAGATAAATTTAAAGGTTAGGATATTATTAATTAAATATCCATAAATTATTTTTACTTATGGTTAAGTTGAAATAATATATCATTTGAATATTACCATGTTGCTTCATCTAAGATATGTCTGTTCATAATAGTTTTCTGTAGAGGAAATAGGGTAGTTGTGGTTGGAAGGCATTAAGAGGAAAATTTCCTTCCGAATAAACATCCTAAGATGGTTAGAATTGGAACTGAACAATTTTTTTGTTGTTATGGCTAAGTTTACATAGGATATAAATGGAAGTGGAATCCATGCATGATACTGGATAGATCAGCCATAGAGGAATATGTTAGTAGTGGAGCATTTTATGTGGAAATATTTTCCATCTTTTAGTGGATATTCTTACACAGTCATAGTTGAAGGGTGGATTAAAGCCCTAGAAATGATTTTTGATGTCATGGTGTGTTCATATAATCAAAAGGTTAGTATTTATATTTACCATTTTGAAGATGAAGCAGATCAGTGGTAGTCAGTGATTAATAATATCAGGGATAATGGGGAGATTGATTCTTTGGAATGGGATGAATTCAAAAATATTTTTCTTGAGAAATATTTTCCTAAAGAGATTCGACTTATGATGGAAAAAATTCTTATAATTGAGGCAGGAGGAGGATTCAGTGTGTGGATATGAATAAAAATTCACTCGATTATCAATGTATGCTCCAAATTTCATCTAGGATCTTGATAGTAAAATCAATCATTTTTACTCTAGATTGAATCTAAAATATCAAAGGGCATTGGATTATCATGAATTTAAAATTTATTAAAAACTTTTTCAATGTGTAGTGAAGGTGTAAATGAAGTTTTTTTATGATCATGTGTTCTTTAAAAAACAGTAGAAAAAGAGGTCAATATGGCAGGAAAATGGAATAATTCATCAAAGAAGTTTGATACTAAGAAAATAAATTTTATGGTTTGTGAGAATTGTGGTAAAATAACATTATGGAATGCATTTTGAATTATAATAATTGATTATGATATCTTAAAATGGGGTATAAGGCTCATAACTGTAATGAAAAAGATCATGGTAGTGGTAAGAAACATTTTGATATACAGTTAATAAAAACTTTTAAATGCAATGAAATGGGTCATTATGCCAATGAGTGTCTGAAGAAGAACCCAAATGGTGGGAAGTAGCTACACTATAAGCAAAAAGGTGTGGGGAAATCATTTTCAACTACTTCAGTAGATCTTGGGCCATCAAATGAAGTGTAATCAAGTACATTGTTTGTTTATTTGGATTATGCCAATGTGTTTTTTGATTTGGGGTCTATACATTCTTTCATTTCTGATGATTTTTTTGGAAAATTAGAAATTCCACCTCAATAAATGAATTTATAACTTATGGTGATAACACCTAGGGGAAATATTAAGGCAAAAATAAATTATAATAATATTCTTATTGTTTTCTGTGGAAATAATTTACCTACAAACCTTATTGTTTTGCCTCTAGTAGAGTTTGATTTTATTCTATGTATGGGTTGGATTTTTGTTTACCATGATAAGATAGACTATAGATTTAAAGAATTTTCATTTTATAAAATCAATTAGTTTGTGTACAAGAATGAACACATACCATTGAAAACATATCAGGAAACTGAGAAAGTGTTAAAATATGGAAATGAATTTTATCTTGAAAATATTGTTGAAAACAAAGGAACTATTCAGATTAATGAGGTGCTGGTGGTAAATGAGTATCTAGATGTTTTTCTTAATGAGTTTTCTAGTATTATACCTAACCAGGAAGTTGAATTTACTGTTGACTTAGTTCCTCATGCTAATTCAATTTCTAAACACTCTTATCTAATGGATCAAGTAGAAATTATAGAATTGAAAAAGCAGTTATGGGAGTTATTAGATGAAGGTTTCATCTAACCTAACACTTCACCATGGGGTGCTCCTGTCTTGTTTATTAAAAATAAGGATGGTTCAATGAGACTTTACATTGATTATAGAGTCTTGAATAACATCACTATTAAGAACAAGTATTATTTTCCTCATACATATGGTTTTTTTCATCAACTTCAAGAAGCACAATATTTTTCAAAGGTTGATTTGATTTTGGGGTACCATCAGTTGAAAGTAAAGAAATTAGTCATTCCAAAGTCTACATTTCACACTAGGTATGGGCATTTTGAATTTTTATTTATGTCATTTGGGTTATCTAATTCACCTTTTGTATTCATGGATCTTATGAATTGAATATTTCATGAGTTCTTGGATAAGTTTGTTGTTATTTTTATTGATGACATTTTGATATTTCCTAAAAGTAAATTGTTGCATGAAATATATATATAAGGGTTTTTTCCAAGCCTTAAAAGAAAATAAACTATATGGTAAATTTAGCAAGTGTGAATTTTGGTTGCAAAAAAAATCATTCCTTAGACACATTGGTTCTAAAGATGGCATAATCATTGATCCTTATAAAATGAATGTTTTTTATGAATGTCCAAGACCCAAAAATATAACTGATATTCGTAGTTTTCTTGGTTTAATAGGATATTACTGGAGGTTTGTTGAAAAAAATTCATGGTTATCTAGCCCACTGAATAAGTTAACTAAAAAACAACTTAAGTTCATCTGGATAAAAGAATGTGATTATTGTTTTTAGGAATTGAAAAGAATATTGGTGAATGCTCCAATTATGGACTTGCCTTCTAGGAATAGTTAATTTTTATCTATAATGATGCTTCATTGAAAAAAATTGGTTGTTTCCTAATAGATAATGATCAGGTAATTTCTTATTCTTTACATCAGTTGAAACCTCATGAGTTAAATTAACCTATACATGATTTGGAATTAGATGCTATTTTTTGAATTAAAGTTTTGGAGGCATTATTTGTATGGATTAAAATGTGAAATATATATTGATCATAAAATTTTAAAGTATATATTCACTCAAAAATAATTGAATATGAGATGGATAAGATGATTAGAGCTAATCAAGGACTATGATTGCACGATTCAATACCATCTTGGAAAATAAAAAAAATTGGTTGATACATTGATTCAAAAAAGTAATGTTATATTAACCATGTTACATTTTGAATGTGTCCCTTTGGTTAATGATTTGATGAATTTTAGCTTAGAAGTTTTTGGTGTGGGAAATTCCTCTATTTTGTTTTAGGTATCAATGTAATCATCTCTATTTGACAAAATTAAGAAAGCGCGGAAGGAAGACCATGAGTTAGATAAAAATGTATAATTTTTTAAAAAAGGTAATTTTCCTGAATTTAACATTGATAAATATTGTTTTTTAAGATTTGGGAAGAGATAATGTGTTCCTTGTGATTCAAAATTGAAGAAAGAGTTGTTATGTGAAGCTCATAGTTCTCTGTGTTCAGTTCATCTTGTCAACACTAAGATGTATAGAATCCTTAGAGAATATTTCTAGTGGGATAAAATGAAAAGATATATTGTTTAATTTACTTTTAAGTGTTTGAATTTTTATTAGGTTAAAGTAGAAATACAGTTTTTGAAGGGGGTGCTTCAGCCTTTTCCAGTTCAAGAGTGGAAATGGGAAAATATTTACATGGATTTGATAGCAGGATTACCAAAGAATTTTTGAGGTAATAATGAAATTTGGGTTATTATGGATTGAATGAATAAATCTTTTCATTTTCTTTATATTTGATACACTCTATATCTGGATCAACTTTCTTAGTTGTATATTAAATAGATAGTCAGGTTACATGGATTTCTTCTCTCAGTTGTATCTGATCGTGATCCCAGGTTCACTTATAACTTTTTTAAAGTCCTTCAGAAGTAGTTGGGTGTTAAATTAAATTCCAATACATCTTTTCAACCTTAATCAAATAGGAATTATAAATGAACCATTCAAACATTGGAAGATATTCTATGTGTTTGTTCAATGGATTATCAGGAAAATTGGGATCAGTATGTTTCTTTGGTTAAGTTTTCTTATAATAACAGTTTTTATTCTAGTATATAGATGGAACCATTTGAGACGTTATATTGAAATAGGTGTTGGACACAATATTTTTGGGATGAATTTAGGGAAAGGAAATTGATGGGACTGGAATTGGTAGAGGAGATGGTAGAGAAAGTTTAGTTGATTTAGTGACACATGAGGATAGCTCAGAGTGGGTAGAAAAGTTATGTGGATAGCATAGGAATAATCTTTCTTTTTAGATAGGAAATCATATATTTCTCAAATTTTCTTCAAGGAAAAGTGTGATGTGTTTTGGTATGTCATTCCCCGAACCAGCACCTTGCGGTTGCGGTTATTTTATTTATATTTGAGTCTTTTATTATATAGTTCAATATTTATTAAATTAAAATCAAATGAAAGAAATTAAAATAAAAATAAAATTATTTAACAATAATAACGATGATTATAATATTATTATTATGAATACTGATAATATTTTTATTAAGTTTATTAATATAATTATTCATACTAATTTTTTTAGGGTTTTGATCCTCCTCCCTCACCCCTATTGTGTCACACCCCCCCCCCCCATTCCCCCTTCCCAATCCCTCTTATGACCCCCCCCCCTACTATGGAATCCCCTCTGGTGACAGCCCTTTCTGTGGCCTCCCTCCTCTCCCCCGGTTGTCCATGCTTTCCCCTCCCAGTGACCCTCCCTACCGCACGGTCAGACCCCTTCTCCCTTCTCCTCTTCGGCACACACGAACCAGCTAGTGACATGTTCTCCATCATGAAACCCAGCCGGTTCCCTCCTCTCCAGTGTTTGACCCCATCCAGATCCCTCTCCCCGGCACGTGATCCCCCGCCCTCTGGCGGTCGCACCACTTTCCCCTCCGGGTATGTATCCTTCAAGTTAACATTGGGGTTTTCTTTTCCAGTGGCTAGGGGTTTTTTTTAGGGGTTCAAACATAAGTATTTTGGTTTTATCTATTGGATTAGGGTTTGATATTTCTTCTTTATGTAACACCCCAATATTTCATAGAATGTTATCTCTTTAAAGAAATTCAATAACTTGCTCTACACGCAACACCGAGTTCGAACGCACCACGACTTACCAAACTAACCGTTCAAAAAGCAGTTGTGAATAGTATTAACAAAATTTTGAATTTTATATACTCCATATAATTTTAGAATCTATATTATGTGTTTATTATACATAATATAATAACAAATTCATTTTTTCATATAAAGAATTATTTTTCAAAAAATGCAATTTTACGGCCATTTAATGGTGAACCTTTTTAAAACTAATATTTGACACTTTTATATATTCAATTTAATGAAATTAAATTATTCTTTATAATATAGACATAAAAATTTATTCTGGATAAATTTTTTTACTTTTCTGATAACTTTCATATTTTGATGAATAGTGAAAAATACTAAATTTTAATTGAAAACAACTTTTTTAATCAAAATAATTTATAGTTCTTAAATTATACATTTGAGTGGTTTTAAAGTACCATTAGATTATATTTTTATCATTTAATATAATTTAGTTCATTTGATTTAATTTCACATTTAAACAGGACATAAATAAGTGTCAATCTTTTGATAGTTATTATTTCTTAAAAACATGCTTTTTATTTTTGGCAACGAGAATTAATTTTAAATTAATTTCTGACACTTATGTGTTTTGAATTTAGAAAAATGGATTCCATATTAGGAATTTGGAGTTCCAAATTGTGTAAATATGTAACTCTTATTTTTAGACATTATGAATATTTACTTCAATAAATATTTTATTTATCATGGTTAAACGGTAAATCTGGTAAATAAGGGTAAACAAATATTATTATAATAATATTAAATTACCCTAACATGTTTCATATTCCTATTGGTTAATACATGTCTGAACATTGGAATCCTTGGGTCGATTTTGGGACCTCATGGAGCCACATGAGAGTGATAATGACACATTATATTAATTAATTTAAAGTAAAGACAAAAATGGCATAAACATATATCATTTAGTAAAACAATTTTTACATGGTTTATAAAAGTTATCTTTTTGAAAATAAATATTTATTTGAAAATAAAAATATTTCCTACATCATGGTATTTTATTTATAATTTTTAGACATTAAATAGTTAAATTTATTTATGACACAATGATGATGCAGTAATTACTTTATTAATGAAAGATTAAAATAATTGATATTATAAATATAAAAATAAATAAAAATTGAAGCCTTTTATGACATACTCAAATTTTATAGATTAATATGACATGTTAAGGTTGATTCAATGTATTTTTTTCAAAGTAATCAAGTTGTGATGACTTTCACAAAAACCAAATACTGAATAGTGTCAAAATTGACATGAATGAATTTTTAAAACCAATACTATTTTATTAAATTATATAATAGTCCTAAAAATATAAGGTTAGTCCAAAGGACTTATATAATAATAGATATTACATTAATGAATCACTTGGGGTTTCTTGGCATTTTATATTAAGTTTATTAACCATAACATATAAAAATACAAGAAAACATGGTAAATGTTAAACTATTTAACTAAGAGTTAAATCTAAATGATAAGGTTAATAAGGTAACCTAAACTTGTCTAGAACCTATTGGTTGATATTTTTAGAACCATAAACACATAAGGAAAGAAATAAATTCATTTGGATCCATTACAAACCAAATATGATTATATAATAAAATAATATTTCATGTTTTTTCTAAGGTTCCCTTCACCCCTCTTATAAAAGGGCACTTACCCTTATCTCAAATTCACACCTCCAAATCCATTTGGCTCGACTAAACCATACCCAAATCTCCTCCCAACTTCCCTAACTTAAACTTAGAGGCCTTTCCTTGAGCATAAATCCAACTTAAGGAGCCATTTTGTTCAAATCAAAAGAAAACACCCAAAGAAGAGGTAATTATTTTATCACCTCTTTCAAAGTTCTTTTCTTCTTCCACTTTCTCTTTCTTTGTTATTTCCATACCAAAGTAATAACCCTAGTAACATATACATACTGTTATGTTATTATAAATATGGTACAACCATAATCATTATTCTATCCATTCTATGAATGATAATGTCACCATGCATGCGTACATACGGCTTACCATCTCCACACCATGGTGTAATTTATTATTCAACACTATGTTATTTGGATAAATATAATGATGAGTAATATGTATATAAATAATGAAAATAATGTGATAATTTATCTATAAATTTACTATAACATCCAATTCCACACCTTTTAATCATTAAGGAAATGATATCATCGCTCGTGTGTACATACGGCTTACTGTCTCCACAACGCGATGAGATTCATTTCCACGTTCACCATTAAACGATGATTATATAAATATTTATTATTAATAAGTATGTAATATATGAGATAATAATGCTATTTGAGATATATATATGTATGTATGTATGTACTTACATATATCTTATTCACTTACTTTTGTTCAATACGATATGAAAACGGAAACAATGTTTATGCGTACGTACGACCTACCATCTCCATAAATGGTATTTTACATTTCATATATATATCTATTAAACATATATATATTCTAAATATATATTATATACAAATCATTTTTTATATTCTGGAATTATTTAAATCATGATCTAAAAGATACGATCAAGAATAACAAGTTAAAACATGTACGATAAAGAAAGCGATTATTACCTAAAATGTTAATTTAACATGGAAATCATTATTAAATGGGTAGTATAAAGTCATAAATAAATCAGGTATGATATAATAAATATTAATATGGTTCTTTTATAATTTAATAACATACTATGGTCATTATAAAGGATTTAAACGTACCCTCGACCAAAGTAAAGTGCAAGGTAAGGGTTAATTCCTCAATCTCATTATTATCTGAAATTGTTTATGTGTAAGTATTTTCTAAGAAATATTTATTATCCATGTCCATGTTTCATAAAAGACTTTTCAAAATGATTCTTTTAAGGTAATATTTAACTAAAACATCATTTTAAATATTTTAAATATTTATTCTTCTAAATCTTTCTCATTGATGTCCATGTTTTCAAAATGGTTTTAAGGATTTATTTATATGGACATGAATGTTTTAAAATGTTAATTAGTTTCAAAAGCATCAAAGTGGTATGGTAAAATTTGATTAAAAATATATTTTAAATTCCTACCTTTATAAATTTTGAGACTTTTAAATGATTTCATGGAAAAAAAGTTATTTCTCTCAAAGGGTTTTACTGATTATTTTCAACTATGGCCACATCTATTTTGGATATTATTATTGATTAAGGTTGATTTATTTTAAATACAATATTAAATATTATATTTAATGAGTTATGATATTTTTGACTGTGAATGTGCTATTTTTATTCCATTCATGGTTTATAGTTGAATTATTAACATTTTGTATGCTATTTTTAATACAAATGTTAATGTTATGTTTCAACATTTTCATATGAGGAATGCAGTGGACTTAGTAAGTAACGGGTGGGGCCAGCTATAGCCCCTCAATGCATCGGTAGGTATCATGAGACAAATTAGTGTCTGGGCATTAGGCCTTGACAAAAATGTTATTTGTAGTGTTGGCACGAGTCCTTGATTATGTGATAATGATGTCCGACGTTAGGCATTCCCTCATTATGAAATTAATTATTACATGTGATTATTCAACTAGTAGAATATCCATGTGCGTGTTTATGTTGTAATGTTTGATTTATATTAACCATATTATGTTTAAGTTTATGTTTAAAAGGTTGTTGTTTTTATTACACATATTTCTTTAAAAGGTTATGGCTTCCACTAAATTATTTACCCTTACCGAGCATCTAAGATCACCCATTTCTTATGTTTTATTTTTCTAGGATTCCAAGAAGTGTATTATGATTCATATGGAGGGTTAAGCTAGGGGATTAATGGAATTATCATAGGATCATTTATGTTGTATTTTATTTTTGAATGTTTAATGTACTATTCATGTATGTAATATATTTTCCAAGACTGCTAAATTGATCGGTCTTCAGGACTTGATTTCTTGTAATCATGGCAATGTATTAAAATAATGCACCAACTTTGGGCTTCTAGGGTCAGGTCATTATAGTTGGTATCAGAGGAAGTTTAGAAATTTCCTTAGAAACTAGATTTAGATAAACTCTGATAAGAAAGATTACCCTAAGATAGACTTTGAGGATGTGTATAGAAGAACATCCTAGAATTTTGGTAATGTAGAGATTTTTTTAGTTTTCGAAGCAATACATCTATGCCTGGATATGAGCAGGTAGAGGTAGATCTGGCACAGATGTACCTATGAGTGAAAACTATGACAAGGAGTTTTAGGCTTGATCCAGTTTATCCTGGTACATGACAACGGGCCTTACTGCACTCTTGGTTATGAAACTCCCAAGGGATATGCTTGTGATAATTCCCATTTTCTTTACAAACCATTATGAAGGATTTATGTGTATATACCTCATCAAAGAAAACATTTTTATGATTATGGATTATATCAATAAACTGTTCAATTTATGTTAAGTATTTAAAAAGTTTGGAATTATGTATTGTGATTCATAAACTAATGTAGTGTATATCATTGTTTATAAATGGTTCTAAGTAGAAGAAATGAGAACTCCAGTAATACGCATGATCCAAATAGTAAGAAGGATTGTATTTTTCATGGTCTTATGCGAGCATTTAGAAGGTAAATATTCTCCCATGTATTCTAATCATATGAATAAATAGTATCATGTGTTAATAAGATAAGTAAAAATTCTATGAGTACTATGGCTTTGAAGGGAAGCAAGAGAAGGAAAGGATGGTAGAGAGAAAGATAGATAAATGGAAGAGGGGAAAGAAGGATTTTCCCATATGTGATAACTTTGGAAAGAATCAACTTGGAAAATGCTTTAAGGGAATGGGAGTTTTTTATAAGTGTGGAGAAAAAGGACATCAAGTACCTGATTTCAAGGGTAAGAAAAAGGTTTCAAGTGTACATTGCTTCATCTCTAAGGAGTTGGGTCACTACGCGAATCAATGTCTCAATAATCATAGTATACCCAAATGATACTATTGGATAATAATAAAGTTATGATACTACCGCAGATGAAGAGGAATGATTAGGGTTCTTATGTTGTTATTAAAGAATTGTGTCATTTGAGCATTGTATTAATGATGAACAAGTTATAAGAATTATAGAGTATATAAGGATTGTATTGCAGTACTATTTCATTGAGATTATGAGATTTAATGGTACTAAGAAAAGTGACTCAATAGAAAGTTAATCTTTTTGGAAAATACATGGTTGAGGAAATATAAACTTTAATATAGTTCTGATACTAAGGTATTGATTTTTGAATAAGATATGATTAATATGGATAAATTATAGTGGATATTCTTGACTACCTTGAAACTGATTGATGATTTTTATATTCCATCATTGTTGGAGTTTACAAAATTTTTGGATATAAGGACTATATCCAATATTCTATAAGGAATAAGGGAGGGTGAATGTAATAAATAAGGTTTCATGGTAATTCAGGGTGATACCATGTTTTAAGAGAATACATGATGAAGGTATTCACATGTTATTATGTGGAAAAAAGTAATCTTCATTATGTTTACCTTCCTTATAAATTTTAGATTGTGAGTTTGGAAAGAAGTATTTTGGATATGTCAAAAGGTTGGAATGGATTAAGTTCAACATAGATACAATTGTTTAAGGTTAAAACATTTCTTAAGATTATTTTTGGATTGTTATAAAAAGGACAACCCAGAGGTCGGCCAACAACCTGTCGCGTACGGCAAGGCCGTGAGACTTGAACCTGCAACCGAACTGCAACAAGGGTGCATCACCTACCACTGGCCCAAGTGATGTCCTGGTTTTTATAATGTAGTTTTTTTAGATGGGATTACAGATAAATTATAAATTCATTTTTTTGGAACCCTATATGATTAGGATAAATGGATTATTTTTGAGTTCTATTATCTTTTGGAGTGAAAGATGAGTTTGTGGTAGAAATTAGTTAACGGATGGAACTCTACTTGTCAATTATTCTTTTTTTTACTTATTCTGTGAAGAAATTAATTATTAACCTTTAGGAAAGAGATATTAAACACAAAAATGTGTTATCCTAATACCTTGTGTTTTATTGAACCGGTGATATTTTAAATCATCCTAGATTGATGGCTTTGAGGCCCACAATTTTACACTTGTTTGTGACTGATGACCTCAATCACTCTCTATAAATATTTACGTTTTTCCTCTATTTATTTGTCTCTAAATAAATATCATAATTTGGTGGTGACTTTTTCATTCCTCTTTCCCTCTTATTAAGACTAAATTTCATTAAACCAATTTCTGATGTGGGTTTTCTATAAAGGTATTTTTCTATTTTTAACCTTTTATTTTCAATGAAAAATTTAAAATTGTGAGGATTAAATTTATTGAATGAGGGGAGAATGTAACACCCCAATATTTCATAGTATTTTATCTCTTAAAAGAAATTCAATAACTTGCACTACATGTAACACCGAGTTCGAGCGCACCACGATTTACCAAACTAACCGTTCAAAAAGCAGTTATGAATAGTATAAACTGAATTTTAAATTTTATATATTCAATATAATTTTAGAATCCATATTATGTGTTTCTTAGACATAATATAAGAACAAATTCATTTTTTTAGATTAAAGAAGTATTTTTCAAAAAATGTAATCTTTCCGCCTTTTAATGGATAACTTTTTAACAACAATATTTGAAACTTTTATATATTAAATTTAATGAAATTAAATTATTCTATAGAATCAGGATATAAAAATTTAGTTTGGATAACTTTTTGGTACTTTTCTAATAACTTTCATATTTTGATGAATAGTGAAAATACTAAATTTTAATTGAAAACAACTTTTTTAATCGAAATAATTTATAGTGTTAAATTATAAATTTGAGTGGTTTTAAAGTAACGTTAGATTATTTTTTATCATTTAATATAATTTAGGTCATTGGATGTAATTTCACATTTAAACTGGACATAAACAAATTTCAATCTTTTAATAGTTATTATTTCTTAAAAACATGCTTTTTATTTTGACAACGGGAATTAATTTTAAATTAATTTCTACCACTTCTATGTTTTGAATTTGGAAAAATAGATTCCATATTTAGAATCATGAGGTCCAAATTGTGTAAATAGGTGACTTTTATTTTTATACACTATGAATGTTTACTTCAGTAAATATTTTATTTACCATGGTTAACGGTAAATCTGGTAAATAAGGGTAAACAAATATTATTATAATAATATTAAATTATCCTAACATGTGTCCTATTCCTATTGTTTGATACATGTCTGACCATTTTAATACTTGGGTCGATTTTGGGACCCCATGGAGCCACAGGAGAGTGATAATGACACATTATATTAATTAATTTAAAGTAAAGGCAAAAATGACCTAAACATATATCTTTTAGTAAAACAATTTTTACGTGGGGTTATATAAGTTATCTTTTCTAATGAAAAAATTAATTTTAAATATAAAAGGATTTCCTACATAATAGTATTTTATTTATAATTTTTAGACACTAAATAATTAAATTTATTTATGACACAATGATTATGCGAAAATTACCTCATTAAAAAACATTAAAATAATTGATATTATAAATATAAAAATAAATGTAAATTGGGGATTTTGATGACATAAATGAATTTTATAGATGAATATGATATGTTATGGTTGATTAAATGTATTTTTTTCAAAGTAATCAAGTTGTGATGACTTTCACAAAAACCAAATACTAAATAGTGTTAAAATTGACATAAATGAGTTTTCAAAACAAATACTATTTTATTAAATTATATAATAGTCCTAAAAATATAAGGTTCTTACAAAGGATTTATATAATAATGTATATTTCATTAATGAACCAATTTGGGTTCTATTGTCATTTTATAGTAAGTTTATTAACTATATAATATAAAAATACAAGGAGACATGGTAAATGTTAAACTATTTAACTAAAAGTAAAATCTAAAAGATAAGGTTAATATGGTAACCTAAACATGTATAAAACCTATTTGTTGAGATGATTTCGATCTATAACCAACTAATTATAGAAATAAAATCATTTTGATCCAATATAAACCTAATATGATTGTATAATAAAATAATATTTCATGTTTTTTCTAAGGTGCCCTATACCCCTCTTATAAAAGGGCACTTCCCCTTCTCTCAAATTCACACTTCCAAAGCCATTTTTCTTATCCAACCCCTTCCCAAATATCCTATAATATTTTATCACTTCATATTAGAGTCCTTCCCTTGAGCATAAAGCCTACACAATTCGCCCTTTTGTTTAAATCAAAAGAAAACACCTAAAGAAGAGGTAATTATTTTATCACCTCTTTCAAAATTCTTTTCTCTTCCACTTTCTCTTTCTTTGTTATTTCCATACCAAAATAATAAATCCAGTACCTTCTACAAACTTTTATTTTATTATAAATATGGTTCAACCATAATCATTATTCTATCCATTCTATTAATGATAATGTCACCATACGTCCATACATACGGCTTACCGTCTCCACGTCGTGGTGTAATTTTTAATTCAACACTATGTTATTTGGATAAATATAATGATGAGTAATATGTATATAAATAATGAAAATAACATGATAATTTCTATGTAAAATTAATATATCATCCAATTCCACACCTTTTAATCATTAAGAAAAAGATATCGTCGCTCGTGTGTATATACGGCTTACCGTCTCCACGACGCGATGAGATTCATTTCCACGTTCATCATTCAATGATGATTATAAAAATATATATTATTAATAAGTATGTAATATATGAAATAATAATTCTATTGGAGATATATATTAATATATGTATGTATTTATTTATGTACTTACAAATGTCTTATTCACTTACTTCTGTTCAATACAATATGAAAACAGAAACAACGTTTATGCGTACGTACATCCTACTATCTCCATAAACGATGATTTACATATCATATATATATCTATTATACATATATATATTCTAAATATATATTATATATAAATCATTTTATATTTTGGAAGTATTTAAATCATGATCCAAATGATACGATCGAGAATATCAAGTTAAAACACATATGATAAAGAAAGCAATTATTACCTAAAATATTAATTTAACATTGAAATCATTATTAAATGGGTTTTATAAAGTCAAAAATGAATCATGTATGATAGAATAAATATTATTATGGTTCCAGTTCTGGTATAATTTAATAACATACTCTGGTCATTATACAGGAGGAAAACGTACCCTCGACCAAAGGAAAGTGAAAGGTAAGGGTTAATTCCTTAATCTCATTATTATCTGAGATTGTTTATGTGTAAGTATTTTCAGGGAAATATTTATTATCCATTTCCATGTTTCATAAAATACTTTTCAAAATGATTCTCTTAAGGCACTATTTAACTAAAACGTCATTTTAAATGTTTTAAATATTTATTCTTCTAAATATTTCTCATTGATGTCCATGTTTTCAAAATGGTTTTAAGGATTTATTTATATGGACATGAATGTTTTAAAATGTTAATTACTTTAAAATTTTCCAAGTGGTATAGGACACTTTGATTCAAAAATATCTTTTAAATTCCTTCCTTTATAAATTTTGAGACTTTTAAATGATTTCAGGAAAAAAAAGATATTTCTCTCAAAGGGTTTTACTAATTATTTTCAAATATGTCCATATCCTTTTTGGATATTATTATTTATTGAGGTTGATTTATTTTAAATAAAATCTTCAATATTTTATTTAATGATTTATGATATATTTGACTGTGAATGTGCTATTTTTATGCCATTCATGGTTTATGGTTGAAGTATTGACATTTTGTATGCTAGTTTTAATACGAATTTTTATGTTATGTTTTAACATTTTTATATGAGGAATGCAGTGGACTTAGTAAGTGATGAGTGGGGCCCACTATAGCCCCTCGATACATCGATAGGTCTCATGAGACAAATTAGTGTC
This sequence comes from Viscum album, assembly GCA_963277665.1. Taxonomy (NCBI): domain Eukaryota; kingdom Viridiplantae; phylum Streptophyta; class Magnoliopsida; order Santalales; family Viscaceae; genus Viscum; species Viscum album. Next base: position 755,599,701 of record OY728121.1, on the reverse strand, counting down.
ATGGCATAAGGCCTTGAAAAAAAAATTATTTTGTAGTCTTGGCACAAGGCCTTGACTATGTGGTAATGATGTCCGGTGTTAGGCATTCCATCATGAAATTAATTATTACATGGGATTATTCGACTAGTTGAATATCCATGTGCATGTTTATATTGAAATGTTTGATTTATTTTATCCATATTATGTTCAAGTTTGTGTTTAAAAGGCTGTTATTTTTATTACACATATTTCCTTCAAAGTTTATAGCTTCCACTAAATTATTTACCCTTACTGAGCATCTGAGTTCACCCCTTTCTTATGTTTTATTTTCCCAGGATTCCAAGAAGTGTATTATGATTAATATGCAGGGTTAATCTAGGGGATTAATGGAATTCTCAAATTATCATTTATGTTGTGTTTTATTTTTGAATGTGTAATGTAACGTTCATGTATGTAATCTATTTTCCAAGACTGCTAAATTGATCGGACTTTGGGACTTTATTCCTTGTAATCATGCCAATGTATTAAAATAATGCACTGACTCTAGGCTTCTGGGGTCGGAGCATCACATCTGGTATCAGAGGATGTTTAGAAATAACCTTGGAAACTAAATTTAGATAAAATCTAATTAGGAAACATTACCCTAAGATAGACTTTTAGGATTAGTATAGAAGAACTTCCTAGAATTTTGGTAATGTAGAGATTTTGTGAGTTTTCCAAGGAATACATCCATGTCTGAATACGAGCAGGTAGATGTGGCTCTGGCACAGATGTACCTAGGAGTGAAAACTCTAACAAGGAGTTTCGGGATTAACTAGGGGTATCCTGGTACACGAAAACGGGTCTTGTTCCACTCTTGGTTACAGCAATCCCGGGGGATATGCTTAATATAATTCTCATTTTCTTGACAAACCATTATGAAGGATTTATGATTATATACCTCCTTAAAAAAATGTTTATTATTATGGATTATATCCATAAACTGTTCAATTTATGTTATGTTTTTTACAAATTTGTAACTATGTATTGTGATTCATAAACTAATGTAGTGTATCTCATTGTTTAGAAATGGTTCCCAGTAGAAGGAATGAGAACTCCAGCAATACGCATGATCCAAAGAGTAAGAAGGATCATATCTTTCATGGTCCTAATCCAACATTGAGAAAAGAAATATTCTCCCATATATTCTCATCATATGAATAAATAGTATCATGTGTTAATAAGATAAGTAAAGAATTATCTAGGTCATATGACTTTGAAGGGAAGCAAGAGAAGAAAAGGATGGTAGAGAGAAAGATGGATAAATGGAAGAGGGGAAAGAAGGATTTTCCCATATGTGAAAACTGTGGAAAGAATCACCTTGGTAAATGCTTGAAGGGAATGGGAGTTTATTATAAGTGTGGAGAAAAAGGACACCAAGTACATGATTGCAAGGGTAAGAAAAAGGTTTCAAGTGTACAATGCTTCATCTCCAAGGAGTTGGGTCACTATGCGAATCAATGTCTCAATCATTAGAGTATACCCAAATGATGCTATTGGATAATAATAAAGTTATGATACTACCACAGATTAAGAGGAATGATTAGGGTTCTTATGTTGTTATTAAATAATTTTGTCATTTGATCATTGTATTAATTATGTACAAGTTATAAGAATTATAGAGTATATAAGGATTGTACTTCAGTACTATTTCATTGAGATTTTGAGATTGAATGGTACTAAGAAAAGTGACTCAATAGAAAGTTAATCTTTTTGGAAAATACATGGTTGAGGAAATATAAACTTTAATATAGTTCTGATACTGAGGTATTGATTTTGGAATAAGATATGATTAATATGGATAAATTATATTGGATATTCTTGAGTACCTTAAAAAAGATTAATGATTTGTATATTCCATCATTGTTGTAGTTTACAACATTTTTGTATATAAGGACTATATCCAATATTCTATAAGGAATAAGGGAGAGTGAATGAAATCAATAAGGTTTTATGGTAATTCAGGGTGTTACCATATTTTAAGAGAATACATGATGAAGGTATTCACATGTTATTTTGTGGCAAAAAGAGATCTTCATTATGTTTACCTTCCTTATAAATTTTGTAATGTGAGTTTGGACAGAAGTATTTTGGATAAGTCTAAAGGTTGGAATGGATTAAGTTCAACATTGGATACAGTTTTTTAAGGTTAAAAAATTTCTTAAGATTATTCTTGGATTGTTATAAAAAGGACAACTCTTAGGTCGGGCGACAACATGCCGCGTCTGGCAAGGTTGTGAGACTTGAACCCGCAACCGAAGGGCGACGAGGGTGCATCACCTACCACTGGTCCAAGTGATGTCTCGTTTTTTATATTGTAGTTTTTTTAAAATGGTCTTACATATGAATTATAAATTAATTTTTTTGGAACCCTATATGATTAGGATAAATAGATTATTTTTGAGTTCTATTATCTTTTGGAGTGAAAGATGAGTTTGTGATAGAAATTAGTTAACAGGTGGAACTCTACTTGTCATGTATTATTTTTTTTACTTATTCTGGGAATAAATTAATTCTTAACCTTTAAGGAAGGGATCTTAAAACCAAAAATTTGTTATCCTAATACCTTATGTTTTTTTGAACCGATGATATTTTAAATCATCAGAGATTGATGGCTTTGAGGCCCGCAATTTTACACGTGTTTGTGATTGATGACCTCAATAAATCCCTATAAATATTTACGTTTTTCCTCCAATTATGTGTCTCTAATTTCCGTCAATGTTCTCCTAATCAAGATCATAATTTTTTGGTGACTTTTTCATTTCACTTTCCCTCTTATTAAGACTAAATTTCATTAACCCAATTTCCGATGTGGGTTTTCCACAAAGGTATTTTTTTATTTTTAACCTCTTATTTTCAATGAAAAATTTAAAATTGAGAGGATTCAATTTACTGAAGGAGGGGAGAATGTAACACCCCAATATTTCATAGTATGTTATCTCTTCAAAGAAATTAAATAAATTGTGCTACACCCAACACCGAGTTCGAGCGCACCACGACTTACCAAACTAACCGTTCAAAAAAAGGTTATGAATAGTATTAATTGAATTTTGAATTTTATATACTCCATATAATTTTAGAATCCATATTATGTGTTTCTTAGACATAATATAAGAACAAATTCATTTTTTTCAGATAAAAGAAGTATTTTTCAAAAAATGCAATTTTACCGCCTTTTAATGGAAAACTTTTTAAAACCAATATTTGACACTTTTATATATTAAATTTAATGAAATTAAATTATTATTTGTAAGAAGGAAATTAATATTTTGTTTGGATAAATTTTTGGTAATTTTCTGATAACTTTCATATTTTGATTAATAGTGAAAAATACTAAATTTTAATTGAAAACAACTTTTTTAATCAAAATAATTTATAGTGTTAAATTATAAATTTGAGTGGTTTTAAAGTACCATTAGATTAAATTTTTATTATTTAATATAATTTAGGTCATTGTATTTAATTTCACTTTTAAACTGGACATAAACAAGTGTCAATCTTTTGATAGTTATTATTTCTTAAAAACAAGCTTTTTGTTTTGACAATGGGAATTAATTTTAAATTAATTTCTGCAACTTCTTTGTTTTCAATTTAGAAAAATATATTCCATATTTAGAATTAGGAGGGCCAAATTTTTTAAATAAGTAACATTTATTTTTAGACATTATGAATATTTACTTCAATATTTTTTTTACCATGGTTAAACGGTAAATCTGGTAAATAAGGGTAACCAAATATTATTATAATAATATTAAATTACCCTAACATTGTCTTATTCCTATTTTTTGATACATTTATGACCATTTTCATCCTTGGGTCGATTTTGGGCTCCCATAGAGCCACAAGAGAGTGATAATGACACATTATATTAATTAATTTAAAGTAAAGACTAAAATGACATAAACATATATCTTTTAGTAAAAAAAAATTTACATAGAGTTATATAAGTTATCTGTTATACTATAAATATTAATTTGAAATATAAAAATATTTCCTACATCATAGTATTTTATTTATAATTTTTAGACATTAAATAATTAAATTTATTTATGACATAATTATGATGCAGTAATTACCTTATTAATGAAATATTAAAATAATTGATATTATAAATATAAAAATAAATGTAAATTGAGGATTTTGATAACATACATGGATTTTATAGATTAATATTACATGTTAGGGTTAATTAAATTTATTTTTTTAGAAGTAATCAAGTTGTGATGACTTTCAAAAAAATCAAATACTAAATTGTGTCAAAATTGACATAAATGAGTTTTTAAAACAAATACTATTTTATTAAATTATATAATAGTCCTGAAAATATAAGTTTCTTCTAAATGACTTATATAATAATATATATTTTATTAATGAACCACTTTGTGTTCTATTGGAATTTTATAGTATGTATATTAACCATATAATATAAAAATACAAGGACACATAGTAAATGTTAAACTATTTAACTTCAGAGTTAAATCTAAAAGATAAGGTAAATATGGAAACCTAAACTTATCTAAAACCTATTGGTTGAGATTATTTCTACCCATAACCACCTAATTATATAAATAAATTCATTTTGAGCCATTAGAAACTGAATATTATTGTATAATTAAATAATATATCAAGTTTTTCCTAAGGTTCCCCTCACCCCTCTTGTAAAAGGGAACTTCCACTTATCTCAAATTCACACCTCCAAAGGCATTTTTCTCAGCCAACCCCTACCCAAATCTCCTCCCAAATTCCCTCACTTAAAATTATATTCCTTCCCTTGAGCATAAAGATAACTTAAGGATCAATTTTGTTTAAATCAAAAGGAAACACCCAAATAAGAGATAATTATTTTATCACCTCTTTCAAAGTTCTTTTCTTATTCCACCTTCTCTTTCTTCATTATTTCCATAACAAAATAATAACTCTGGTACATTATAACTAATGTGATATTATTAGAAATATTTTACAACCATACTCATTACTATATCTATCCTATGAATGATAATGTCACCATGTGTGTGTACGTACGGCTTACCGTCTCCACGTCATGGTGTAATTTGTTATTCAACACTATGTTATTTGGATAAATATAATGATGAGTAATATGTTCATAAATAATTAAAATAACCTGATAATTTCTCTTTATAATTAATATCTCATCCAATTCAACACCTTTTAATCATTAAGTAAATGATATCATCGCTCGTGTGTATGTATGGCTTACCGTCTCCACGATGCGATGAGATTCATTTCCACATTCACCATTAAACGATGATTATAAAAATATATATTATTAATTAGTATGTAATATATGACATAATAATTCTATTAGAGATATGTGTGTGTGTGTGTGCTTACATATATCTTATTCACTTACTTCCATTCAATATGATATGAAAACGAAAACAACGTTTATGCGTACGTACGACCTACCATCTCAATAAATGGTGTTTTCCATTTCATATATCTATCTATTATACAAATATATATTCTAAATATATATTATATATAAATCATGTTTTATATTTTGGATGTATTTAAATCATGATCTAAATGATACGATCAAGAATAACAAGTTAAAACACGTATGATAAAGAAAGCAATTATTACCTGAAATGTTAATTTAACATGGAAATCATTATCAAATGGATAGTATAAAGTCATAAATGAATCATGTATGATATAATAAATATGAAAATTGTTATAGTATAATTTAATAACATACTATAGTCATTATACAAGAGTTTTAATGTACCCTCAACCAAAGGAAAGTGTAAGGTAAGGGTTAATTCCTTAATCTCATTATTATCTGAGATTTTTTGTATGTAAGTATTTTATGGGACATATTTATTATCCATTTACATGTTTTATAAAATACTTTTCAAAATGATTCTTTTAAGGTACGGTTTAACTAAAACATCATTTTAAATTTTTTAAATATTTATTCTTCTGAATCTTTCTCATTGATTTCCATGTTTTCAAAATGGTTTTAAGAATTTATTTATATGGACATTAATGTTTTAAAATGTTAATTACATTAAAAAAAATTAATTGGTTTGTGATAATTTGATTCAAAAATATCTTTTAAACGTCTTCCTTTATAAATTGTGAGACTTTTAAATGATTTCATGAAAAAAAGATATTTCTCTCAAAGGGTTTTATTAATTATTTTCAACTATGTCCACATAATTTTTGGATATTATTATTGATTGAGGTTGATTTATTTTAAATACAATCTTCAATATTGTATTCAATGAGTTATGATATTTTTGACTGTGAATGTGCTATTTTTATACCATTCATGGTTTATGGTTGAAGTATTGACATTTCGTATGCTAGTTTTAATACGAATGTTTATGTTATGTTTCAACATTTTCATATGAGGAATGCAGTGGACTTAGTAAGTGATGGGTGGGGCCCTCTATAGCCCCTTGATGCATTGGTAGGTCTCATGAGACAAATTAGTGTCTTGGCACAAGGTCTTGAAAAAAAAATTATTTTTAGTCTTGGCATGAGGCCTTGACTATGTGGTAATGATGTCCGACGTTAGGCATTACCTCATTATGAAATTAATTATTACATGTGATTATTCGACTGGTATAATTTCCATGCACATGTTTATATTGTAATATTTGATTTATTTTATCCATATTATGTTCAAGTTTATGTTTAAAAGGATGTTGTTTTGTTTACACATATTGCCTTAAAATTTTATAGCTTCCGCTATATTATTTACCCTTACCGAGCATCTGAGATCACCCCTTTCTTATGTTTTATTTTCCCAAGATTCCAAGAAGTGTATTATGATTGATATGCAGAGTTAAGATAGGGGATTAATGGCATTCTCAAAGTATCATTTATTTTGTGTTTTATTTTTGAACGTGTAATATAATGTTCATGTATGTAATCTATTTTCCAAGACTGCTAAACTGATTGGTCTTCGGGACTTGATTTCTTGTAATCATGCCAATGTATTAAAATAATTCATAGACTATAGGATTCTAGGGTTGGGGCATTACACTTGAAGTTATGGCTAAGGTGAATTTGTGGTTTCACAAAATTTTATAGAAATTTCTTCATATGAGGTAGGTGGCTCCATGCCCTATCATTTTTAGATGATTTAATTTGTTTATTTTAATTAATTTTAACATGTTCTGTAGATAAATTGTTTGATGCAAATTATGTTTTTGATATATTTTGACATGCATATATGAAAAATTGTATTTTCTAAAGGAAATTTCCATGTCTTTTATATGTGTCTTATTGTGGAAATTTTTGGAGGTGTTCAATCAATTATTTATAGTATGAAAAATGAGTTTTCAAAAGTGCTTTAGGAGTGAGTGTTATTAAAATGGGTTTTCCAAGAGAAGATAAATTATTTTGGCATGTTGTTTTTTTATAACCTTGTAAAATCATTTAGGGGTGTATAAATTATGTAAGAATTTTTTTAAAGGTGTAAAATTAGTCTATATGTGGGTTTACAAAGGGGATTGTCCATGGAATTTTTTGGTTTTAGTTCTGGGTTTTTCTTGTGTTTTTTAAAATGGAATTTTATGAATTGTGTAGGTGATGTTAAAAGCATTGAAATGGGTTTTTGGTGTGGGTAAAATGGAAAATGGATTAGTATTGGCATGTAGGCCTTTTTGTGCACTTTTTATTATGAGTTTTGAGTTATTTAAATAATGGGAATCTTGTTTTGGAAATGAACTTGTTTTATGTGTGGATTCAAATATGGGGTCTTATTCCATGGTTTTGGGTGAGCAATTGTGTGCCTTTTTGTGTCCTTCTAAATGGAATTTTATGAATTGAAAAAAGGATTTTGGAATGTGTAAAATGAAAAGTGTTTTTTCATGAAATTAGTGATACTTTTGGTATCCTTGACATTGATTTGTAGAAGTGGAGATGTGTGTGACATGTGAACATGAACTTGATCACAAGGGAAGATTGGGGGCCAACCATCCATCCCCCACCAGGATTTTTGGGAAAGACACCCTCCCCCATGACAATGGGGGTGTTTGGCGCATGGTGATCAACTAGGGTGGTGTACATATAGAAATCACAAGAACATACAGTGTAGGTATATATAGTATCAATAAATCAAGCCCAACTTATTTTAATCACAACAACTTCTACCTATATATGCATTTATTAGTTTTAGCAGCAGTCACTTCGGAAGTTGATAAATTAAAGCGGATTCACAAAGCTCTTTTCCTTAACACCCATTCATTTCATTATTTATCTTTAACCATAGTCAACCGTGAAATCCATTGTTTAACTTTTCATTGAAAAACTCTTTCGCATTGACCAAACCAACACATTTCATCTCAACATTACAGAGTATTTATTTTACCCATCACTACTTGGGAAACTAAGTAACACAAACCACAACAAGCAGCACAACAAAAGTCACAAAAAGGAATGAGAACCATGGTAAATTAACCCAATTTACATTCCTCTCTATTTAACTATCATTCATGACATAACATACCGATCCCAATATACTGGAAAACTTTCCACGGGTTATTAATTTGGTGAAGCACCCATGCCAACCACTGTCATCATCATTATTCAAAGTTATTCTGCCTGATCCATCATCTCAACCACAATAATCCCCATCTCATAACCACATCCAGCTACAGAATAAACCAAAACCAGATCTCGGTAGACCTACTACATAACCATGCCACACCCATCGCATCCAGTAACATAATCATAGCACAACCCGATCACAGCCCCACTGCACAACACTGCCCATCTATTCCATAATCAAACAATCTCTCAACCTGAGATTCCATTACACCTTATGAACCGCCCCACAACACATAATGATGATAAAAACCATACCACCACACAAAAAAAACAAAACATATTCAGATTTAACAATTCATCATTTCTTTAATTCCACTTGTTAACTCCTGAGGTTATCATAGAAGGTAAGATCCTAGGGCATCCATTTATTAGCCAGGTATGTGTGGTTAGAAAATTTCATATATAATAGTTCAATGAAAAACAAACAAAAAACACTCATTCCATAGTCCATCCCATGTGTACAAAAAGACCCCCAACATCCATGATTTTCAGCGGGGTGTTTAGCACATATAATTCACAACAACCAAAAACAAATAACAAGAAGATCATACGTCACTTTTCCATATCCCCTATTTATTGATTTAATCCCAGTACAATTTTATTTATTGAATTTGGATTCAACTATAATCAAAACGATACATTCATACACCCACCCCACATGATACACAATTGAGAGATACAAAGGAAAACCTACCTAGAAGAAGAGATCATCCCTTCCTTATTGGACCAAAGCAGGGGGTGCACATGCAGCAAGAAATTCCAAGGAAAACACGGACCAACTGGTTGATCACAAAGGCATGACTCCTCAAGGAATAAAGGTTTTGGGGATACCCGGTATCATAAGAAAGGATAATTAATGAATTAAGGGAAGGCCTCTATCTTAGAAGGATTAAATCCAAGACTCACAGAAAAAGAAATGGTTTTTAAAATCCATTAAAGCCGGATCTCAAAAAAACATTTGGTTTGACCAACTAAAAGCCCCTAGAGTCTTATAAATTTAATGATATGACTCATATCTCTTGAAAGGGATTAAAACCCATGTAAATATAGTATTAAACTCATTTCACATCAAAAAATACGCCAAGAGGTCAAAATGGAAAAATTGGAAAAATAGAAAACTGTTGGAAATGACTCACTGTTAGGTAATTCACTACTATGAGTCACCAATATGAGTCATTGGTGTGATCTACCAATGTGATTCACCATCTCGAGTTACCATTGAAAATCACCGGTGTGACTCACTATTCCGACTCACCATTACGACCTACCGTTTTGACTCACCGGTCCTGACTCACCATTCTTACACACCGTTGCAACCCAACGTTGCTACTCACTAGTCCTGACTCACTATTCTGACTCACCATCGCAACCTACTAGTGATATTCACTATTGTGACTCTCCATCACGACCTACCATTGGAAAACTATAATTTTGGAAAACTCTTGAAATGAGTCACTATGACCTCCCAGAACACTTCAACCACCATATTTTCAAAAATTAATGGACCAGAGAGGTCTAGGACATTACATTAGAGACCTATCAAACTATTCTCACCCTCGATAATCAAAAAATAAGCCTAGAAGAAAGTGGGGTCCGAACAACCACCATGTGAGACACCCTTCAAGGATCCCACTACACTTGAAACACCGCTAACAGCCAAAAAAATCAACATCCAATAATAAACCACCCTGTGCTATTTGCAGATGGAGTGGAAACCTCCTCATCCAAGAACACCTCCTCTAACATTAGCTAACCCAAGCAACCACAAGGCACACCACACAATCACAAAAATCACAATGTCCAAACACGCAAACCATGGAATTCCATCCTCTATGTTAAGATACTATCCACTCTGCGCGACACTGACTTTCCCATATGGTTTTAATCACATCATAATTAATGCATCTCGATTATGAATCAGGTCCTCCCCTATTCACATTTTAGGACTTCATTACACATTAGGGAACAAGGAAATAACTCATCTCATAAAACAAGGTTCAAACATTACATTTCCAAAAAAATAGAACAAGGAAAAACTTGAAACAACTCTAGGTACTGGGTACACATCTACGCTTCTCATTCCCAAGTACTCTACTCCAGGACACCATGCCTCCACAAAACACAAACCAAAGGAATGGTCTTCCTATGAAGTACCTTCTCTTGATGATCCTGGATCTCTATCGTCCATTCCGCATACATCGCATCGTCATCGATATCCAACTCTCCCTAGTCAATGACATTGGATTCATCATGAAGATACCGATGGATTTGAGAGATGTGAAAGATGTCGTGGATCCTCTATAACTATGGTGGTAACACAAATTGGAATTCCATCTCACCAACTCGCCCCAACACCTCAAAGGGTTCGATGAATCTGGGATAAATCTTACGCCCTCTACCAAACCTCTGCTACCCACGTCGAGGGGAAACCTTCAAGAACAAGTGGTCCCCAACCTCAAACTCTAAGGTCCTCCTCCAATGATTATCATATGACTTATTTTTGTCTTTTTCCACTTTCATCTTCTCACAAACAAGTTGAACCTTCTCGGTCGTGCTCTGCACTACCTCGGTGTTGGAGTTGGTGGCCTAGAACCAACTACTTTGTAATTTATTAATTGATAAATACCTTATCACATCTTGATTTTTCTTCTACATGACAATTCATGTGATAATGTCCTAAGGATAGTTGTTTCATTAATGGGTCATAGCGGATCCCTGCTATGATGAGAACCCAAAAGTTCCATAGCACTATTCTTGAATATATGTTCTATGGATAGATGATGTTATTTGAGGGAAAAAAATAATACAGGCCATTAGGGGTGAGGAATAATAAAACTTTGAGGCACCTTCTCATGGTGTGCACCCTTGGTAATTCCCGGAGGATATTATGAGAACGAGACCCGCCAGTAGGAAATCCACATTTCATGGTGTCATTTGATGTTCTTATCTGCAGACGTGTGTATTGGTCCTTAAAAGTTAAGATTATTATTAATGGGTATTACAACTCACTCACTTAGATATATTGATGAAAACTATGACGAAACACTATTCGCAGTGAGGTAAGATACGTTGGGTGCCTCACGAGTGATATTGCATTAATAGATAATGCGAGAAAGGATTTTTCCCTTCTGTTCCATAACGGGAGTAGATATCTCATTCCCTTTGATGGAATTGATATAGCCTAAATAAATCCATGGCCATGGTGAGGAATGGGAAAGTTCAATTCTGGAATGTCAAAGAAAGAATAATCGAGCACATGGGTTGATGGCACTAGCATCCAACCCGCTTGATTCGAGATATCATTTCAAAGGGATTACATTACATAGTAAGAATTTGTAAGAGGTGACACATCGTTGTGACGTTAACTTCTTTCTCTATGGGTGCCTTGGCGTGTTTCTAGACACTAACCTTGGACTTTAGGCAGGCTCCACCTAATTCTACTGAGAAATAGGCCTAAAGGGTCACACATTAAGTGTGTCCAAGTATCTCAGTTAAATATTAATTTAACAAGTTGAATAAATATTATTATCGGCTATGGTTTAATAATTATTCAAGGATGACTGGTCACATTTATTTCAACACTAGTTATTAGAGAGAATATATTTTGGGAAAAATAATATATTTATTAGCGATTAATGCAGTGATATTTATTTGAGAAATAAATAGTCATTATTCAAGGTCTAATAAATGTGGTGGACAAAATTAAAAAAAATGGAAAATAAAAGTACATTCCATGTGTATTAATATATACAAGCCATATAGTTTTTTCAAGGAATTTATGAGAAATAATATTATTCATTTAATTAAATAATATTAGATTTAATTCGCTGGGTTCATGTAAAGTAATAATAATAGTCAAACTGTTATTATTAGACATGGGGTATTACTAAGAATTAAATTAAATGAATAAATAATTTCAGGTTATTAATTCATTTTATTCTTATATGTAATAAAAAATCTCAATTATATATTTCTCATTAGCCTAGCCATTTTGAGTGGTTGTGCAAAACGGATTTGGAAAAACTCTCAAACCAAGAAGGAATTCATTTTCCACCAAAAACGATCTCAAGTTACGAGAGAGAGATCCACCTCCACCGGATCAAGGTGATTGAAGGCGGACATCGCAAGTGAAGTCTATTATGTGCTAGCACTTGGATATCCCTTTAGTGATGTCCAGAGATACGTGGAACACGTGTGGATCACCGCTAGAGGAATCCTAAACTTGAATTCTACGACGTAATGAAAGATCACATCGGATCATGACCGGAGACATAAACGAAGAAAGAATTTCATTAGGTTAATTCTTGTCAATTAATTAAATTAATTATAACCAACATATGAAGATCCTTTATATAGTTCTGGGACTCTGCTCTTTCTTTTTCATTCTTCATTCTATTATGAAGATTATGCATTTTATTATCGTGACAGATCTCATATTGATCGTTGTTGACGCTAAAATTAAAGTTGGGTACACCCAAAAATGCTCTTCCACTGTGCCCAAAACCTACAAGTGGTATTAAAGGGAGTTATATCATTGATTATAATTATTTAGTTTTTTGTTGGTGATTTACGCATTTAATAATTTAGTTGTTTCAATTCAAGTTAACCGTACTTTAAATCTGAATCTCGAGATCTGTTCCTCCTCTCTCATTTCTCATTCACCTTATCGAAACTAATTTATCTTTTAATTTTGATTAAAATAAAATAGAGGATCTCATCTGGAGGTGACAAATGATCCTGGTCGTACAACACCAGAATACACGACGTGTATTTGGAAGTACACATCGTGTAGTCTAGGTTCAATGCATTGGACGGGTCCTCCAAATCATGCCATGTAAATGGATCCTATCTAAGTCTTTAAGACTTCGTGTGTTGACCAAGAACATGTGGCATGCGGTTTCCGGATTACACGCCGTGTGGCCTATGGAACACGGTGTGTAGCTCCTTCGAGTTAGGGTTAGACTATATACTCTGTACATGGCTTGCCCGGCTGGAAACCGTGTAACGCGGATACTACACGGTGTGTGTCCCATTGAACACACCGTGTACTCCGAAAATTTCCAAATTACATCTACATGCCATGTCTTTAGGTGAGTAATTCGGATGGATGGTGAAAAAAAGTACATATTGTGTAGTTAGAACTACACACCGTGTACTCATCCAAATTACAAAGATTTATTAAAATTTATTATTATATTATAGAAACCCTTGATATGTGTACCATAGTGCAGGCGTAAAGCTGAGGAACAACATGTGATGGGTGTTTTATATATATGTGTTTAATTTAACACCTGTGTAATGTTCATTTCTACTCATTGGGTAGTTATGAATAGAAATTCACCAGGTTGCCTCCAAGTTACAAGTTACATACAAAGATAATTTTAAATAAATTTATTTTTTTAAAATTATAATGGATGAGAATCTCAAAGAAATTCATAAAAGGGTTTAAGATAAAAGGATTGATTAATTAAAGATAATTAATTGATTTGAGCATGATTTATCTTAAACAAGAACGATTAAAGAATTGAATGCTAGTTTTATTTATGCATAAATATCATTGCATGCATGGATGATCATGATCTAGACCAAGACCTTTGTATGTGAATGGTTTCTTTTAAATTATTTATTTAAATTAAATTTGTTGGCCTGCGAGCCTTCTCCTCATTAATATGTATGGCATGTACACCCAAGGTTTATTTTATGTAAAACCCCATTTTACCCCTCCCCTGTGTGTGAGATAAAAGTATATGTAATGGATAGAGATCCCAAGCTAGTGGAGGCGGCTCAAGTTAGGAGCCAAGGTGAAACCAATCCAAGGAGATACAAAGGTGGATAGGTGGGAAGCTATAAAAACAAACCCAAAAGGTTCAAGGTGTTTATACCTTAGGTATTGGGTTAGTTTATCAATTTCTTGATAAACTAACCATTAGAAAAAGCTCATGATCATACCATTTATTTTATTTTTGTAAGTTTCATGGTTTATTTATTATGTGTGTGTTGTCACGATCACATAATTAATGAATTAAACAAGCATGAAAGATGGAACTAAAATAAGATTGGATTATGCATAAAATATTATCTTATACATGGTTAATCACTTAATTATATCCCACTTAATGTTAACATGCATGTAATCAAAGATAATAAAATGGAAATTTATGTATAAATATAAAATCCCTCAAAGAAATATTAAGTCAGTATAGCCTTCCATAATCTTAGTTAGAATCAAACCATAGTTCAAAGTGCTTGAACAACCCTAGTTGGGGTACTTTCAATTATCGGGGAATTATAATTAAAGTTTTTGGGTTGAATTGACTTGGTTCGCATCAAGGGTTGACTTCCATAGTAGGACTTGGTGTGACCAAGAGGAAAAGGTTGAGGAAATCCAAAAATAAAAGGATTTCATGATTGGGGAGTCCACTCAACGGATCAAGGAGCTGCGAGTTAATGCAGTTGTAATTTGGAATGCCTACCTAAAACCCTTCAAGTTTCTTCACTAACCCTAGTTGGGGTAACATGGAGGGAAATATGGATCCTTTCCACTAGAATATTTAGGCAACAGAATATTCTGAAGTCAATGTTGAGGGCTATTGGATTTCGATAAAATAGTGGGAGACTAATAAGTATTAATTTATTTATTTGTCATAGTTTTATCATAGTTTTATCATAATAAAGTACTAAATATTTCCTCATCTTAATTTGTAGAAACAGAAAGAAAATGACTTCAAACATATCATTTTGAACCATACTCAAGAAGGAAAACCTTCTCATCGGCACCAATTTCCAATAGTGGAAGAGGCGTTTACGCGTCATCCTTCACCATGAGAGGAAATTGTATGTGTTGGAAGAGCCTGTTCCAGTTGCACCTAGGACAGAGGCCAGTGATGAGGGACTATCTATATATATGAAACATATGGATGATTCCACAGATGTCCAATGTTTCATGCTATCGTCCATGTCTAATGAGCTCTTGAAGCAACATGAAAACATGGACGTGTATAGAATTATGTCGCACCTTACATATATCTACCAAGAGAAGGTGAGACAGAAGAGATATGAGATCTCCAATGCTTTGTTTACAACTAAGCTTGGAGAGTCTACGCCAGATGGGCCTCATATAGTCAATCTTATTGGCTACATTGAATGCCTGGACATCTTAGGGATTAAGTTCCCAAATGAGTTGTGTATAGATCTCATCCTATCATCAATTCCCAAGACCTTATCTAGATTTATTGTCAACTATAACATGAGAAACAATGAGAAGAGTCTATCGGAACTTTTGACCTTAATTTTCCAGTTAGATTACGACATGGGGCGTGACAAACACATAGTTCTTATGGTGAATAAGAAAAGGAAGTACAAGGCAAAGGGGCCAAGGACTTATAAACGGTCTGAAGCCCCCGAGCACCGTCCCTCCAAGAAGGGTAAGATCTAGAGGCAGGGAAAGGAATGGGAGGCAGTATGTTTTTTATGTGGAAAGCAAGGCCACTGGAAGAGGAACTGCACCCAAAAGCATGGGGGTGCTAAAGGTGCATTCGTTATCAAGTGTAATCTTTCTATTTCTAAACATTGGGTATTAGATATATCTTGTGGAGATCACATATGTATTCAAATGTAGGAACCAAGTATATTTTTAAAGATTTCCAAAGGAGAGGTGGATCTTTGAGCTTCCAATGGCGTGAGGCTGGCTACATTAGCCATTGGCGATTACCACCTCTCATTGCCAATTGGGATGATTTTGGTTTTACATAACTGTTAATACATGCCTAGTGTTACCAAAAACATAATTTATATATCATATTTGGATATGGATAGATTTATTTTTAAGTTTGGAAATAAGGGTTTATTCTTTTATAAGAACAATGTATGTTATGGTATGGCACATTTAAATAATGTTTTTGTATGTATTAAATTACAAAAACCAAGTGTTGGAACTCGATAACGAAACAAACTCACATGACTCATACATCACCCAGTTGTGGCATCACCATCTCGATCATGTAAACAAGAAGCACTTGACAAAGCTCTACCAAGATGACTATTTAGACTCTATTGAGATAAAACCACTTGATAGATGCCACGCTTTTTTACGAGGTAAAATGACCAAGCTGCCTTTTGGTGGATAGGGTTTAAGGGCTACAAAGCTTCTAGTATTGGTGCACACAAATGTGTGTGGACCATTTCCAATAGAAGATTGAGGTGGATATTCTTACTTTATTTCTTTTACTAATGATTTAAGTAGATATGGATATGTCTACTTAATGAGGTATAAGTCAGAATCCTTAGAGAAATTAAAGGAATTCAAGAATGAATTAGAGAATCATCTTGGTAAGAAGATAAAGAAGCTTCGATCTGATCTAGGTGGAGAATATCTGAACCAAGAGTTCATCGATCTTCTATAAGAGTCTGGTATTCTATCTTAGCTCACTCCTCCTTATACACCACGGTGGAATGGTGTTATTGAAAGGAGGAACCACACCTTGTCGGACATGGTGAGATCAATGATGAGTCATGCAGATCTTCCATTATCCTTTTGGGGATATGTAGTACAAACTACATCATACACATTAAATCGAGTACCAACTAAGGCAGAAAATGGAATTCCCTCCGAGTTTTGGAATGAAAAGAAACCCATTTTGTCGCAAACATGTGTATGGGGATGTGAGGAATTTGTTAAGGCCTTATCGAGAAACAAACTAGTACCCCAGGGCATGAAGTGTGTCTTTATAGGATATCCCAAGGAAACTAAAGGATATTACCTATATAACCCTTCATAAAAGAAAGTGATTGTCGCCAGACAAGCCGTCTTTCTCGAGAGGGATCACATCCCCAAAAAGGATAGTGGGAGAAATATTGAATTTGATGAAGTTGATGCTCAAGATACATAAGATTTGGTATAGGAAAAAGTTACAAAAGTCCCCATGGAAGAGGTTCTAGAAACACAAGTACTCTGTAGGAGCTCAAGAGAGGTAAGAGAACCAGAGAGATTTGGTTTCCTAGTCACCAAGGATGGTGAATCATTATTATTGGACAATGATGAACCTATCTCTTACAAGGAAGTGGTAGAAAGCTCAGAAGCTGCAAGATGGATAGAAGCTATGAATTCTAAGATGGATTCCATGTATCAGAGCTGAGTCTGGATTCTGGTTGATGAGCCAGTTGATGTAAATCATGTTGGATGCAAATGGATATTCAAGAGAAAATTTGAAATGGAAGGTCAAGTTAGAACCTATAAAGTAAGGATAGTAGCTAAAGGATTCAAACAGCGTCAAGTAATTGACTATGATGAAACCTTCTCACCATTTTCCGTGTTTAAATCCATAATAATCATACTAGCCATAGCTGCTTACCATGACTACGAGATTTGGAAAATGGATGTCAAAACATCATTCCTTAAGAGGAACCTTTAGGAAGATGTCTATATGACACAACCAGAAGGTTTTGTGACACCAGGTGAAGCAAAAAAGGTTTGAAAGTTGTAGAAATTCATTTATAGATTAAATCAAGCATCCAGGTCATAGAACATTTGATTTGATGAAGCCATAAAGTACTTTGGTTTCATTAAGAATAAAAGTGATCCATGTATTTATAAGCTGTTTAATGGGAATGTGATCATTATCCTAGTAGTATATGTTGATGACATATTGCTTATTGGAAAAGATCTACCAGTCTTATAGTCAATTAAGGACTAGTTGAACAAGTGTTTCTCCATGAAGGACTTGGGTGAAGCAGCCTATATTCTAGGGATCAAGATCATTCGTGATAGATCCAAGAGGCTGCTTGGACTAAGTCGGGGTACATACATTGACCAGATACTAAAGAGATTTAGTATGGAACAATCCAATAGGGGATTGGTTCCAGTGTCACAGGGCCTACATCTTTCTAAGAAAATGTGTCCTCAGACACAACAAGAGAAAGATAGAATGAGTAAGATCTCATATTCTTCGTCTATAGGATCCATCATGTATTCCATGTTATGTACCAGGATTGATGTTGCCTATGCACTGAGCATGGTAGAAAGATATCAAGCAAATCCAGGAGAACAGCATTGGACTACTGTTAAGAATATCCTTAAGTATCTAAGAATAACTAAGGATATGTTCCTGGTGTATGGAGGAGACAAGGAGCTTGTCATCATAGGGTATGATGATGTGGGTTTTCAGACAGATCAGAATGATCTGAAGTTGAAATCTGTATATGTTTTTTGTCTCAATGGAGGAGCTGTGAGCTGGAAGAGTTCAAAGCAACCAGTTTCCACTAATTCTACAATGAAGTCCGAATATATAGCGGCTTATGATGTAGCCAAGGAAGTCGTCTAGATTCCGAACTTTGTCCAGGAGATTTATGTGGTGCCTAGAAGTAAAGATACTATCACGTTGTATTATGATAATACTACAGTGGTGGCTCTTGAAAAAGAACCAAGGTCACATCAGTGGAAAAAGCACATACTCTATAAGTATCACCTCTTGAAGGATTTCTATCAAAGGGGTGAAGTTGTAGTGATCAGAGTGTCCATGGAAGAGAATGTGGTAGACCCCATGACTAAAGGCCTATCTCAGCAGAAGCATGAATATCATGTGAGAGTTAGCGGGTTAAAGGTTGTTAGCAGTTGGCTCTAGTCCAAGTGGAAGTATGTTGGATTTGGTGGCCTAGAACCAACTACTTTTTACTTTATTCATTGATAAATACCTTATCAAATCTTGATTTTTCTTCTATATGAAAATTCATGTGATAATGTCCCAAGGATAGTTGTGGCATTAAAGGGTCATAGCAAATCCCTGCTATGATGAGAACCTAGAAGTGCCATAAAACTATTCTTAAATATATGTTCTATGGTCGGATGATGTTATTTGAGGGACACAAATAATATAGGCCATTAATGGTGAGGACTCATAAAACTTTGAGCCAGCTTCTCATGGTGTGCGCCCTTAGTAATGTCCAAGAGGATATTATGAGAATGAGACCCGCCAGTAGGAAATCCACATTTCATAGTGTCATCGGGTGTTCCTATCTACGGATGTGTGTATTGGTCCTTAGACTTTAAGATTGTTATTAATGGGTATTACAACTTGTGCACTTAGATGTATTGACGAAAACTGTGACGACACACTGTTCGTAGTGAGGTAGGATACGTTGGGTGCATCATGAGTGATATTGCATTAATAAATAATGCGAGAAAGGATTTGTCCCTTCTATTTCATAACGGAAGTATATATCTCATGCCCTTTGATGGAATAGATATAGCCTAAATAAATCCATGTCCATGGTGAGGAGTGGGAAAGTTCAATTCCAGAACGTCAAAGAAATAATAATCGAGCACATGGTTTGATGTCACTAGCATGCAACCCGCTTGATTCGAGATATCATGAAAAAGGGATTACATTACACGGTAAGCATTCATAGGAGGTGAAACGTCATTGCGGCGTTAATTTCTTTCTATATGGGTGCCTTGGTGTGTTTCTATATGCTAACCTTGGACTTTAGGTAGGCTCCACCTAATTCCCCTGAGAAAGAGGCCTAGAGGGTCACACACTAAGTGTGTCCAAGTATCTCTGTTAAATATTAATTTAACAAGTTGAATAATGATTATTCCTGAATGTGGTTTAATAATTATTCAAGGATGACTGATCGCATTTATTTCAACACTAGTTATTTGAGATAATATATTGTGGGTGAAATAATATATTTATTAGTGAGTAATGCAGTGATATTTATTTTGAAAATAAATAGTCATTATTAAAGGTCTAATAAATGTGGTGGAGGAAATTAAGAAAAATAGAAAATAAAATTACACGCCGTGTATATTAATATATACAAGTCATGTAGTTTTTCTAGGAATTTATGGGAAATAATATTATTTATTTAGTTAAATAATATTAGGTGTAATTCGTTGGGTGCATGTCAAGTAATAATAATAGTCAAAATATTATTATTACACATAGGGTATTACTAAGAATTAAATTAAATGAATAAATTATTTCATGTAATTAATTCATTTTATTATTCTATGTAATTAAAAAATCTCAATTATATATTTCTCATTAGTCTAGCCATTTTGAGTGGTTGTGCACAACGGATTTGGAAAAACTCTCAAGCCATGAAAGAATTATTTTTCCACCAAGAACACTCTCAAGTTACAAGAGAAAGATCCACCTCCACCGGATCAAGGAGATCGAAGGCGGACATCGCAAGCGAAGGCTCATTTGTGCTAGCACCCAGAGATCCCTTCAGTGACATCCAGAGATACATGGAGAACATTTGGATCACCTCTAGAGGAATCCTACACTTGGATTCTATGATGCAACGGCGGATCACATCAGATCATGACCGAAGACATCAACAAATAAAGAATTCCATCAAGGTAATTCTTGTAAATTAATTAAATTAATTATAACCAACATATGATAATCCTCTATATGGTTTTGGGACTCCCCTATTTCATTTTTTTCTTCATTCTATTCTGAAGATTAGGTGTTTTATTATTGTGATGGGTCTCATATTGATCGTTGTTAATGTTAAAATGAAATTTGGGTACACCCACCAACGCGCTTTCTCTACACCCAGAACCTACACTCGGGACCAAGAACAATTGTCTCCCCGACCACTATCCAGCACAAAGGTGAATAACATGGTCTTCTATACAAAGATTCAAATGGAGACATTATAATGGAAGATAGATAGTTGTTATTATAAGAAAACTCAACCAAGGGTAAGTGTCACACCCAAGATCCGACAACATCCAAGATGAATGCTTGCAGTATATCCTCCAGTGTTTGGATAGTTTGTTCTGTCTGCCCATTAGGATAAGGGTGGAAGGAAGTGATGAGGTGTAATTGGGTGCCAAAATAATTCTCTAATCCCCTCCAGAATCATGAGTTAAAATTTATATCCTAATCTGAGACAATATATCTCATAACTCTATCCATTCGCACCACCTCATCCACATACCTCTTTGCCAAGGCATCTATTGCACCTGACTCCTTGATCGCTAAGAAGTGAGCCTATTTAGTTATCTGATCCACTATTACCTAGATTTCATCATAGCCTCCTTGAGATCTAGTTAACCCTACAATGAAATCCATTGATATTTCATCCCACTTCTACCCAGGAACATTCAAGGGTTGCAACAAACCACTGGGAACACGGTGCTCGGCCTACACTTCCTAGAAGACCAAGCATTTTTCTAAAAACTCTGCCACTAACCATTTCATCCCAAGCCACAAAAATTTCATCCTCAATCCATGGTATATCTTGGAAACTTCTAGTTGTACTTATAAAGATGATATTTGAAGCTCACTGAAGACTCCCCCATGCATCGCCACTGGTACAAACAACTTCCCCTAAAACAACATCCAGTTCTGACCATCCTCTAACCATCCTTCCGAAGCATCACCATAGTCAAAACAATTATACATCACATCTACTTATGATTCTCCCCACTGAGACTCCTCCACCTTCTAAATCATAGAATAATGAACCATAATTTGAAACAAACATCCTCTACTATTGTCCACCCTTACATCTAAGTTCTAGGCTTCCAACTCCTCTTTTTCCTTCCAAAAATCCGCAGATTCCTGAACAACCTCCTTCTATGAATTCATACTCAAAGCATTGGACACAACATTACCCTTTACTAAGGTTTAGATGATTTCAAAATCATATTCATGAAGAAACTCTATCCACCTCTGCTGTCATAAGTTTAGATCACATTGGGAAAAGATATACCTCAAACTCTTGTGATCTGTGAAGATCACAAAGCACTCCTCGTTGAGGTGATACCACCACAACTTCAGCACAAACACGACCGCTGCTAACTCCAAATCATGGGTGTAATATTTATGCTCATGGGGGAATAACTTCCTATACCCATAATAGATCAATTCTCGTTGATGCATCAAGATGCATCCCAAACCCAAACGGGAAGCAACACAAAACACCTCAAACATAGCCTCTTCCTTAGGAAAACGAATCACTGGAGTGTTAACCAACTTCTACTTTAGATAACTGAATTTCACTAGAACTTATAACTTCACACAAAATCTTGGTCCTTCCTATCCATAGTCTTAAACAGATCTTCAACTCAAGATAAACTAGGTACAAACCTCCAGTAACAGCCTACAAGACCAAGAAAACTGCAAACTTTTGCCAAATTCTTGGGTGCTACCCAAGAAAAAATTGCTTCAAACTTCAATGGTTCTACTTCCACATCCTATTGTGACATCACATGCCCAAGTAAATGAACCTATAATGTCTATAACTTAAACTTGGACAACTTTATATAGATCTAGTGGTGTCGAAGAACCTGCAGGATGATTATGAGATGCCCGGCATGCTCCTCCTCTGACTTCGAGTAAATAAAGATGTCATCGATGAACACAATGAAGAACTAATCTAGGAACTCATGAAAGATAGATTTCATGAGTCCCATTAATACAGATGGTGCATTCATAACACTAAAAGTTGTGACTACAAACTCGAAGTTCCCATAACTGTATATGAAAGCAGTCCTCAAGATATCACCCTTCTTCACCCTCAACTGGTGATATCCTGACCGCAGATCGATCTTAGAAAACCAACTCTCCCCTCTTAGCTGGTTTAAAAGATCATCTATCCTCAGAAGGGGGTAACGGTTTTTTACTATTACCTGATTCATCCTCCTATAGTCTATGTACAACCTCAGACCATCATCTTCCTTCTTTGTGAACAACACTGGAGCACCCCACGGTGACGCACTGGGTTGAATAAAACCCTTTTTCATAAGATCGTCTATCTAGATTCTCAACTCCTGCTACCCAGAAGGTGTCATCCTATAAGGATTCATCAAAATAGGAGAAGCACTGGGTTTTAAGTCTATCCCAAACTCAACATCATGTTGAGGGGGTAGAGTCATAACCTCCTTGGGGGAAACATCCAGGAACTCCCCAACAACTCTGGGAACCTCCACCTTCCCAACATCTGCTGATTCCACTAATAAGTCATCCAACATAGAAAGAAGAGTCTCTACATTCCGAATTTACACTTGACATCTCCAATAACTAATAAAAACCACACGTTGGCCATCCATATATGAAAATACAACTCTCCTCTGGAAGCAGTCGATAATAGAATATGCGGAATAAAACAAATCAATGCCAAAAATGACATTGTATGGTTTCATCTATAGCAAGAAGTGATCCCCACAGTACTGATGTGGTCCTATCATTAGTCTACATCCCCAAAATACATCAAACAAGTTGGTGTGGCCTCCTACTAGTGTAATAAACACTATGGGAACATGAATTCACTTTATTTCTAGTCCTAGAGGATGGGCTAGACTGGGTTTAACAAAAGAGTGTGAAGCTCCTGAATCAAACAAAGTAGGATCAAGGTACTAAACTACCTGATCTTACCTCTAACAATCTCTAGTCTTTTCGGAACTGCTACATCCACTATGTGAAACTAACCACACCCAGCTCCACTTCCCCTTTGTTAAGGATCACCTCTACGACCACAACTAGGTCAAGGTCCTTGAGGACCACCCTAAAGTTGGCCTCTACCTACTTCATCTCCTCTTGGTGGAGCATGATCCTGCTCTCATTGCTGCTGAAATGGCCTAGATGGAAACTACTGCTGAGGCTGGTACGGAACCTATCCACCTCCACCATACTGAGCTCGAACAGGTATTGAACACTAATTTTGGATATGGATACAAAACCCATAGAATAAACACATCGGCCCAAATCCCATAAGAAATTCACGAGGACCACCAACACCAGAAGGTCGGTAAGAAAGCTTCTAAGGTCGCTGTAACATCCCAAGTAAGTAATGAATAATATATATTTTTATCTATGTCTATTAATGAACTAGATAGTGTTTTAGAGGCTTAAAATGAAAATAAATACAATCTTATGCATGGAATACACTAATATTCTTAAAAGATTGTTTTACTGCCTTTTGATGGCAAACCCTTTTTAAATCTATCTTTTGACGATTTTATAAGCTATGTTTGTCAAAATAAACTTATTTTTTATGATTGGGACATAAAAATTTACTTTGTGTGAATTTTTGGTATTTTTCAGACAATGTTCATTTTTTAATGAATAGTGAAAAATACTGCATTTTACATCAAAACTATTTTTTAATATAATTTATTTATATGATTAGATTATCTTTTGAATTGGTTTTGAAGTGAAATTAGAATATATTTTTACCATTTAATCCAATGGTGGTCATTGGAATAAATTTTACTTTTAAATTGGACTTAAACTGGTATCAATCTTTTGATACTTATTATTTCATAAAAACACGCTATTTGCTCTGACAGCGGGAATTAATTATTAAATTAATTAGTGTGACTTATATGTTTTGAATTTTTTAAAATAGACTTTATTTTTGAATTCTTAATATCAAATATAGCTTAGGGTAAATTTTTTGTAATTTTCTGAAAAACTTCAATTTTTGATGAATAGTGAAACCACTAAGTGGTACTTATAAAAACTGATTTTCCGTTTAAATGAAATTTTGCCATCATTGGGTTTTGATTTTCAAAAATCCGACATACATGTTTTTCATTAAGAAGTAAAATTTGGTTCAATGAGATTATAATAATTTTCTGGTGAATAGTAACTTATTAAGTTCTTAATCGCGATTAGTGGTAATTAGTGTAGTTTAAGGTAAAAATAATGCTTTAATAAAATGAGATGAGCTTGACACATGTCCTACCCTCATTGGTTGTGTCATTTCCGACAAAAACAAGCCATGGGTCAACTTGGGGACCCCATAGAACCACTTTGGTTGGGAAATGACATAAATAACTTTTTATTTAATGTAAAAGTAAAAATGACACAAACATAATATGTTTTACGAAAACAATTTTTACATGGGGTTATAAAGATCGGATTTTTTATTATAAATAGTCATTGGAAAGATAAAAAGATTTCCTACATCATAGTATTTTTATTATAATTTTTATACATTATATAAATTAAATTATTTATGACATCATGATGATGCAGCGATGACCTCATTATTTAACGATTTAAATAAAATGGAAAGATAATGTAATATCTAAAACCTACACATGTCCAAAACCTATTGGTTGGGAATATTTCGAAGACTTATCATCTTATCTTATAAATATATCAATGTGGGACCTTAGAAATTCGAAACACTTTTGAAAATAAAATAATAGTTTCATGATTTCCAAAAGTGCCCCTCCTCTCCTCTTATAAAAGGCCCCCACCTCTACCGCATTTCACACACTCCTCAAGCCTTTGGCTCGGCCATACCCTGCCCATATAATCTCTCCACATCCCTCTCCTCATCCTATAGTATTCCCTTTGGGCATAATCCTCTCAAAGGAAGCCTTTAGGCTCAAATCAAAAGGAGTTACACTTTTAAAGGTAATTCATTCTCTCATGTTCATTTGTTTTATTTTGCTTCTACAACCCCCTAAACTCTTTTTATTTACTTCTTTTGTAACAACACCAGTATCTTCAATATACAAGGATGTTGTTATAAGATTTATTCTAGCTACACTCTCACACAACTACATCAAATGGTTAAAGAACATACGGTTTCCGTGGATGGCGAAATTCTGCCTCCCGAAGCGATGATTGTTCAATACTCATTTAACACCTTAAAAGGTGGCCATTATGATGTCACTATTTTTATATATGATATATAATATGTTTATTCTTTCCTTAAGATTCTGTATTTTTCATTTATGGCATACCATTATTGTTTCCATTATGGGTAAACATGATATCTTCATTTTAGGAAGTGCGGACTACCGCCCCCTGAAAGTGATTTGATTCATTAATACCATATGTGGGATGTGTAAAGGATAAAGTTAATGATATTATATATGATATTATACTGGAATTATAATATACCTTTATATCATTATGATTCCATTCTATAAAATACGAAATAGAAATGAAAGTAGCGTTCATGTGTACGTACGGCTTACCGTCTCCATGAACGGTGCATTTCATTTCTTACATCTAAATGATTATGTAATATTATAAGTGCATGCATGTACTGGATATATATGACATATATGTTATCTACATCATTAATACCATTCTGGATATAATGTATACATGAACAACATGTAATTATAAAGGGCTTATTTTTTACTCAAGTACCAATGATCGTTAAAACGACTGTTATTAACTTAAATAATTACATAGTGTTCATGACATGGAAATAAGTGATATAAAAGGAATAATGAACTTGAAAAAGGTTATTAAACAAGTAGAAATTAACTCAAGTTTATTATTCGGGACATTAAAGAACGATCGAGTCAAGTCAGACCCGAGGTATGGGACTTCGTCTCAATCTCCTTTCATTGAGGCATATTTTGTTTTATACACAACCTTCTTTTATACGGTGTATAAACCCATTTGACTTTTACGTTTATTAAAAAGGAATATTTTTTATACGAAGCATTTACTAAATGACAAAAGGGAATGTTTTTTTCCTACGTATGCGGCGACAACGACTTTTCCGCCGTCGTGACCATTATTTGAGTTTTGGCTTCCTCTACAAGCCATACCTTCTTTTTAAAAGAAAAATAAATACCATGTTTTAATTTTATTTTATTTTGGTATCGAAAATTGTTTTAATAATGTTTTTATATCAATGTTTTGTATTGATATCTTGTGATTGAAAGGTGGGAATGTTATGTTTCCTTTATGCATGTTTTATGTGATATGATTATGTTGAGGTTCTTGGGCATTATTATGAAAACGGGTGGTTCCGTGATAAACTAAGGGCAGGTGAGCCCGATATATCTCTCCAATGCATTGGGTAACGCGAAGGAGTGAAACGTTAAGGTTTATCCAAAGAGATTTTAGGGAATATACTGTGATGGGTATTCCAAACGTAACCAAGAGGGTTACTCCCTACGTAAGAATGTTATGAATGCCTCAAGTTACCTTTATGTCTTATGATTTCTATGATTTATTCATGATTTGATGAGGTATGTTAAAGTGCTTATGTTTTATGGGTAAAGTATGATCTCATCCTTATGTATATATGTACCCATGTTTCCTTTCCATATTTTTATATCCCTTACTGAGATTTTTATGCTCATCCCAAGTTTTTTTGAAATGTTTTTCACAGGTCAAGGGAAAGGTACATGATATGATGATAGTGTCAAGGAAGTGTCAAGAAAGAATCCATGTTTATTTTAAATATGTTTCCATTGATGGGAATGAAGAATACTATATTTATGTAACCACTTTGTTTATATGTGGAATGTAATGCAAGTTTTATGATCTAATTCTCTAAAACTCTAAACCCGAAAAGATCCTCAATGTGTAATCTTGTAATAACTCGAGATTAAGTAAGGTTTAAGGCTGGGGCCTTATAGTTGGTATCAGAGGTCGGTTTAGATAACTTTAGGAGTTAGAATTATATTAAATGATTATACAAAAAAATATTTTTGAAGTGATATAGCATTTGAAGATTACCATGTTGCTTCATCTAAGACATGTTTGTTCAGAATGGTTTTCCACAGAGGAAATAGGGAAGCAGTGCTAGGAAGGCATACAGAAGGAAATAACCTTCCGAATCAGCATCCTGAGATGGTTGGAATTGGAACTGAAAAGTTTGTTGTAGTAATGGCGCAGTTGACTCAGGCTATAAATGGTGGTGGTATCCATGCAAGAGATCAGCCAGACCAACCATAGAGGAACATGTCAGTGGTGGAACATTTCATGAGGCAACATCCCCCATCATTCAGAGGATCATCTGACCCTATGTTAGCTGAAGGGTGGATTAAAGCACTAGAGAAGATTTTCGATGTCATGGGATGTTCAGACAATCAAAAGGTTAGTCTTGTTATTTACCGTTTGGAGGGTGAGGCAGATCAGTGGTGGTCGATGGTTAAAAATATCAGGGACGCTGGTGAGATTGATGCTCTCGACTGGGATGAATTCAAAGGTATGTTTCTTGAGAAGTATTTTCCTAAGGCTGTTCGACTTAGGATGGAAAATCAATTCTTGGAATTGAGGCAAGAGGAAGACTCAGTGGCTACCTATGAAGAAAGGTTCACTCGATTGGCAAGGTATGCACCAAATTTTATCCGAGACCTTGATAGTAAAATCAATCGTTTTTACTCAGGATTAAAGCCAAAATATCGAAGGGAATTAGCTTCTCGTGAGTTTAAAATTTATGAAAAGCTTGTTTGATGTGTGAGAAGGTGGAAATGGAGTTTACCGAAGGTTTGTTAGAAATTTTTCACGGTTATCTAGTCCAATGACTAAGCTAACTCGGAAGGGTGTTAAGTTTATCTGGACAAAAGAATGTGATGATTGTTTTCAGGAATTGAAAAGAAGATTGGTGAATGCTCCTGTTTTGGCACTACCTTCCAGGAATGGTGAGTTTGTTATCTACAGTGATGCTTCATTGAAAGGACTTGGTTGCGTCCTAATGCAGAATGATCAGGTAATTGCTTATGCTTCACGACAGTTGAAGACTCATGAGGTAAATTACCCTACACATGATCTGGAATTAGCTGCTGTTGTTTTTGCTTTAAAAATTTGGAGGCGTCATTTGTATGGAGTAAAGTGTGAAATATATACTGATCACAAAAGTTTAAAGTATATATTCACTCAGAAAGAATTGAACATGAGACAAATGAGATGGCTAGAATTAATCAAGGATTATGATTGTACAATTCATTACCATCCGGGAAAATAAAATAAAGTGGTTGATGCCTTGAGTCGAAAAAGTAATGCTTCATTAGCAATGTTGCATTTGGAACATGATCCTTTGGTTAAGGATTTGATGAACTTTGGAATAGAAGTTGTTGGTGCAGGTTGTTCTTCTGTTTTGTTTCAGGTATCAGTGAGATCATCTCTATCAGACAGAATCAAGCAAGCACAGAAGCAAGACAGTGAGTTGCAGAAAAAGGTAGAGCTGGTTCAGAAAGGTAAGTTTCCTGAATTCAACATTGATAATGATTGTGTTTTGAGATTTGGGAAGATATTGTGTGTGCCTTGTGATTCACAATTGAAGAGAGAGTTTTTATGTGAATCTCATAGTTCTCCGTTTTCAGTTCATCCTGGCAGTACTAAGATGTACAGAGATCTGCGGGAGTATTACTGGTGGGATGGAATGAAAAGAGATATTGCTGATTTTACTGTGAAGTGTTTGACATGTCAACAGGTTAAAGCAGAGCGGCAGTTACCGAAAGGGATTCTTCAGTCTTTACCAGTTCCAGAGTGGAAATGGGAGAATATATCCATGGAATTTGTTTTGGGATTACCGAAGACATCTCGAGGTAATAATGCAATCTGGGTTATTGTTGATCGCTTGACCAAATCTGCTCATTTCCTTGCTATACGAGATAATTTTTCCCTAGATCAACTTTCCCGTTTGTATCTTAAAGAGATATTCAGGTTGTATGGAGTTCCCCTCTCCATTGTATCTGATCGTGATCCCAGGTTCACTTCTAACTTTTGGAAAGGCCTTCAGAAGTCGTTGGGTACTGAATTAAATTTTAGTACAGCTTTTCATCCTCAATTAGATGGGCAGTCGGAACGAACAATTCATACATTGGAGGATATGCTACAAGCTTGTTCTATGGATTATCAGGGAAGTTGGGACCAACATCTTTCTTTGGTTGAATTTTCATATAATAACAGTTTTAATTCCAGTATACAGATGACACCATTTCAGGCATTATATGGAAAGCGGTGTCGAACTCCAGCTTTCTGGGATGAAGTGGGTGAAAGGAAGTTGATGGGACCAGAATTGGTAGAAGAGATGGCAGAAAAAGTTTAGCTGATTCAGAAGCACATGAGAACAGCTCAGAGTAGGCAGAAGAGTTATGCAGACAACAGGAGGAAGGATCTATCTTTTGAGGTAGGTGATCATGTTTTTCTCAAAGTCTCACCATGGAAAAGTGTGATGTGATTTGGTAAGAAAGGAAAGTTGAGTCCAAGGTTCATTGGACCATATGAAATTCTGGAGAGAGTTGGATTAGTTGCATACCGGGTGGCTTTACCTCCGAGTTTATCTCAGGTACACAATGTTTTTCACGTTTCGATGTTGAGAAAGTATATGCCAGATCCATCTCATGTTTTGAGTCCAGAGGTAGTTCAGCTGGAAGAGAACCTATGTTATGAGGAACAACCGGTCCAGATTCTTGACCACAGGGAGAAAGTGTTAAGGAATAAGGTGATTCACCAGGTAAAGGTTTTGTGGAAAAACCACATGATTGAAGAGGCAACATGGGAATCTGAAAATGCAATGAGGGATAAGTACCCCCATTTATTCGATAAGTAAATAAATTGCGAGGATACAATTTTCTAAAGGGGGGAAGGATGTAACATCCCAAGTAAGTAATGAATAATATATATTTTTATCTATGTCTATTAATGAACTAGATAGTGTTTTAGAGGCTTAAAATGAAAATAAATACAATCTTATGCATGGAATACACTAATATTCTTAAAAGATTGTTTTACTGCCTTTTGATAGCAAACCCTTTTCAAATCTATCTTTTGACAATTTTATAAGCTATTTTTGTCAAAATAAACTTATTTTTTATTATTGGGACATCAAAATTTACTTTGTGTGAATTTTTGGTATTTTTCAGACAATGTTCATTTTTTAATGAATAGTGAAAAATACTGCATTTTACATCCAAACTATTTTTTAATCTAATTTATTTATATGATTAGATTATCTTTTGAATTGGTTTTGAAGTGAAATTAGAATATATTTTTACCATTTAATCCAATGGTGGTCATTGGAATAAATTTTACTTTGAAATTGGACTTAAACTGGTATCAATCTTTTGATACTTATTGTTTCATAAAAACACGCTATTTGCTCTGACAACGGGAATTAATTTTTAAATTAATTAGCGTGACTTATATGTTTTTAATTTTGTAAAATAGACTTCATTTTTGAATTCGTAATATCAAATATATCTTAGGGTGATTTTTTGGTAATTTTCTGAAAAACTTCAATTTTTGATGAATAGTGAAACCACTAAGTGGTACTTATAAAAACTGATTTTCCGTTTAAATGAAATTTTGTCATCATTGTGTTTTTATTTTCAAAAATCCGACATACATGGTTTTCATTAAGAAGTAAAATGTGGTTCAATGATATTATAATAATTTTTTGGTGAATAGTAACTTATTAAGTTCTTAATCGCGATTAGTGGTAATTAGTGTAGTTTAAGGTAAAAATAATGCTTTAATAAAATGAGATGAGCTTGACACATGTCTTACCCTCATTGGTTGTGTCATGTCCGACCAAGACAAGCCATGGGTCAACTTGGGGACCCCATGGAACCACTTTGGTTGGGAAATGACATAAATAACTTTTTATTTAATGTAAAAGTAAAAATGACACAAACATAATATGTTTTACGAAAATAATTTTTACATTGGGTTATAAAGATCAGATTTTTTATTATAAATAGTCATTTGAAAGCTAAAAAGATTTCCTACATCATAGTATTTTTTTTATAATTTTTAGACATTATATAAATTAAATTATTTATAACATCATGATGATTCAGTGATGACCTCATTATTTAACGATTTAAATAAAATGGAAAGATAATGTAATATCTAAAACCTACACATGTCCAAAACCTATTGGATGGGAATATTTAGAAGCCTTATCATCTTATCTTAAAAATATTTCAATGTGGGACCTTAGAAATTCGAAACACTTTTGAAAATAAAATAATAGTTTCATGATTTCCAAAAGTGCCCCTCCTCTCCTCTTATAAAAGGCCCCCACCTCTACCTCATTTCACACACTCCTCAAGCCTTTGTCTCGGCCATCCCCTGCCCATTTACTCTCTCCACATCCCTCTCATCATCCTATAGGATTCCCTTTTGGCAGAATCCTTTCAAAGGAAGCCTTTAGGCTCAAATCAAAAGGAGTTACACTTTTAAAGGTAATTCATTCTCTCATGTTCATTTGTTTTATTTTGCTTCTCCAACCCCCTAAACTATTTTTATTTACTTCTTTTGTAACAACACCAGTATCTTAAATATACTAGGATGTTGTTATAAGATTTATTCGAGCTACACTCTCACACAACTACATCAAATGGTTAAAGAACATACGGTTTCCGTGGATGGCGAAATTCTGCCTCCCGAAGCGATGATTGTTCAATACTCATTTAACACCTTCAAAGGTGGCCATTATGATGTCACTATTTTTATATATGATATATAATATGTTTATTCTTTCCTTAATCTTCTGTATTTTTCATTTATGGCATACCATTATTGTTTCCATTATGGGTAAACACGATATCTTCATTTTAGGAAGTGCGGACTACCGCCCCCTGAAAGTGATTTGATTCGTTAATACCATATGTGGGATGTGTAAAGGATAAAGTTAATGATATTATATATGATATTATACTGGAATTATAATATACCTTTATATCATTATGATTCCATTCTATAAAATACGAAATAGAAATGAAAGTAGCATTCATGCGTACGTACGGCTTACCGTCTCCATGAATGGTGCATTTCATTTCTTACCTCTAAATTATTATGTAATATTATAAATGCATGCATGTACTGGATATATATGTAATATATGTTATCTACATCATGAATACCATTCTGGATATAATGGATACATGAACAACATGTAATTATAAAGGGCTTATTTTTTACTCAAGTACCAATGATCGTTAAAACGACCGTTATTAACTTAAATAATTACATAGTGTTCATGACATGGAAATAAGTGATATAAAAGGAATAATGAACTTGAAAAAGGTTCTTAAACAAGTAGAAATTAACTCAAGTTTATTATTCAGGACATTAAAGAACGATCAAGTCAAGTCGGACCCGAGGTATGGGACTTCGTCTCAATCTCCTCTCATTGAGGCATATTTTGTTTTAGACACAACCTTCTTTTATACGGTGTATAAACCCATTTGACTTTTACGTTTATTCAAAAGGAATATTTTTTATACGAAGCGTTTACTAAATGACAAAAGGGAATGTTTTTGTCCTACGTATGTGGCAACAACGACTTTTCCGCCGCCGTGACCATTATTTGAGTTTTGGCTTCCTCTACAAGCTATACCTTCTTTTTAAAAGAAAAATAAATACCATGTTTTACTTTTCTTTTATTTTGGTATCGAAAATGGTTTTCATAATGTTTTTATATCAATGTGTTGTATTGATATCTTTTGATTGAAATATGGGAATGTTATGTTTCCTTTATGCATGTTTTATGTGATATGATTATGTTGAGGTTCTTGGGCATTATTATGAAAACGGGTGGTTCCATGATAAACTAAGGGCGGGTGAGCCCGATATAGCTCTCCAATGCATTGGGTAACGCGAAGGAGTGAAACGTTAAGGTTTCTCCGAAGAGATTTTAGGGAATATACTGTGATGGGTATTCCAAACGTAACCAAGAGGGTTACTCCCTACGTAAGAATGTTATGAATGCCTCAAGTTACCTTTATGTCTTATGATTTCTATGATTTATTCATGATTTGATGAGGTATGTTAAAGTGCTTATGTTTTATGGGTAAAGTGTGATCTCATCCTTATGTATATATGTACCCATGTTTCCTTTCCATATTTTTATATCCCTTACTGAGCTTTTTATGCTCATCCCAAGTTTTTTTGAAATGTTTTTCACAGGTCAAGGGAAAGGTACATGGTATGATGATAGTGTCAAGGAAGTGTCAAGAAAGAATCCATGTTTATTTTAAATATGTTTCTATTGATGGGAATGAAGAATACTATCTTTATGTAACCACTTTGTTTATATGTGGAATGTAATGCAAGTTTTATGATCTAATTCTCTAAAACTCTAAACCCAAAAAGATCCTCAATGTGTAATCTTGTAATAACTCAAGATTAAGTAAGGTTTAAGGCTGGGGCCTTATAGTCGCCTTCCTTCCATTCAAAACCTCAAAGGTCCCAGATACTGAGATCTTCCACTAAAATCCTTGTCTATTAAAGAACTTTTTTGGATCCCCTCTCACATTAGATGTCCTCAAGAGTGAATCCTCTCAATCACCTCCACCTTATTCTAGACCACCAAGTACATCAAAAATGTAAAGGGGGTAACCATGTACTGGATAGAAGGAAGAAGTGCCTCCTTTAGACGTGTCTCATGAGACTCCTTATCCAAAAAGAGATTTGGGGGGAAAAAAGATCCTTGAACTTGATCCCAAGTTATCATACCGACATACTCCCCTACTAGAGGGAGAGTGACTTCTAACTCTTCTCATCCTTCATGGTTGATGAAAAGAATTCTTCTTGGAACTCATTCTCGAAATCAACCCATAGAATGACATCCTCTTTCCTATCCCTAGGTACAGCATCCACCACTAACACATAGCTCCCCAAATTTGGATCAATGCCAAATGAACCCAGTACTCTATTGGATCTCAGATCATACTGAAGGTGATCTCAAACTCATCAAGCCAACTTGTTGTCTCTATGTTTGAAACACTGCCCTCATACTTTCCCAAGGCCTTCCTCTATAAATAACGTAACATTATATGCCACCGGTCATCCTATTCCACTATATCAACCCTCTTTCAATCAACTAGATTGGCCTGCTGAGCCTCAACTTCCCGAACCACATGCAGACGATGACAGGGTGTCATAACTAAAAAAGGTAACCAAGGAATCCCTAAGCCTAAGTAGTGTGGAATTTTATTTAAGATTCATTTTAACTCATTTAACACATTTCATTATCCATTTAAAAGTCCCCAAAATAACTCAACTCAAATAAGAAAAAAAGTCATTCTGATGCATGCACCTTTCCTAGGGACTCTACCCTACAAATGGTGTAGCCACACTTGGTTGTTCGGTAGTCTCAGATTCCTTGAATCGGATCACGGTGGACCCTAAAATACCATGTCCTGGTTGGTTTTCCCTGGACTATGTCATGCACCAAGATCACCTATCACTATTTCCCTACCAACTCATGAAATCATCATTGTTCCTAACTCAAAACTTCATCTTATCTCTCAACCATCAACTCTCATACCATTCTATCATGACCCCCCCCCCTCCAAAGATACCCCTTGTGTGCTGTTAATGAAGAAAGGGAGATAGTGACCCCTAAGTACCACCTCTAGTAGGGCCCAGGGTGGAAACCAACACCAAGGGTATACAATTTCACAAAATGGGAGGCATTACCATTTTATGAAAATAATATTGGGAGATAATATGATCTGTACCAAAACAAATCGCAGTACTATATATATATAAGAAAGAAAAAATTCCATCCCACGTGAATTTTTAAAAATAAAACTGTTACAAATGAAATAAAACTCCAAAGTATGTACTAAAAGTAAAGCTAAGCAGCTGCACAACAACTGCCCCAAATTCTACACTAGTAACACCCAGCACGGTCCCTTTGATCCTCTTAGAAACCTAAAAGTAGTTTTATATATGTAGGGTGAGTATAAAAGTATACTTAGTGGGAAAAAACTAAGTCTATCATGCACATGTGAAGGAATCATACCAATGCTCCTGTGGGAAAATATTAGATCCAAAACTACACCTAAACAGGTATATTAACCACCCCAACCTCACCAAGGCATGCTCACAAAATAATGCAATTCAAGTAGTATAATATAAGTCACATTGATGATAGGGTACCCCGCACTACTTTCCCACTAATTAGATGCTCTTACACCCTAACGACAAACATCCTGGTGATCCCACATCTTCTAAACATATCAAATCACATCCTACTTGCACACACTTGAGCCTCGCAACCACAACACATCCTTCCCATAGAAACTTGGGCCACTACCATAACACATCTGGAAGACTCCTGAAAAGCACAAAACATATCATCCCAAAGACACATAGGAAATACAACTCGCCTGAACACACCCGGGAATCACAAACCATAATCTGCCCGAAGAATATTGGGCTTATCACCTTCTAGAAGAGGGAGTAGGGAAGAGTAGGTGGCCATCCATCCATCCTCTCATTGGGATGTTTGGGAAATACACCCTCCCTCGTAACAATGGGGGTGTTCAACACATGGTGGTCAATTAGGGTGGGGTGCGTATAGAAATCACAAGAACATATAGTGTATGTATATATAGTATCAATCACCCAAACCCAACTTATAGAAATCACAACAATCGCTACCTCTATATGCATTTATTTTTATCAGAATTAGTCACTTAGTATATTGATAAATTAAATCAGTTTCACAAATATCTTTTCTTAACACCCATTCATTTCATTATTTAGCTTTAACCATAGTCAACTGTGAAACCCATCATTTAACTTTTCATTGAAAAACTCTTTTCCATTAACCAAACCAAATCATTCCATCTTAGCATTATTAATTATTTATTTTCCCCATCACCACCCAGGAAACTAAGTAACACAGACCACAACAAGAAGCACAAAAAAAGTCACACAAAGGAAGAAAAAACATGGTAAATTAACCCACTTCACATTCCTCTCTATTTAGCACCCATTCATGACATAACATACTGATCTTAAAATATGAGAAAGCTTTCCACTGGTTATTAATTTGGAAAATCACCCATGCCAACCACTATCATCATCATTCTTCAAAGTCATTCTGCTTGATCCGCCATCTCAAACACAAAAATCCCTATCTCACAACCACATAAATTTACACGCTAAACCACAATCAGATCTCAGAATCCCAACTACATAACCACACCACACCCAACACATCCATAAACATAATCATAGCACAACCCGATTATATCCCCGCTACCCAACACTACCCATACATTCCACAATCAAAAAATATCTCAACATGAGATTCCATTACACCTTCTAAACCACCCCAAAATTCATAATTATGCTCACAATCATACCACCACACAAACCAAACCAAACATATTTAGATTTAATAATTCATTTGTTCTTTAATTCCACTTTTTAACTCTCAGGGTTATCATAGAAGGTAAGATCTTGGGGCATCCATTTATTACCCAGGTATATGTGGTTTGAAAATTCCATATATAATTGTTCAATGAAAAGAAATAACATTCATTATATTGTCCATCCCATGCGTAGAAAAAGTACCTCAATGTATATGATTTTTAGCAAGGTGTTTATCTCGTATAATTCACAACAACAACCAAAAAGAAATAAAAATAAGATCATATGTCACTTTTCCCCAACCCCGGTTTATTGATTTGAAACTGATTAGATTTTATTTATTGAATTTCGATTCAACTATAATCACAAGGGTATATTCCTACACCCACACCGCATGATTTACAATTGAGAGAGATGAAGGAAAACCTACCTAGAAGAAGAAGCGATCATCCCTTCCTTAATGCACCTAAGCAGGGGGTGTGCATGTAGTAAGAAATTCCAAGGAAAACACAGAGCAACTAGTGCATCACAAATAAAAAACCCTTGAGGAATAAAGGTTATGGTTACATATGGTATCAAGATAAAGGATAATTAATTAATGAAGGGAAGGCCCCT
The DNA here is from genome assembly GCA_963277665.1 of Viscum album. Taxonomy (NCBI): domain Eukaryota; kingdom Viridiplantae; phylum Streptophyta; class Magnoliopsida; order Santalales; family Viscaceae; genus Viscum; species Viscum album. The sequence goes on along the minus strand of OY728121.1, from coordinate 755,561,644 downwards.
ATCTTAGAATGATTATATCTAAGACTCACTGAAAAAGAAATGGATTTGAAAATCCATTAAATCCAGATCTCAACAAAACCATGCAGTTTGACCAATTAAAAGATGTTGGAATCTTAGGAATTTAAGTATATGACTCTTAGACCTTGAAACGGCTTCAAACCCATTTAAATATGGTATTAAACTCATTTCACATCAAAAAAGACATCAAAATGTCAAATTTGGAAAAACTAGAAAAATGGAAAACTGTTGGAAATGACTCACCATTAGGTGAGTCACCATAGTAAGTCACCGATGCTAGTCACCAGCGTGAGATACTAGTGTATATAACCATTAGGTGAGATTCCAGTGTTCATCACTTTCACGAACTACCATTGCGACTCACTGGTGAAACTCACAGTTCTGAATCACCATTGTGACCCACCATTCCAACTCACTGGTCCTGACTCACCATTCTGACTCATCGTTCCGACTCATCATTGCGACCCACCATTGTCACTCATCAGTCCGGACTCACCGTTGCGACTAACTGGTGTGAGTCACCATTTTGACTCACTGTCATGAACTACCATTAGTGACCTACTGTTGGAAAAATAGATTTTTAGAAAAATCTTGCAATGAGTCATTGTGAACTTCTAGAACACTTCAACAATTGTATTTTCATAAATTAATGGATCGGAGTGGTTTGGGCCATTACACGTGTTCTTAGTGGTTTGCTCCAGCCATTAGATATCCCCCTAGTAGAAGTGGGAGGCCATCTCTATGGACTTTATTACTATTTTATCCTAATATTAGGGAGGTTTTGATTCTATATGGGTGATAGTGGACCATTTGATGAAATCGTCCCACTTCATAGTGATAAGGGATTTGAACCCGGTTAAGGTTTTGTCAAGGTAGTACCTAGAGGAGGTGGTGAGGCTCCAAGGAGTCTTGAGGATGATCATCTATGATCAAGATCCTCATTTTATCTTCAGGGTGTGGAGAGGTCTCTATAATTATTTTGGATCTCTATTATGCCTTAGAACTACTTTTCATCCAAATTTGGATGTTCAAATAGAGTGGGCTATCAAAACTCTTGAGGACATATTTTATTCTTGTGTCTTAGATTTTGGAGGTTCTTGGACGAGGCTCCTTCTTTTGGTAGAATTTTATTACAAAAAAAAATTTCACTCCACTATTGGTAAGGAACCTTCTGAAGATTTGTATTTCCAACCTTGTTGTTCTATGTTGTGTGTGACTGGGTTTAGAGAGTTACTAATTCTCAGGGTAAAACTAGTACAGAATATGACAGAGATGTTTCAAGTTATTCATGAAATTATGAAGACATGATATGATCATTATAAATCCTATGTCAATCATAGGATGAGACCTATGGAGTTTGACTTTGGATATCATGTGTTCTTGAAATTGACTCATCGTTATGGGAAGTAAAGGTTTGGTTATGGGAGTAAGATTTATCCCCGATTTGTTGGGTATTTCAAGGTGTTGGCTTATGTTGGATTCATGGTGTATTAGATAGAACTTCCCCCACTGATGAGTCAGATACATGGGTTTTTTCATGTGTTTCTTCTCCATCATTACATTAATGATGACTCTCACATCATTGATTTGGGTGAGATCGATGTTGAAAATGATGCGACCTTCAAGAAGCAGCCTGTGGAGATTTAGGACTACCATGATAAGGTGTTTCATGAGTTTTTTATTCCTTTGGTTCGTGTCCTTTGGCATCACGGTGGTGTGGAGGAGATTACCTAGAAATGTGATCTGCATATATGTGTTCAATACCCCAAGTTGTTTATGGTTTATCTCTTCTCTTGTAAAATTTCTCATTTGGGGTTGTGGACCTTTTCTGGTTTATGATATAGTTTCCTCTTGTCTCCATGTTTATTGGTGAACTTTCTCTCATTTGAGAGGTTACTCCTCCAAGAAAGTGTTTCAGAGTTGGTTTTTTTTGTTGCATGGTTTTTCACTTTGTTCCTCGAATGAGGTGGTTCGGATCCTGTGATGAATATATCCTTAAGAGGTATCTCATGGGGAGGTTGTTCAGGAAACCCTTTTCTTTTTTCCTCTCTAAGTGTGTTTCTAAAATTTTCAAGGACAAGAATGGTTTGAGAGGTATCTGATTCAATTTACTAGATCCTAATATCCCTTCCCTTTGTGATTTTGGGTGTTGGAGGTTCCTAGAGAAATTTCCAAGGAGTTTGGAGGATTAAGGGGTGAACATGGGGAAGACTACAACATATAGCCTTGGTTTGTTCCATAGTTTAGGCCTATGAAATGTGGAAGTAAAAATTGTGATGACGAGGGATCAAGGGAAGATATTGGGGATACTTATTTTTTATATGTGGATACACCATAGTGGTTGACTATGGCGTAGGCCCTCCCTCAGTATCGAGCATTGCAACGTGGATAAAAGTGGCTACATAATAGTAGTTTTTGAGTCTGCTATCAATTCTGGGGTGGATGTGGCATGGGTTGTAGGAAATGTTGTATTCCCTCCCCCCTGGTTTATAGGATCTACACTGTGGATCCATCTGTGGATCTCAGACGCAAATTTGACCAGGGGGTTGTGGCGTGGTCCTAGGGGGTACATCATTGTCCTATAAAATTCAGTATGTCTATAAATACCCCCTAATACCTCAACCCCTCTTTTATCTCAATTCTTCCAATCAAACCCAAGGATCCCCTAAGTGGTTTTTAATGGCTTTGACGCCCCCTTTTTATAGGGATCAATCCCTAACTTTTAGATATCAATTCATGGTGATCAAAGGTAGGATCTTCCTCTTTTCTTGTGGTTTCTCCTCCATTCTATCTTGTTTTCCTCTAGTTCTTATTACCATGATTTGATTTTTGATATTAATTGTTTTAATGGAGTTTCCTTTATCTTTTTTTTTTTTTGGTTTTTTCATGGCATGATGTCCTTGGTGGATCGTAGTTTTCTCACAGGAGAGGTGATCATAATATGAATTGGCATTCCATTTTTCTTTCAAGGACATTGGAAGTTTGACATTGGGGATTTGTTGCTTCTCCTTTATTTTATGTGAAATAATAATTTGACCATATTTTATACCTTTGGATGGTATTTGAAAAATCCTAATAAATATTAAACAAGTTTAAATAATGGAATTGGTTTATAGTTGTAGCGATCGTATGATGTTGTTTTCCACCATGATAACAATTTTCCTCTTGATTTACTAGATAGTGTGTTATCTATGTTATAATTATCATCATGTTTGTTTATGATTGTATTATCATGTTTAATTGATGAAACTTGTAAAGAATGTAAAGCTGATAATTTTTTGGTTGGCTAAAGAACTTGAAGAGAAATGTTTAATGAATCCTTAGAATATTTTGATTTGATAATAATCAAATTTATTTTAAATGCATGTTTTTTTTAATTTGATATTCCATATGTTAATGTAATTGATAAATAACATGAATCTAGAATGATTGTAAATGATGAAAATAATAAAATGGCATGTTAATTGAAAATTTTTCTTCTCATAGTTTGATGAAATGGGTTTTATTATAGAGTACATGTTTAAACAATTTGATAGCTTATTATAGTTTATGTCTTAGGTTTCCCATAGTTGGAACCTGTGAATGATAATTCATTTAATTCAAGATGGAATAAAAAATGGTCATTTTTTATAAAGATAAATCTTTAGGGATGATAGTTCCCGTTTGTTTATAAAGGTTATATGTATTGTGTTAGGGGTTGTGAGAGTCCATTTTCATGTAAATTCTAAATGTATTATACTTAGGGTTTAGATTTCCCTATTGACTATGCTTGTTTGTTTTTTCCCTTCTATGTGATATGGATATGAGCCTTGCGATGTGATGTGATCCTGATATGACTGATGAGATATGTGTGGGGAGGCCTAAGGTTGAGGAAGAATTTGATGTATGTGAAGGAGAGATGCATGGGGATATGCATAATGGTGTTAGGTATGGCACTAAGATGAAGGAACGAGTTGAAGCTAAGCTTACTCATTGTTGTGATGTTGAGATATGGGATTCTTTCTTGTTGAATCTATTGAAAGGATGGATAGCTAGGTTTCTTGTTTGTCTACACTCCTTTTCATACTGCTTGAGGCAGTTGAATGTGCTTGGTTTCATATCTTTGATGGTATTTTAGGATGTTTTCCTAGAGTTCCTGGAATTATGGAATGGTAATAATGTTCAAAAAATGTATTAACTCATGGGGTTGGTGTTGTTGGAATACAAATGAGAAGATCTTGTTAAATTGGGGACTCAGTTCAGATTATGTCTGGAGGGCATGGACTTAACTCTAATGGTTAATTAAATATGTAGTTTTGATAATGTTGTTAATTAATGGTTAATGAATTAATTACTATAAGGTGAATTGTTTAAAAGGAAATAATTAATTTAATGTAAGTATTCTTAAATGCTTTTGTGCTTATAGGATATCCAGTCCCTAGTAGTGATAGTCAAGTGTCTTGGTGACGATAGTTGTAGTGGATCCTAGGACTAGGTTATCCTCATAGTGTGGTTGTGAGATATATTATATCCTGAATATTATGTGATTTCATATTCTACTTCACCCATGTTGTTAAGGATACTGACACACATTGGACTTTGTGAGGGTGTTTTCCCCAACATCTAGGTAAGTGTGGAACAGATGATTGACTACCCCCTCTGGGCCCGCTCTCTTCTCTTTGTAGTATTATGTGATGGTATGCATGATGGTTAGTTTCTCATATATATATGTATAGAGGGTTGTAATGGATTGTGGTTATTTCACACACATGTATCTCCAGATATAGTATCCAAAGGATTTTATATGTATTACGTGTATAGGATGTGATGGTTTGAGGTATCTTACTTAGTGTATGGGTTGTGATGGCTTGACGCATAATACCTAATATATGATACGTGTCATATGGTTTGTGGTGGATCTCAAAAACTACATGGTTACTATATAGATAAGTGATATGGGATTATGTGATGATGTGATGCATCAGATTCATGTTGTGATACATAGATCAGGTGTTTTTGGGATGACTTTCTTTTGGAGAGAGATCACTCGGGATGTATGATGTTTGGGCAGAGTGGAAAACTAGTAGGGAAGTAGTATTGGGGTACCCTTGTTGATTTATTATTATAATATATGATCTCCTGTATGTGATTCTTGGTGAGAGACAGTCATTTTGAGGCTAAGAACTTAGTATACATGTTTAGATGATGGGTTAGTTTTGCTTGTGGTTCACTAGGATTTAGTATAATTCTTTTATCTTTTGAATGATAATGTCCAAGGAGGATCTTACCAAGTATATTGTTATGATCTCCTCACGTATATATAAACTATTTTTGAGGTCAGAAAGAGTAGGTTTGAGATCGGGTTGGGTATTACTAGCTTTTGGTTTTGTCGGAGTTGTTTGGGCTTTGTGTTTGCCACCAAGTTTACCAGTTTGGTAAATATACTTTTCCTTTTAGTTGTTTTAGTATTGTATGAAATTAAATTTATGCACTTAAGATATCTTTTATCTTTATGAGCATGTGTTGATTGGTGTATCTGTTTTATCTCACTTTTATGAATGTTCTCTTTGAGAGTAATGTTTCTCATTTGTATGTTTATATACTTGGTGCTAGTTGACAACCTGAGGCCTACTGGAGGCGGGTCTTAGGCAGTCACTATCCTCCTTCTCCCATTGTTGGTCCTAGAGGGATACTATTTTGGGGAAGGGAAGTTGTGACATGGTCGGCTTCGAAATAGGAGTCACTACCACAAAACAGGGCAAGGGAAGCGCTGCCTTTTATCAGTGCTAAGTAGAAAGCACTAATAAAGGGGTGGGCCTTTATCAGTGATGATAAATGTTCCCTTTATCAGTGTTAAAACAAGCATTGATAAAGGTTTACCCTTTATCAGATCTTTTCTTAGTGCTGATAAAGGGTACATTTATCAGTGCTATTATTAGCACTGAAAAAAAATTATTATTAATTTCTATAAAATTATTATATTTATATTCAAAAATAATGTTAATTTGGATACATTAAATAAAAGACAAATGTTTATAATTAATATATTTTTTTAATAATTCAAATATATATATATAATGTTTTAATTGAAAAAATTATTTCTAAGATTATAATTAAATAAATATATATATATAATTCAATATATAAGATTATAATAAATTACATTAAATAATAAATATATTTATTATATTTATTATATTTATTAGAGATTTATTAGATTTATTGGATTAATTCATTGTATTTATTATATTTTTTATATTTAATATTTTTATTTTATTTATAAATATATAATAATTTTTAATATATATATTTATAATTAAAATTATTGAATATATATGTGTTTTCCAATGAATTTGGTCAATGAATATGTTGGTCATGAATATATGTTATGTATCATATGCATGAGTGTTCATGTATACATTACATCTCATTGTCCATTGATGTGGTATATTGATTAATTCATGATGTTACCCATATGAACTATATATGTTCTAAAAATGTACTTATAAAATTACATTAAATATATTTAAATAATAAATATATTTTATTATATTTTTAATGATATATATAAATACTTTTCAAATAAATTTGTAATTATAATTTTATTAATATATATATATATATATTAGCAATTATATACCAATATTTATAAATATATACTATTTATAGTTATAATTATTAATAAATATATATATATTTATCCTATATATCATTTTAAATAAATATATAAGAATATAAATAAATTATTAAAATTATTCCTTTATCATCGCTTTTTTAGCGCTGATAAAGGCCAATATTTATTAGTGCTGATAAAATAAGCCTTTATCAGTGATATAATTTTAGTGCTTATAAATTGGTATTTTATTAGATCTTTTTTAGCACTGATAAATTCTTATCTTTATCAGCGCTTTTTATTTTAGCACTGATAAAACATACCTTTATCAGTGCTTTTAACTATCCCTCATAAAGGGTCCAGTGGTTTTTATAAAAGAACCCTAACCGGTTCCTCCTCCCTCGCACCCTTTCAAGCCTTCGTGGAAGCTGAACCCTACACCGTCGACCCCTCCTCCTCCATGACCCCTCCTCATCCTCCTCCTCCTCCATTGCTACTACCTTTTCCTCATCCGCTTCTCCTCATCCTCCTCTGTCACCGCTGCCTCCTTCTCCTCCTACTCCTCCTCTTCCTCCTTCTCCTCCTCTTCCTTACACGGTCCCCTTGTCCACGTAACCTGCTTCATCACACCCTTCTCATCTGATGACCATCCCTGCAGCCTCCTTTACAACGCAAATATTCCCTCTAGTGAGTCTCTTATGTAATAAATTTTTACTATTCTACATTAGAAAGGCATTTGGTGTGCAGAGATAGTCTTTGGATCACCGTGAAAGCACTGGATACTAGTTTTCATGTGTTTTTTATGAAATCTAGATGCCTTTTGGAATCCCAGAGGTTGTTTTTGTTTGGTGATGAATAGAGTTTGAGAGGATATTTTGAGCTGGAGATAGATGACATGGTCTAGGAAGGATTTTATTGGTTACACGCTGGTTATTATGTGATATCATAATGTCTAGTTTAATTGGGTCAGTGTTTGACTATGGAATCACATCAGGGGTCAGATTAGACCATGATATATTAATATGAGCATGGGATTCCCCCGATGAGCAAAGAATCATCCTCTATTACTTAATGGAATATTGGTGGTGGAAGTCGAGAATTATTTAGTTTGTTATCTGGGGTTTTAATTGTAAAATGGAAAAATATTTTTGGTTCAGACTATGATGTGTATTCTTGGTAGGTTTTTGAATTCCTTTAGAGTTAGTAATTTATATTACAAAGTTAGATAACATGTTAGTGGTTGCCAACCCTTTTTAGGTAGTTCAGGTGGAGGATGTTCTACTTATACTATCATGTGATGTTATATGTAATGATTTGACAGATACATTGTTTATTTAATATTGTTTGTGATGGGAATTTTTTAGAGCTATCTGAGGTTTTATAAGGAAAATATTTGTGTTTAGGTTGTACTTGGATGGTGGAGGTGTATTTGTGGAGTTCATAAATTTGGGAATGAAGGAGAAGACCGACATTGTACTGTAATTATCATGTGTGTTTTGGTAAGTTTCATTGAAATTTGAACTAGGTGTGTCATTAAAAAAGTGAAAATGGATTTTGGTAAGAAATTTTGTAGGTGGGAGGCACCATGGATCGAAATTGGCTTTCATGTGTTAAGTATTATGGTGGGGTGTGTCTTAGACAGGGTGATTGACTAAACATTGACATGATATTTTCTCAAGATGGTCAAGCTTAAGTAAGTACCATCTCATCATCTCAATGATGGTTATGAGCTTTGGCTCAGGATCAGGTGGCATTGTGTCTTCTGTTGGGTGCTACGATTTGAAAGCATGTTGGGAGTTTAGGAATAGAAGGTGTTTGTTTGACTCCAAATAGATAACTGATAGTGTCAATTCAATAGTATTAACACTAGGATATATCGAGTATGATAAGCACAATGGTGGAGAATTTGTAATGCCTTTTCCATGTTGGCATTTGAATTTTCAAGAGGAGGTGAATTTTTTTTAAATTAGTGGACAAACCATTTTTAAAAATGAGGGTTGGATATAGAACCTGGAAGTTAGGACATATTAAAGGAATTTTTTTATATAGTTTGAGGCTCGATATGTGTCTTAGGTTCTTAAACAAGTCACAAAATCTTTAGGAGTTGAAATTATGGTTTTGGGGGTAGTATCCTAGGGAGCATGGTTTGAACATGATTAGTGATAACCATGCACCACAATAGTGAATATTGGTTTTCATAGGCACACAGTTTGTTTAAATCATGTGAGGGGGCTTAGAAAACCATAAAAATTAATTAATAAATCTTAAAGGCATTTCTCATGGTTTGCACACTGTTTTTTAAACCATTCACATTAACCATGTGAAATGGTGTGTCCTGGACAGTGAAGATTATATAGTTTGCACATGGTTTTGGAAACCATATGGAAAAACCTTGAACCCCTTTGAAAAGTGAAGTTTTAAAAAAAAACCTTTGAACCTTTTATGTTTTACTAAATTTTTCCCCATTTTCTAGTCCAGAACCCCTCCACGCTTTTCCACCCGGTGTATGTTTCATCTTTCATCACTTGTATTGGTGATCCTAGGATAATTTTACCTCTCTTATTCCTTCTATTTTAGTTTAATTTAATTTTTATACAGTGTTCCACTTGGTTAATCTAATATGCTCTATCTTTTTACATTTTTCTCGTTTCTCATTTTCACCCATTTTAGGTTGAATCAAAGGATGATATTTAGTGTGTGAGGGCTTAAAGGTTATGGTATAGTGATAACCAATGCATCATATTCCCTGTTACGCCCCAACCCCTAACTACCCCAGAGCCAGTGCGGTTTCAATAAAACATGGTGTGTAGTTTTTTTATAAAAAGAAAAGATGATAAATTACACATCATGTTCCAATAAATAATATCTTTTAGGTTTAGATTCTGGAAAACCAGATACAAATATTACAATCCTTCAAAACTGAAAGAGAAAAGAAATCCACAAAGCTGCCACCAAATAGTGTAACGCAAATCTACTAAACCTGTAAAATTTAAATTAAAATGTAGGGTGAGAATATGAATTCCCAGTAAGGGGGTTTGAAAATAAAATAATATTTCAATTGAAAACTTTTGAAAATATTCCTTTAAAATTAATCATAAAACATTTCTTTAAGGAAAGCTGCAATGCATGAAGCATAACATAACTTTTTTTCCAAAAAATTACAAGTGAACATTTCAAATAATAATTATAGAGTTACAATGAAACATGTTCCAATCATAAGCATGCTTATACAAAATATATGGTGTGCAGTATATAAATCAAGAGTTATTCTAACTATAATAAGTGTGGCATGCAAAAGTGAAAGTACAGAATTTATAAATGAAAGTAGTACAAGATCAGAGTTGCACATAAGATAAAAACATTAATTTCTTCCCTTACTAACTATGAATCATAAATTGGATGATAAATCTATGAGTGGTTAATAAAAATTATTCCATAATAATTTACTTCTTATGATACTCATAAGTACAGGCTCTTAACCAAGTATATTATACTAGTCAAATATTCACTTAGTTAATTAAATATCATAAACATAATGAGGGAATGTATAATACAGGACTGTGTCAAAGCCTCGTGCCCTGACCTAATTTCTCTCATGAGAACTACCGATGAATCGTAGGGATTTCATTAACTGGACCCAAACCTGTAGGGCTTTCATTAACCAGTCCTCAACTCATAAGGCTTTCATTAACTGGTCCCCAACCCTTCATATACTGAGACTAATACATTCGTCATATTCCAAGTAAGGTTGTATATTCAAAGTGTCCCATACCACTTTGAATATTTAAATTTCTCATTTCATATTATTCATGGTGTCTCATACCACTTTGAATAATTTAATTCCTTAATCAATAAATGGGCATAACAGTTTAATTACATTATTTAGCATTTAAATATATATATAGTGAATAATGAACTTAAGTATCAAAACTTAGAACTATATGGAAATTTAATAAATTAAAAGTATGGTAGGGAGATTATAGCACATGTGATGATAACTAATGCACATAAAATACAGGTTTTGTCACATAAAATGACAATCCTGAAATTCCAAAATCCTTATTATGAAAACATATTATATTAAAAAATGCATAATGGAAATTCATCATGGATTGAATACATAACTAATTTAAAGGTAAAAAATATATTCCATGTGAGGTATTAAACACATAGTTTTCCAAACACCCATTACTTACATGTATAACGTAACACAAAGGTACCCCCAGTTGTTTAACCCAAAGTTATAAAATGAAAAACATGAAATTCAATCACACAATTTATTATCATAGCTAATACCATTTAATAATTATGAAAATAAGTGTGTCATGAATATGTATATTTTCATTCACATAGATTTTACATAATTAGAAGAATAATATATATGGGTAGGGAAACACCCACTTTCTCAACATAAAGATAATTCTCCTTTGAAACGGGTTGAGTAATCTCTTTACGTAAAAACTCATTTTTATTACTATAAACATATGTATTTAGGTGTGGAAAACCACAAAATTATTACTCATAAATTATCCATAAATACTATATGCATTAAAATTATCTAAATAATATTTTTAAAATACAAAATTATCTATGATTGAGTGTTGTGTAATCCATTTATACACAAAAGTGTATATAAAGGATTTTATTTTTAAATTGTTCCTTATAAGCATTTCATACTTAAAAAATGTTTGTTATTCATTATTATCAACCTTTGGAAAATATAAATTAGTTATAGGATCAAATTTTATATGTGTGTATATATATATTCATATAACCGAATATACATAATGTATATAAGGCTTTTACACAAAAAATTTAATGACACTTACATGATTTAAATATATTAGGAACATTAATTAAACAAAGGTTCAATAATTTCAAATCATGATATAAAACAAAAAAGGTTCGTTTAAAAAAAATACATGTATATTTTTATGTATACATATATATATAGATTCACAAAACATCACAATCCCTTTCATGGTAAAGAATTAAAAACATCATTTAGGACAAAAAAATCACCATCATAGAAGAAACCAATAGATCTTATACTCAACCGTGTGTGTGTGTGTGCATCTATATATATATATATATATTCAAACCATAACAAAGCAAGACAAAATGGTTTCCTTACCTGGTTCGAAGAAGAAGAAGAAGAAGGATGGTTGATGGAGGCACTAGAAGATGAAAACCTGTAGGGTTTGAGCGAAAAATGAGATATATATATATAAACCATATATAATATATTTTTAAGGAAAATTTAATAGGATCTGAGGAACCTTGGTTTAAAATAATACCAAGTGTGTTTGATCTTGTCTAAAACAAGCGAAAGAAGGGCCACCGGATGAAAAGTGGTGTCACAGGTGTAGAAAAAAACAAAGTAGCAGAAGCTACTGGTGTGGCATGAAGAGGAAGAAGATGATGTGGAGGGGGTGTGGAAAAGGATGAACGGATCTGATCAGTCAAGGTGAGATCATATGGATGATAAAGATTCAATGTTTTAAAAATAGATGAATGGTAGTGATTAGATCAGATTTTATCGGACAGCTAAGAGCAACATGACATTTTAAAATCGCTTGAACGGTCATGATTAGATCCTGATTGGATCAAACGGCTGATAGAAACACAGTGTGAAAACCACGGCTATGTGGGTTCGATGGTCAAATAGATCAGAAGGCTCAGATCTCACGCGGTGATATCTGACGGCTGAGACACAATTCCCACTTAAAATGCTCGTCCTACATTGAAACGGGGAGGATTTTTGGTTCGCTTTATTTTCCCAGAGCTCCCAGCATTGGTCCATAAATCCCCCTCCCCCCTCCCCGGTACCACCCCGAACCGGGTCTCTATGGGCACGCTTCTGCACCCACCCCTACTGTTGTACCTCCCCATACGATGGCGCATTCTGGTTCCCCATGCACACGCCTGTGCACACTTAGGTCCTGACTATACACGCCTATGCACACAGCTTAGCATGCACCATGCGTGCACATACCTAGGCCATTTGCCAGGGGATGTGAGTGAGATGACCACCAAGGCCATGAGTTTTTTGGCCTTCTAGGTTACCCTCGACTAGGTGGGGGACTCACCTAATTTTTGCAAAGTAATAAAATTCATTTTTTTGTTAAACATAAATATAGATTTATATATTAAAATTCTATTCTAGGGTTAAACAAAATCCTTAAAAACCAATATTTTCATTATTTTATAAACATCTTAGTTCTAAAACAACAACGTTCAAAATCCAAATCAAAGTTTAGTATGTCATAAAGTAAATCCCATACCATTATTATATCCAAAACATATTTTTAGTTAAAACCTTGTTTTTATACATCCAAGGATGAAAAAATTTATAGGTAGATTTTTAAAAACACTTGAAATATTTAAATACTTAATTCACTAAGTATAGATAAAATATTAAATACAAAAATAGTCATTAATTTCATTTTCCCAAGGTATGCTTTCAAACTCAAAAACATGTTTCTTTGTACCAAAACCAAGAAGTATCATGTGATTCTCTTGGTATTTCCTTTAAAACACAAAGTTTATGATTCCAAATAAATTTTAAATTTTAAAAAAATATCCTTTAATAATATAAAGAATAATTAATTTCAAACATATTTAAAATATATTACTTTATTGCATACTTAAAATACTTAGAAATCTCATTATACTTAAACACTTAAAAATAAAATACCCAAAATACCCAACGGCTATAATGGTCTAATAACTGTTATAGATTAAATGGTCAGCTAAAGGAGAAAATGGTTTAATTTACTTTAATTACTTATAAAAACATTAATTAGGGTGTTCCAACTTCAAAAAAACTTGGAGAAGATGGTGCTCATCATTCCTCTGATTCTTAGTACAGTTGATGTGATTCTGGCAATACTGATGTTCATAGTGATGGATCTGAAAGACCCCCACTATTTGCTTGGTATTTTTGTTGTATTTGGTGGTCTCCTGTGATTTTAATAGGTCTTTTAGCAGGTATCCTAGGGTAGTGAGGTTCTTTGGTCTTGTTATAATGTAATCATTTTCATTGTTTCATTGAATAAAGAAAGTCTTGTGTTTATTTTCAAGTATTTTTTTCAACAGTATGGGAATTAAATGAATTAAAACCATACAATATTGACATTACATAAGAAATAAGTTCTGGGTGTCGCATTATTTCCCCCTTCAAATAATTGAATCCTCACAATTCTAAAACACTCGTATACATCCACCAGCAGAACCAGACACACATCACTTCCAACATCCCCTCATAAAGTCATCCAACGTGGATGATCTGTTGGTCACCCTTAAGTCGATCCCTAGATTAGTCTCTAGTTCCTTGACTTCCTTGGTCCATATACACCGAGAGAAACTAGGATTACCCATATGCATAAAGCATTCAGGTTTCCAGAGGGAGGCTTGTGCGGTGTGGAGGTCAGAGATTTAAGAGTGGACTAGATCCCTATAAATCCCTTGAACTACATCGTTCTTGAAAATTTGGATTCCATAGAGCATCCCATACATAGAAAAACTTAGGAATTTTATCATATAGTCCGCTCTATAGTCACCCTCTAATGCAGCTTCTTGAAACTTTCTCAAAGCTTGATAGTTCTCATATAAGGTGAAACATAAGAAAATACCATCGTAGTATTTCCATCTCTACCTATACTTTGAAAATTGTGCAGTTGTTATGCAGTGATGAACATAACAGTCTACCTGATAGGTTCGGAGGAAATTCGGGCTAAGGGACTCTTTATAGAAGAGTTTTCAAGTTATGCGTAAGTTTTAAAAAGGGTCGTAGTCTTCTGAACATGACTTGATGATTATAGACTATAGAAGTTCAGTAGGGAGTGATAAAAGTTTTTTTGGTAAGACCATGTCTTCTATCTGAAAATTTTTAAGAAATAATTTTTCAGTAAAGAAAACCCATTTTAAAATAGAGACATTGTTTATAAAAGCATATTAAAATATTAACACATAAAATACAACATTATCTATTTAAACAAGGTTCATAAAACTCATGGTGTTACATAACAATTTACTCCCTCTCTGAAATCACTGGTAAGGATTTCCTAACATACTCCAAGATGTCTCTTCACAAGTACCACTGATGTTGGTGATTTCCCCAGTTTATAGTCAAGCGGATCCCTAAAGCGGTCCCAAACTCCCCAATCTCCTTGGTCCAGATGCAGCACGGGCATCTTGGATCAATCGTATGTGTACATATAAAGTTCTAACAAAGGAAAGCATGAAGTGTATGGAGTTGGGCGACATCATATTGAACTTTATTTCTATAATGAAAAGGGGTAGACTCATCCTCAAGAATTTCGAAGTCCATGACCTGACCACAAAGACTTTAGGTCATTATTTGAAAAAGGTATGCTTCCCAGAGGTCACCCTCTTGTGAATCCTCTTGGAATTCCATTAGTTATTGAAAGTTCTCGTCCAAGGTAAAGTATCGAAACAGACCTTCATAATAATTTCCCTTACATGGATAGAATGGAAGTTGGGCATGCATCATAAGGAAGTAGTCAAAGCTAGATCCTCAGTGAAGTTGGAGTACACGAGGATAATTGGATACACGGTAGAGGTGTTTACATGACAAACAAAGGTTTTTAAAAGTTTCATATCCTTCTATACATGCCCTGGCCACTATAGTCTCTAATATTTCTGTTAGAAGGGATAGAAGACTTGATTCATCTGCCATATTAAAATTTTAAGACAAATTATACTTAGTAATACATAATCAAGTTTTTTAATGTTGTTCTAATTTTCTAGGGTTTTCTAAACCAATCCTATGATACCAACTGCCATGCCCTGACCCCAGACTACCCCAAAGCTAGTGCAGTTTCAATAAAAAATGGTGTGTAGTTTTTTATATAAAAATAAAATCTGATAAATTACACATCATGTTCCACTAAATAAGATCTTTTCAATTTAGATTCTGGAAAACTAGATACAAATATTAGAATCCATCAAAACTGAAAGAGAAAAAAACTCCCCAAAGCTACCACCAAACAGTGTAACTGAAATCTACTAAACCTGTAAAATTTAAATTAAAACATAGGCTGAGCATATGAATGCCCAGTAAGGGGGTTTGAAAATAAAATAATATTTTAATTGAAACATTTTGAAAATATTACTTTAAATTATTCATAAAACATTTTCTAAAGGAAAGCTTCAATACATGAAGTATAACATAACATTTTGTCAAAAAATTACAAGTGAACATTTCAAGGAATATTTACAGAGTTATAATGAAACATATTCCAATAATAAGAATTCTTATACAAAATATATGGTGTGCGGCATATAAAGAAAGATTTATTCTAACTATAATATGTGTGACATGCGAAAGTTCAAGTACAGAATTTATAAATGAAACTAATACATGATCAGAGTTGCGCATAAGATAATAACTTTAATTTCTTCCCTTACTAATTGTGAATCATAAATTGGATGATAAATATCTGAGTTCTGAATAAAAATTATTCCATAAGCATTTACTTCTTTTGATACTCATAAGTGTAGGCTATTAACAAAGTATATTCTACTAGTCGAATATTCACTTGGTTAATTAAATATCATAAACATAATGAGGGAATGTGTAATGAAAAATTGTTTTAAGGCCTCATTAAATGACCTAATTTGTCTCATGAGAACTACCGATGCATTTTAGGGTTTTCATTAACCAGTCCCCAACCTGTAGGGCTTTCATTAACTGGTCCTCAACCCGTAGAGCTTTCACTAACTAGTCTCCAACCCATCATATACTGAGTCCAATAAATTATTCATATGCCAAGTAAGGTTGTATATTCAAAGTGTCCTATTCCACTTTGAATATTTAAATTTTTCATTTCATATTATTCAATGTTTCTCATACTACTTTGAATAATTTAGTTCCTTAATCCATAAATGGTCATAATAGTTTAATTACATTCTTTAGAATTTACATATATATAGTGAATCATGCACTTAAGTGTCAAAACTAACAATGCATGGAAATTTAATAAATTTCATGTATGGTAGGAAGATTATAGCACATGTGATGATAACTAATTCACATAAAATACAAGTTTTGTCACATAAAATCATAACCCTGAAATTCCAAAATCCTTATTATGAAAACATATTATATTCAAAAATGCATAATGGAAATTCATAATTGATTGAATACATGACTAATTTAAAGGTAAAAAAAATATTCCATGTGTGGTATTAAATGCATAGTTATCCAAACACCGATTACTTGCATGTATAACATAACACAAAGTTACCCCCACCTGTTTAACCCAAATTTATAAAATGAAAATAATTAAATTCAATCACACAATTTACTATCATAGCTAATACCATTTAATAATTATGAGAATAAGTGTGTCATACATATTTATATTTTTATACACACATATTTTACATAATTAGAAGAATAATATTTGTGGGTAGGAAAACACCCATTTTCTCAACATAAAGATAATTCTCCTTTGAAATTGGTAGAGCAATCTATTTACACAAAAACTCATTTTTATTACTATAAACATATGTATATTGTTGTGGAAAACCCCAAAATTATTACTAATAAATTATCCATAAATACTATACACATTAAAAGTATCTAAATAATATTTTGAAAATCCAAAATTATCTATGATTGAGTGTTGTGTAATCCGCTTATACACAAAAGTGTATATAAAGGATTGTATTTTTAAATTTTTTCTTTATAAGCCTTTCATACTTAAAAAACATTTATTATTCATTCTTATCAACCAATGGAAAATCTAAATTAGTTTTAGGATCAAAGTTTGTGCGTGTGTGTGTGTGTGCCTATAACCGAATACACATAATGTATATAAGGGTTTTACACCAAAAATTTAATGACACTTACATGATTTAAATATATTAGGAACATTAATTAAACAGAGGTTCATTAATTTCAAATAATGATATAAAACATAAAAGGTTTTTTATAAAACAAATACATATATATGTTTATGTATACATATATATATAGATTCACAAAACATCACAAGCCCTTGCATGGTAAAGAATTAAGAACATCATTTAGGACCAAAAATTCACTATCATAGAAGGAACCAGTAGATCTTATACTCAACTATATATATATATATACACACATCTATGTATGTATATATATATATTCAAAATATAACAAATAAAGACAAAATAGGCCCCTTACCTGGTTTGAAGAAGAAGAAGAAGAAAGACAATTGATGAGGCACTGGAAGGAGAAAAATCGTAGGGTTTGAGTGAAAAATGAGTTATATATATAAACCATATATAATATATTTTTAAGGAAACTTAATTAGGATCTGAGGAACCTTGGTTTAAAATAATTGCAAGTGTGTTTGGTCTTGTGGAAAACAAGAGAAAGGAGGGTCATCGGATGAAAAGTGGTGTCATGAGTGTAGAAGAAAACAAAGTAGCGGAAGCTATTGGTGCAGCCCGAAGAGGAAGAAGATGACATGAAGGGGTGTGTGGAAAAGGATGAATATCTCAGATCATCCGAGATGAGATTGGACGGCTGATAAAGATTCAAAGTTTTAAAAATGGACGAACGGTCGTGATTAGATCAGATTTGATCAGATGGCTATGAGCAACACAGCATTTTAAAATGGATTGAACGGCTG
The DNA here is from genome assembly GCA_963277665.1 of Viscum album. Taxonomy (NCBI): domain Eukaryota; kingdom Viridiplantae; phylum Streptophyta; class Magnoliopsida; order Santalales; family Viscaceae; genus Viscum; species Viscum album. The sequence goes on along the minus strand of OY728121.1, from coordinate 755,543,392 downwards.
TGATTAGATCCAGATTGGATTGAATGGCTAATAAAAATGTGGAGTGAAAACCATGGCTACGTGGGTTCGATGGCTGAACTGATTCGACGGCTCAGATCTCGAAACAGTGAGGATTTATGGTTGGCTTTATAAGCCCGGAGCTCCTGGAATTGGTCCAAAAATCCCCCTCCCCCCTCCCTGGTACCTCCCTGTACCAGGTCTCTATGGGCGCGCTTATGTGCCCACCCTACCGCCATGCCTCCCCGCGTGGTGGCACGTTCTGGTGCCCCTTGCACACTCCCATGTTCACTTAGGGCCTAACTATGCACGCCTACATGCGCGGCTTAGCACGCACCATGCATGCACAACCCTGGGCCATTTTCCAGGGGATGTGAGTGAGATGCCCACCAAGGCCTTGAGTGTCTTGGCCATCTAGGTCTCCCTTGGCTAGGTGGGGGACTCACCTAATTTTTACAAAGTAAAAAAATCAATTTTTTTGTTAAACATAAAAATAGGTTTATATGTGAAAATTCTCTAATATGGTTAAACAAAATCCTTAGAAACCAACATTTTCATTATTTTATAAATGTCTGAGTTCCAAAACATCAACGTTCAAAATCCAAATCAAAGTTTAGTATGTCATAAAGGAAATCACACACTAGTATTATATCCAAAACATATTTTTAGTTAAAACCTTGTTTTTATACATCCAAGGATGAAAAAATTTATAGGTAGATTTTTAAAAACACATGAAATATTTAAATACTTAATTAAATAAGTATAGATAAAATATTAAATACCACAATAGTCATTAATTTCATTTTCCCAAGGTATGATTTCAAACTCAAAAAAATGTTTCTTTATACCAAAACCAAGGATTTTCATGTGCTTCTCTTGGTATTTCCTTTAAAAAAAGTTATGATTCCAAATCCATTTTAAATTTTAAAACATTATCCTTTCATAATATAAAGAAGAGTTAATTTCAAAAATGTTTAAAAGACATTACTTTAATGCATACTTAAAATCATTAGAAATATCATTATACTTAAACACTTAAAAATAAAATAGCCAAAATACCCAATGGCTATAATGGTATTAAAACCGTTATCAATTCAACGGTCACCTAAAGGAGTCAATGGTCAAATTTACTTTAAGTCCTTATAAAAACATGAATTAGGGTGTTCTAAATTCAAAAAAAACTTTACAAAGATGGTGCTCATCATTCCTCTGATTATCAGTACGGTTTTCGTGGTTCTATCTATACTGATGTTCATCGTGATAGATCTAATATACCCCCACTATTTTCTTGGTATTTTTGTTGTATTTGGTGGTCTCCTGTGATTTTAATAGGTATTTTAGTAGGTATCCTAGGGTATTGAGGTTCTTTTGTCTTATTGTAATGTAATCATTTTCAGTGTTTCATTGAATAAAGAAAGTATTGTGTTTATTTACAACTATTGTTTTGGAAAGTATGATAATTAAATGAAGTAAAACCATACAATATTGTCATTAAATAAGAAATAAGTTTGGGGCGTCATAGACCCTTTCCCCTATATTATATGATCTCATTTTTGACCATGCATGTGGATTCTAGATGTGTTTTTACTAGGAACCATTGTGTTATGGCCATCTCCTTTGTGTCGTAGTTCTTTCTCATTTGGGACCCATTGTGGCATGGCCATATGTATTGTGTTGTGATGCGTGTTTTCAGATATTTCCTATGTGTTGTGTTATGATGCATGTCTTGTTCTCCCTTATATTTAGGTCCTTTCGATTAAGTCCATCAACATCTCCACATCATTCATCCCCCCCCCAAATCTTATCATTTACACATTCCACATCTGTAACTCCCCGACCCCAGCTACCCAGAGTCGGTGCATTACTTCGTAACATTGGCATGATCACAAAAGATCAAGTCTCGAAAGACCGATTAGTTTAGTAGCCTTGGAAACACTAGATACATTCATAAATGTTACATTACATCATAAAGTGAAAAACTAATAACAAATCTTCATAGTCCACACTCATATCCTCTTCTGACTATCCATGCAGGTCATTCATAAAATACTTCTTCACATCCTGGAAAATATTAAAACATTGAAAGGGGTGAGCTCAGATGCTCAGTAAGGATAACAATATTGCGGAAGCTTTCATAAATAAACATAAACATTTAAGGCAATGTATAACTAAAACAAAAGCCTTTTAAACTTGAACATCAACATAATATGGCAAAAGTAAAATGAGATAATTCCATTTACTTATTCACATGGATATTCTACTGGTCGAATAATCACATTCAATATCAATAACCACTTTCATAATGATGGAATGTATAATGCCAGACATTCTGAAACATTTTGTCAAGGCCTCGGCCAAGACGTCTAAAATGATTAAGGCCTCATCCAAAACCATAAATCAAATTGGGAAAGGGCATTGGCCAATTCCACGTCTAGTTGTCTCATGAGACCTACCGATGCATCTAGGAGTTTTAGCGGGCTCCACCCGTCACTTATTAAGTCCAATGCATTCCTCACATGAATAGGTTTAAACATATCATAAACCATAACATAATTGTATCACATAAAACATGCATAAAGGAAACATAACATTTCCACATTTCAATCATAAGATATCAATACAACACATTGATATAATAAAAACGCTTTCAAAACCATTTTCAATACCAAAATAAAAGAAAGTTAAAACTTTGTATTTATTTTTCATAAAAAAAATGATGGCTTGTAGAGGAAGCCGAAACTCAAATAATGGTCACGGTGGCGGAGAATTCATTGTCGCCGCATAAGTACGGAAAGAAAAACATTCCCTTTTTGTCATTTAGTAAAACGCTTCTTATAAAAAATATTCCTTTTGAATAAACGTAAAAGTCAAAGGGGTTTATACACCGTATAAAATAAAGTTGTGTATAAAACCAAATATGCCTCAATGAAAGGGGATTGAGACGAAGTCCTTAAAAAGATCATTTTTTTATAAAGTAGGTCTATTATGTGTATTAACTATAAGTAAATATAAATAATGTAAAAATACAAGATAGGACATAATAATATCATGACATAATTTGAAAGTAGGAGATTAACCCAAAGAATGGAAGTTGGGTTAAGAAATTCCCTTACCTCGTGTCTGACTTGACTCAACCGTTCTTTAACCTCCTGAATAATAAACTAGAGTTAATATATACCTTATTAAGAACCATTTTTAATTTCATTATCCTTTTTATATCACTTATTACAATGTTATGAACATTATGTAATTATTTAAGTTAATAATGGTCGTTTTGTCGATCTTTGGTACTTGAGTCAACAATAAACTTCTTATAATTACAAGTTGTTTATGTGGTAGAATATCCATTATCTCCAGAATTATATTCATGATTTATATGTAATATATATCATATATATACAGTATATACATTCATTTATAATATTACGTAACATTTATAGGTAAGAAATGAAATGCACCATTCATGGAGACGGTAAGCCGTACGTACGCATGAATGCTACTTTCATTTCTATTTCATATTTAATGGAATGAAATCATAATGATATAAATGTATAATATAATTCCAGTATAATATAGTGTATAATACCATTTACTCCATCCTTTATACATCCCACATATGGCATTAATGATTCAAATCACTTTGAGGGGGCGGTAGTCCGCACTTCCTAAAATGAAATTATCGCGTTTTACCCATAATGGAAACCATAAAGGTATGCCATAAATGAAAAATACAGAAGAATAAGTAAAACATAAACATATTATATATCATATACAAATATAGTTACATCTTAATGGCCACCTTTTAAGGTATTATATGAGTGTTGAACAATCATCGTTTCGTGAGGCAGAAATTCGCCATCCACAGAAACCGTATGTTCTTTAACCATTAGATGTAGGTGTGTGTAAGTGTAGATCTAATCCTTCTTATAAAAAAATCCTAGTATATTGAGGATACTTTTTTTGTTACAAAATAAATGAATAAAAAGAGTTTAGGGGGTTGGAGAAGAAAAATAAAACAAAACAACATTAGAGAAGACATTACCTAAAAATCGGGTAACTCTTTTTGATTTGAGCCAAAAGCTTACTTGGGTAGAGTTCTTCCCAAAGTGAGGATTCTAGGAGTAAGAGGGAGAAGTTGGGAGAGTATTTGGGCAGAGTTTGGCCGAGACAAATGGCTTTAAAGTGTGAATGAGGTGGTAGAGGTGGGGGCCTTTTATAAGAGGAGAGGAGGGGCACTCTTGGAAAGTAAGGAAATTTTACATTATTATACAATGATTTTCGGATTCTAAAGGTCTCACACTTATATAATTCGTGGATAAGGTGATAAGGGTTTGAAATCTACCCATACAATAGTCTTTGGACAAGTTTAAGACTTGGATTGTACATTATCGTTTCATTTTATTAAAATCGTTAAATAATGAGGTCATCGCTGCATCATAATGATGTCGTAAATAATTTAATTTATTTAATGTCTAAAAATTATAAAAAAATACTATGATGTAGGAAATCTTTTTAGCTTTCCAATGACTATTTATAGTCAAAAATTTGACTTGTATAACCCCATGTAAAAATTGTTTTAGTAAAACATCTCATGTTTGTGTCATTTTTTACTTTAACATTAAATAAATATATATTAATGTCATTTTCCAACCAATGTGGCTCCATGGGGTCCCCAAGTTGACCCATGGGTTGTCTTGGTCGGCCATGACTCATCCAATAGGAGTAAAACAAGTGTCAAGCTCATCTCATATTATTAAAACATTATTTTTACCTTAAACTACACTAATTACCTCTAATCGCGATTAAGAACTTAAAAGTTACTATTCACCAAAAAATTATTTTAATCTCATTGAACCGCATTTTACTTCTTAATGAAAACCATGTATGTAGGATTTTTGAAAATCAAATCACAGAAGTTGTAATATTTCATTTAAACGAAAAATCAGTTATTTAACTACCACTTAGTGGTTTCACTATTCATCAAAAATTGAAGTTTTTCAGAACAATGCCAAAATTTCACCCTAAGCTATAATTGATATTCCGAATTCAAAAATGATGTCTATTTTAGAAAATTCAAAACATATAAGTTGCATTAATTAATTTTATAATTAATTCCCACTATCACAACAAATAGCGTGTTTTTAAGAAATAATTTATATCAAAAGATTGGCAATTGTTTATGTCCAATTTCAATGTTAAATTAATTCTAATGACCAACATTGGATAAAATGGTAAAAATATATTCTAATTATACTTTAAAATCACTAAATAGTATAATTTATCACTATAAATTATTTTTATTAAAAAAGTTGTTTTTAAGTATTTTTCACTATTCATAAAAAATTAGAAGTTCTCAGAAAAATACCAAAAATTCAACATAGGCTAATTTCGATATTCCGAATCCAAAAATGAAGTCCATTTTGAAATATAAAATTTCTATAATTTTAAAAAGTGGTTATTACTATTCATAACGGCTACTATGATTAGTCGTGGTGTTTCAGAACTCGAAGTTGCGTACAATGCAAGCCATTGCATTATTGAATGAGAAGCGTATCGTGGAAGCTCGGGGTGTTACATTCTCCCCTCCTTCAATAAATTGCGTCCTCGCAATTTGAAATTTTTCTTTGAAAAAAAAGGTTGAAAATATAAAATACCTTTGTGGAAAACCCACATCGGAAATAAGGTTAATAAAAATATAACTTTAAAATAAAGAAAGATAAGTACAATGGTCACCCGAGATAGCCCATACTAGGATTCTATGAAAATATGGATATGGAAGAAAAACAAACCATCAAGGTCTGATGGAGAGTTGTAGAAAACTGGATTAGGAGAAAGTTAACAATAAGAAAATCACAAACTTGGGATTGGTTAAACGGTCATTGAATCCCCAGTTGGAAAAGTTAACCGGCAACGTTTTTGTTTTAAGTTACCTTTTATAAAGTTAAAGAATTTATTTAGGAAATTTACTAAGAACGTAAGGGAATATACATACTTTTCATATAGACTTTCATTCTTTAATAAATTTTTAGCACAAACCCATCTTTCACTTTAAAAGGTAATAGAACTCAAAAATATTCTATTTATCCTAATTTTATAAGGTTCCAAATATTAACACATACCATTTAGATTAGTAAAACTATTTTTTAATAACCAGGGACTTCCTGTAGGCTAGTGGTAGGAAATAAAGGCCTGTCGCACTATGGTTGTGGGTTCGATTCCTGCAGCTTTGTCCGACGCGACAGGTTATGCCCCACCCTGCAGGTTGTCCTTTTCCTAAAACTATAGTATCATAATATTCCAAAAATAATCTTCATAAATTTTTTAACCTTAAACAATACTATCCAAAGATCAAATTAATCCACTCCAACCTTTATAGTTATCCAAAATACCTCTGTCCAGACTTTCTCTAAAAGGTCTCTAAATTCCAAAATCAATTGTAACATCAGATTCCCAAAACAAAGTAAAGTTTCTCTTATTTTCACATACTAAAAATATAATTACCTTCATCATATTAAAACCTTACTGAAATCAACAAGTACTGCAGTACAATCCTTATATATATATCACATTATTCTAATAACCAGAATATAATCCATGAGTCCAAAAGCACCAATACATTAGTTATTCTTCTTCAACTGTAGTAACAGCATAAGATTGTCCTTGATCCCTTGGCCTTTTCTGAAGTAAGTTTCCCTGACGCTTAGGACATTCATTTGCATAATGACCCATTTCTCTACAATTATAGCATTCAACTTTGATATCCTCTTTCTTTCCCTTGCAATCACGAGCCTGGTGACCCTTTTCTCCACATTTATAACAAACTCCCATTCCTTTTAGGCAAGTACCAGGGTGATTCTTCCCAAAATTATCACATAATGGAAAATCCTTTTTTCCCTTTTTCCCTTTATCTGTCTCTTGTTCCACCGTTCTCTTCTTCTCTTTCTTTACTTTGTTGTCATAAGACTTAGATAATTCCTTTTCTGTCTTGATAGCACACGAGACAATATCTTCGTATGATGAGAAGGATTGTGATACTAATGCTCGACGGAGAAATGGTTTTAACCCATCAAAGAAACGATCAATCTTACTCCTTGGGTTACGTATATAATCGGCAGCATGCCTCGCTGACCTTGTAAAGTTATCCTCATACTTTGCGACATTCTCATCCTCCTTCTACCTCAGACTCAGAAATTACCTTTCCATATCTGCTCGATGGTCACGAGAAAAGTATTTTTCTAATAAAAGATCTTTGAACTCCCTCCATTCCATATTCGATACGTCATCATCTTCCTTTGTGTTTTGAATCAGCAACCACCACTGATCGGCATCTCCAGTGAGGCGGTAAACTGCCATGACAACCTTCTCCCTTTCGCTACTCCCCAAGGCATGGAATATTTTCTCTAAGGAGTTTATCCATTGCTCAGCTACTAACGGATTTGTACCCCCATTAAATGTTGGTGGTTGTTTCCTCATGAAGCGGTCTAACATTGATCATCCACGTTGTGGATCAGGGTGATCCATACGAGTAAGGTTATTATTCATAACTTGAGTGAGTTGTCCCAGTATGATAATAAGTTGATCAGCACCAGTTGTATCTCCAGATCCACAATAATTATCTTGAGCAGGAGGGCAATCCCTACACGGAGTGCGTGCATTGATACGGTTTTCATTCCTTCCACTAGGCGCCATTTCTAAACAATGGCATAAACTATATTAGTTTATGAATCAAAATACATAATTCCATACTTGTAAAATACTTAACATAAATTGAACTATTTATGGATATGATCTATAATCAAAAAAAGAAATATTTTCTTTGAGGAAGTATATACTCATAACCCTTCATAGTGGTTTGTAAAGAAAATGAGAATTATCCTAAAATATCCCCCGGGAGTGTCGTAACCAAGAGTGCAGCAAGGCCCATTGTCGTGCACCAGTTCTCGTTCGAGTCTAGCTCAAAGCGGTGTTTTTGGGTTTTACCCCTAGGTACATCTATGCCAGATCCGCCTCTACCTGCTCGTATCCAGACAGGGATGTATTGCTCGGAAAACTCACAAAATCTCTATAGTACCAAAATTCTAGGAAGTTATTCTATACTAATCCTCAAAGTCTATCTTTGGGCTATGTGCTCTAATCAGAGTTTATCTAAATCTAGCTTCCAAGGTTAGTACTAAACTGCCTCTGATACCAACTGTAACGCCCCGACCCCAGCTACCTAGAGTCGGTGCATTACTTCGTAACATTGGCATGATCACAAAAGATCAAGTCTCGAAAGACCGATTAGTTTAGTAGCCTTGGAAACACTAGATACATTCATAAATGTTACATTACATCATAAAGTGAAAAACTAATAACAAAGTCTTCATAGTCCACACTCATATCCTCTTCTGACTATCCCTGCAAGTCATTCATAAAATACTTCTTAACATCCTGGAAAATATTAAAACATTGAAAGGGGTGAGCTCAGATGCTCAGTAAGGATAACAATATTTTCGAAGCTTTCATAAATAAACATAAACATTTAAGGCAATGTATAACTAAAACAAAATCCTTTTAAACTTGAACATCAACATAATATGGCAAAAGTAAAATGAGATAATGCCATTTACTTCTTCACATGGATATTCTACTGGTTGAATAATCACATGCAATATCAATAACCACTTTCATAATGAGGGAATGTATAATGCCAGACATTCTGAAACATTTTGTCAAGGCCTCGGCCAAGACGTCTAAAATGATTAAGGCCTCGGCCAAAACCATAAATCAAATTGGGAAAAGGCCTCGGCCAATTCCACGTCTAGTTGTCTCATGAGACCTACCGATGCATCGAGGAGCTGTAGCGGGCTCCACCCATCACTTATTAAGTCCAATGCATTCCTCACATGAATAGGTTTAAACATATCATAAACCATAACATAATCGTATCACATAAAACATGCATAAAGGAAACATAACATTTCCACATTTAAATCCCAAGATATCAATACAACACATTGATATAATAAAAACGCTTTCAAAACCATTTTCAATACCAAAATAAAAGAAAGTTAAAACTTTGTATTTATTTTTCATAAAAAAAATGATGGCTTGTAGAGGAAGCCGAAACTCAAATAATGGTCACGGTGGCAGAGAAGTCATTTTCGCTGCATAAGTACGGAACGAAAAACACTCCCTTTTTTTCGTTTAGTAAAACGCTTCTTATAAAAAAGATTCCTTTTGAATAAACGTAAAAGTCAAAGGGGTTTATACACCATATAAAAGAAAGTTGTGTATAAAACCAAATATGCCTCAATGAAAGGGGATTGAGACGAAGTCCTTAAAAAGATCATTTTTTTATAAAGTAGGTCTATTATGGGTATTCACTATAAGTACACATAAATAATGTAAAAATAAAAGATAGGACATAATAATATAATGACATAATTTGAAAGTAGGAGATTAACCCAAAGAATGGAAGTTGGGTTAAGAAATTCCCTTACCTCGTGTCTGACTTGACTCAACCGTTCTTTAACCTCCTGAATAATAAACTAGAGTTAATATATACCTTATTAAGAACCATTTTTAATTTCATTATCCTTTTTATATCACTTATTACAATGTTATGAACATTATGTAATTATTTAAGTTAATAACGGTCGTTTTGTCGATCTTTGGTACTTGAGTCAACAATAAACTTCTTATAATTACAAGTTGTTTATGTGGTAGAATATCCATTATCTCAAGAATTATATTCATGATTTATATGTCATATATATCATATATATCCAGTATATACATTCATTTATAATATTACGTAACATTTAGAGGTAAGAAATGAAATGCACCGTTCATGGAGACGGTAAGCCGTACGTACGCATGAACGCTACATTCATTTCTATTTCGTATTTAATGGAATGAAATCATAATGATATAAATGTATAATATAATTCCAGTATAATATATTTTATAATACCATTTACTCCATCCTTTATACATCCCACATATGGCATTAATGATTCAAATCACTTTGAGGGGGCGGTAGTCCGCACTTCCTAAAATGAAATTATCGCGTTTTACCCATAATGGAAACCATAAAGGTATGCCATAAATGAAAAATACAAAAGCATAAGTAAAACATAAACATATTATATATCATATATAAATATAGTGACATCTTAATTGCCACCTTTGAAGGTGTTATATGAGTGTTGAACAATCATCCTTTCGTGAGGCAGAAATTCACCATCCACAGAAACCGTATGTTCTTTAACCATTAGATGTAGGTGTGTGTAATTGTAGATCAAATCCTTATTATAACAACATCCTAGTATATTGAGGATACTTGTTTTGTTACAAAAGAAATGAATAAAAAGAGTTTAGGGGGTTGGAGAAGAAAAATAAAACAAAACAACATTAGAGAAGACATTACCTCAAAATCGGGTAACTCTTTTTGATTTGAGCCAAAAGCTTCCTTGGGAAGAGTTCTGCCCAAAGTGAGGCTTCTAGGAGTAAGAGGGGGAAGTTGGGAGAGTATTTGGGCAGAGGTTTTCCGATCCAAATGGCTTGAAAGTGTGAATGAGGTGGTAGAGGTGGGGGCCTTTTATAAGAGGAGAGGAGGGGCACTCTTGGAAAGTAAGGAAATTTTACATTATTATACAATGATTTTCGGATTCTAAAGGTCCCACACTTATATAATTCGTGGATAAGGTGATAAGGGTTCGAAATCTACCCATCCAATAGTCTTTGGAGAAGTTTAAGACTTGGATTGTACATTATCTTTTCATTTTATTAAAATCGTTAAATAATGAGGTCATCGCTGCATCATAATGATGTCGTAAATAATTTAATTTATTTAATGTCTAAAAATTATAAAAAAATACTATGATGTATGAAATACTTTTATCTTTCCAATGACTATTTATAGTAAAAAAAATTACTTTTATAACCCCATGTAAAAATTGTTTTAGTAAAACATTTCATGTTTGTGTCATTTTTTACTTTAACATTAAATAAATATATATTAATGTCATTTTCCAACCAATGTGGCTCCATGGGGTCCACAAGTTGACCCATGGGTTGTCTTGGTCGGCCATGACTCATCCAATAGGATTAGGACAAGTGTCAAGCTCATCTCATATTATTAAAACATTATTTTTACCTTAAACTACACTAATTACCTCTAATCGCGATTAAGAACATAAAAGTTTCTATTCACCAAAAAATTATTTTAATCTCATTGAACCGCATTTTACTTATTAATGACAACCATGTATGTCGGATTTTTGAAAATCAAATCACAGAAGTGGTAATATTTCATTTAAACGAAAAATCAGTTATTTAACTACCACTTAGTGGTTTCACTATTCATCAAAAATTGATGTTTTTCAGAACAATGCCAAAATTTCACCCTAAGCTATAATTGATATTCCAAATTCAAAAATGATGACTATTTTACAAAATTCGAAACATATAAGTTGCATTAATTAATTTTATAATTAATTCCCACTGTCACAACAAATAGCGTGTTTTTAAGAAACAATTTATATCAAAAGATTGGCAATTGTTTATGTCCAATTTCAATGTTAAATTAATTCTAATGACCACCATTGGATAAAATGGTAAAAATATATTCTAATTATACAATAAAATCACTAAATAGTATAATTTATCACTATAAATTATTTTGATTAAAAAAGTTGTTTTTAAGTATTTTTCACTATTCATAAAAAATTAGAAGTTCTCAGAAAAATACCAAAAATTCAACATAGGCTAATTTCGATATTCCGAATCCAAAAATGAAGTCCATTTTAAAATATAAAATTTCTATAATTTTAAAAAGTGTTTATTACTATTCATAACGGCTACTATGATTAGTCGCGGTGTTTTAGAACTCGAAGTTGCGTACAATGCAAGCCATTGCATTATTGAATGAGAAGCGTATCGTGGAAGCTCGGGGTGTTACAACATCACTTGTAAATATATGGTGAATGAAACCAAACCTATTAAGATTAAATGAGGATTGTAAGATATTTCCTATATATTTGTCTGTATGTTATGAATTCATCACATAATTTTTAATAACTTATTAGTTTCAGATGTCTACTTTACACACTCGGTTCAACAAACATTACTACCATAAAAATGAGAAAATCCTTAGCAGTAACTGCTCTAATGTCCAATATATAAAATATTTATCAGATATGATACTATCAAGACCCTCCCCCATAGGAACTCCAGTGGAGTTGGGAATATATTAGTGCACCCCCCCCCCCAATCCTATATTTAAATGGACATGGATCAGTTACAATTGGAAATGTAATGATACAACCTAGGATGGTATCATAACCAAAAACTGACCTAACTTTCCACTAACCTAAGAGTCATTCATGATCCCTACGGGATAAAAATTATCCCTTATAAAAAAGATACAATTAATGTGGAATATTTTACCCCTAAATTAGAGTAAATTGAAAATTATATTTCCCCTGAAAACCAGACATGTCCCATTCATAAGTTGAACATCTAAGAAAATATTAGATATGAAAAAAATAAATAAACAAGAATCATATATCATAGATGGAAAATAAAATCCCACTATTGACCAATAAAATTGTTTAACTAGACATTTCCAATTCCTAAATCTCATTGGACCTATTTTAGATAGGTATATCATATGAGTTCTTATTTTATGTTTTCTTTTTAGTTGGAAATATCTTATTCCACGTGCCTCTCCTCTACTGCGAACGTGCCTCTGTTGCGCACTGAACAAAACCTTCATGGTAAGTTTTATTCTCTTACTCATCGGTTTCATCTTGTTCTCATGTTATTACTGTTTGATATTAATGGTTATGTTGTGAAATGTACGAGCTAAACGTCCTGCTGAAAATTATGGTCATTGGTGGTCCTTGTTTGCACACTAAATGAATTTCATGTTGGTTGGTTCTTGTTGAACATTTTAATATAAAAATTAGTAATTCACATATACTTGGATAATTAATGAATTCCCCATGATGATAAAACTTATGTGATAACCCCTTAATTAACAAATGGAATTGAATAAGGGATGCTTTGTAAAATCTGAAATTGTGTTTGTTTGGTTTGTATGGTGTTGTGATTATGAGCATGATTGTGTGTTTGTATGGTGTTGCGGTTTTTCGAATTATTGGTATGCTATTTGTTTTCCATGTTGTAGTTCCTCCACCATTGAATATCAATGAAAACCATACCCATTTCAATGGCACCACCACTTTGTTACTAGTGAAATTCCACCAAATCTTAGAAAATCAATTCACTAGAGGACTCTATGGGACACTTTATAGACACCCTGGTCAAATAACCATAAAAAATATAATTAATCCTTCCACCTGCAAGTACTCTATTGAGAATCATACCATCTGTTATTTTAGTACCATAGTTCCTAACTCGAGACATTATGTTTCTAGAGAAACACTAAAAAATTGGTTTACAATAATGCATATAGATCATGTGTGGGATACTAAAACATTCTATTTTAAGGGATTCTGATAGCTAGTTCCATTGATCAGGCATTTGGGAAGATGGGTGTGATCTAATTTGGTCATGAGTAATGCATAGAGACGTAAGGGTATTGTTTACCATAGCTAGTTCCATTGATTATAGTTGGATGATGACCCTAGTTGAACATCTTTTGTGTAATTATTTTGTTAAATATTAATATTACTAAATCAAATAGGATGAATATGAACAAAGAATGGATGAATGTCAATCGGTTGACAAAAGAGTATGAAGATGGCGTGAAAGATTTTATCAAGTTTTCAAAAGATCATGCATATGACCATTCTCAAATCATTTTTCCTTGTTTACGTTGTTGTAATTCAAGACAAATTAGTCCAGAGGAGTTGGAAGAACACCTGATCTGTCATGGAATAGATCAAAGTTATACATGTTGGAATAAACATGGGGAAAAACGAATGTAGGTAGTGGTTGGGATAACACTGTGTTTTATGGATCATCTGATATGATTACAAGCGTGAACAATGAAGATGATTGTATGGAGGATGTGATTACAGATGTGAATAATGATGAAGATCATATTGATGAAATGATAAGGATAGTTGAAGATGAACTTCATGATTCCCCAAAATTGTTTGAGAAGTTAAAGAGTTGTGCAAAGACACCATTGTATGCTGGTTATACTAAATATACATCATTTTCAGCCGAACTGAAGCTGTATAATTTAAAAGTAGATAATGGGGGGAGTGATGCCAGTTTTACGGAACTACTTTCTCTCCTAAATGACATTCTCCTAGAAGATAATGAGCTCTCGAGCTGAACATACGACACCAAAATAATGCTACACTCGATGGGTTTGATCTCTAAAAGAATACACACCTGCTCGAATGACTATATACTATTTCACAGGGACCAAAAATCACTTAAAGAATGCCCAAAGTGTGGTGTTTCTCAATACAAGAAAGATGAATTTGGTCCAAAAAAATTTGTATGGTACTTTCTAATCATTCCAAGGTTTAGGCGTCTACATGGAAGTGAGGAGACTGCAGGACAATTGACATGGCCTGAAGATACAAGAATTAAAGATAAGAAACAATTTCACCCTATAGACTCTCCTAAGTGGAATAGAATTGATCATGAGTATCTTGAATTTGGAAACGAGCTGAGAAACCTTCATCTTGCGTTATCTACGGATGGAGTGAATCCTTTTGGTTTTCAAAGAATCACTCATATTATATGGTCAGTTATGTTGGTAAATTATAAATTACCATCGTGGTTATGCATGAAATGAAAATACATCATGTTATCTATTCTTATATTAGGACCAAAACAACTGGGTAATGATATTGATGTTTATTTAGATCCATTAATCGAGGATTTGAAATTATTGTGGGGTTAAGGTGTTACGTTGTATGATGCTTACAAAAATGATTATTTCACTTTGAGAGCCATGTTGTATGGGACGATAAATTACTTTCCTACTTATGGAAATTTTCCAGGATATAGCATTAAAGGAACTCAAGGGTTTCCTGTTTGCGAACAAGGTACACAACCAATTAAGTTGAAACACTCATCGAAAACCGTGTTTCTAGTACATTGCAGATTTCTACCCCGACAGCATAAGTACTGATCTTGTATGACATCATTCGATGGAAGTTCAAAATAATATACATCACCGTCTCCACTAAAAGGTGATCAATCATTTGTGAAAGTAAAATATGTGGACACTGATTTTGGTAAACCATTTTTGAAAAACCTTATGAAAACCAATTGGAAAAAGAGATTAGTTTTTTTTTAATTACCATACTAAAATTATCTATATGTCATAAATATTCTTAATGTTATGCATGTTGAAAAAAATGTATGTGATAGTGTCATCAGCACGTTGCTAAATGCACCTGGGAAAAAAGGATGGAATTAAGGCTAGGTTGGACATGGTTGATATGGGAACATGAGAAGAGTTGGCACCAGTGAAGGGTGAAAAATGAACATTTCTTCCTCCTGGTGCTTATACTCTTTCCAGGAAGGAGATATATCAGTTTTCTAACTTCTTGAATGAAGTAAAGGTTCCATATAGGTATTTATCAAATATCAAGAACATTGTGTCTATGAGCGATTTAAAGTTAAAGGGTCTGAAATCACATGACTGCCATGTTTTTATGCAAGATCTAATTACTATAGATTTATGTTTCATTTTTCCCAAGAATGTTCTCCATACATTAACGAAGCTTTGTTTCTTCTACAAATCTATATACAGCAAAGTTATAGACCTGGTGAAATTACCAACTATGAAAAGAGAAATTGCTGTCATATTATGTGAATTGGAAATGTTCTTCCTGCCGACATTCTTTGATATGATGGTTCATTTTATGGTTCATTTTGTGAGAGATATTTGAATATGTAGTCTTTACATTATAGATGGATGTATCCCATTGAACGGTATATGAAGATTTTTAAAGGGTATGTCAAAAATTGAAGTTGGCCAGAGGCTTGTATTTCGGGGCGATATATTGTTGAGAAAGCTGTTGAATTATATAACAAATACCTATTTGGTGTGGAAAACATTGGCCTACCAAAATCTCGTCACACTAAGCGTCTTGATGGTGAAGGAATTTCTGGAAGATAGGCTGTCATAATCAATATTAAAAATCAGGAACAGGCCCACCTTTACATTTTTCATAAACATTTTGACGTTGATCCATATGTTCAAACCCACAAAGAAATTATTAGGCATTTAAATCCATATAGGGATAAAAATGGATATCAGATACACATAATAGACAGTTTATTGGATGGTTTTTGGACCATATTTTTAAGAAGTTAGATGAAAATCCAGACTCAATTTCAGAACAACTTTGGTGGCTAGCTGGAGGACTAAGTGTGTATGTATTATCTTACAATTCTTATGTAGTTAATGGTTATACATTCTATACTAATGAACATGATGAAGACATTACCATTCATAATAGTGGGTTTACACTTGTGGCTGAAGCGATGCATGTTTCTGGTGCTAAGAACATAAATCCAATTTATGTGAATATGTCATACCTTGGCATCATCAAACAAATATGGGAGTTGGATTATATGAAATTCCAAGTGCTGATTTTTTAATGAAAGTGGGTTGATAACAGGAGTGCTGTTAAAATATATGAATTAGGATTCATGAAAGTTGATTTCAGTAAATAAGGGAAGAAAGACGAATTGTTTATAATAGCATCATAGATAGTACAAGTATTTTATGTTCCAGATCCCACAAACTGAAATTGGTCAATTATTCAGTTATCGACCAAAACAACTGAAGGGTCAGATGAAAGTTCAATGAAGGATGACCCTTTCATTAGGACTTCTCAATCATTTCACATCGGTCCCATTGTAGACGACATTTTGTATGTCATAGGAGACCACAATGAATGGATTTACATAGTCGATAGAGGGGTCAAATCTCTTCATACTTTAAAAAAAGAGAGTTCAATAATCAAGTTATTTTTTTATTATAATATACATTGTGTTACATTATGTTATTATATGTTTGTTGCTTATTTTAGGTAATATAAATTAAATGTTAAACTGATTCTTCAGATAATGACTTCTGCACTTGCTGATGTGCCCAATCCCGAGGCACAACAGGTCTCTCAACCTGCTGCTGTTGGTCCCAGTGTAGAGCAAAAACAGGTTTCTCAACCAGTTTCTATTGGTCCCAATGCTGAGGTACAGCAGGTTTTTCAACCTATTGTTTCCATTCCCGGTTCCAATTCTATTGCTCTAGAGGAACATAATGATGATGCTAAAATTTAGGAAATGGTAGGCAATGAAATCCTGACAATGCAAAAAAAAGCGTTTTAGTTTGATAGTGTTAGCCAAAATCCTTAAGGAAAAAAGAAAAAGGCATCAAATTTTAGGTGGTATGGAATAAGTGAGGCCAACATGTTAACCCCAACAAAGCCATGTTTAGTAGCCACATTGTAATCTTCACTCGGCAACACGTACCGATTGATGTACAGTCGTCGCACCATGTTATCATCGGGCTTAATACACTAATGTGGGAAGAGATTATGGTAACATTATGATATCTTTTCTTTAATTTATTAAAATAAAATAAAATACTAAAACATTGACTTTCTCTTCATCATCCCTTGTAGAATGAATTTATAGTAGATGTCTTGTACAAGGAATTTGTATTAAGAGTTTTAGGAAGGATTAATAGAGTATTCAGTACAATTTTAACAAAATGTCATCTTAAAGATGTTGAAGGGAAAATCAAGCCTCGCCCACCTCCTCTTTATAAACACTTGATATCCCAAGGATCATGGGATGTGTTTAGTATCCATCGTGTGAAACAGACTTTTCAGGTATATTGTATCTAGTAATAATTTGTTTGATGTTTCTTTTATTAATCAATTTGATTGATAGTTTTTTATTTATGAAACAACAACTAAGTGATGAAAATAAAGAATGGGCAGCAAAACCAGCGTACCCTTACTATAAAGCAAGGATGGGGTACACTTCACTTGAGAAAAAAATGTTACGTATTTTAAATCTACCGTAATACTTTCATGTGACATAAAACAACACCATAACCATGTTCCTTTGTTTATATGTAGATTGATGAATCAAAATCAAAAGCCACTTCCATCCCACTCCATGTGATATGGAAGGAGGCTTGTGTAAATAGAGAGAGAATATTGATAGATGAAAACACACAAAAAGTGTGGGAAACATGTGTAAGTATGACATAATATAAATTTTATTTTCTTTAAATCGCTATTACATAACAATGACCACTTATTTTCCTATATTTTCTATCTGACATAGTCACAAGAATCCACAACACCCACACTAGATGCAGACATACTTTCAATGGCCTTGAAGAAGCCAGAATAGTATGGTCATGTCAGAGGTGCGGGTTTTGGGGTGACACCCCAAACATATTTTCAGAAAGAAAAACAAGTGGATGATCAAACTAAGGAAATGAAAAATATGAGAGAAACAATAGCTATGTTTCAAGAAGAATTACAATACTAGAGAGAGATTATAGAAAGTTTTATGGGGGAGGCAAAGAGAAGAAAAAACTCAACAACAACCCGTGTGTGAAGATCCTGCCCCACCCCCCACTAGCTTTGAGGTGATCCATTCCCCTCAAAAACCTGACTTAGCTGAGGTAATAAATGTTCTAATAATTTTTTCTATGAAATGTGAATCACATAGAAATTGATACCTTTCCTGTTCTGATTTTATATAGGGTGAAAATGACTGTGATTTATATCTATCAACTCCCACCTATTGCCTTGTAGTGAGGGATACAGTGTTCAATATGCAGAACAACATTCTACATAATAGACCACTTCCAACAGTTCAAGTCAGAGTGTCAATTAATGTAGCTAATGAGCCAAGAACCGAGCTACATGTTCCAAATGATGATGATGACATCCATATGGTTGAACAAGCTGTTGGAACATTCATCACATGGCCATCAATTCTTTTAAAAAAACATGTCGACAAGGAGGTATTCATTTAAAATTTATATTTTAAGTTGAACCTTTCACATTTAATGAAAAAAGGTATAAACCAATGAATATTATTACATAATGAAAAAGGGAAGGGGTGAAATGAAAGATCGGATCAAAACTATCTCAAGGATCAACCAACTGATCGAAACTATCTACTGAGATCACCTTCACCCCGCCCATTCTATATCCAAATTTAATATCATTGCAGGCTCATGTGAATAAAAATTTGACAGACAGCAATACTCACATAGTTGATTATGAAAAAAATATGTACGGAGGGGAAGAATCAGATTACATTAGTGCTGACAATGTAGATGAAATTATCAAGTACGAATGACTAGGCGCCTCAGTTGTAAATGTATACATGAGGTATGTTTTCATGATTTAATTTTACAAAAGCTAATATACTATGATAATTATGACTAAATAAATTTCATATTTTTCACAAGCGTGTATATGAAAATCAATTGAAGGGATTTCCCCATGAATAAAAATTTGGACTCGTTAGTCCTCACATCACCTCATCAAAAGAAGAAATAAATGATGATAAAGAGGGTGAAATAATTCCATCCCTACTCAAATCATTTGAAAACAAAATTAAGGATGATAAAATATTTTTAATACCAATGATGCAGGGGTAAAACTCTAAAATTTAATCATATCAACTATATTTTCATTTCATTCATTACTTATTCCTTTTTGTGTTTTTGGGCAGCATTGGATGCTTATTGTGGTCAATTTGGATACTTCAAAGATTTATTTTCTGGATTCAATGCATGGATATCCAACCAACCAACCACACATGATGGCGTTTTTCAATTTGCAATACACTAGATCCAACATTTTAGAACTAAACATCTAGTTGTATAATTTATATTATATTTTAATATGGATTTTGTTATGATAGGGCGGTGCATCAATATCGTCTACTTCATGGTATGAATCCAGGGCCTAAGGACAAGAATGCCCACGATATCTACAACTAGATGATTATCCTGGTATATATAATAATATTGCACTATCCAAACACATATCAAAACAAATTACTTATTTTTCTTGAGGTTTTTTCAGTTTCCAAAACAAAAAAATGGAAAGGACCTTAGTTATTATGTTTGTCAATTTATGAAAGAGATTATATTTTATCAACAAAATAGCATCCCTGAAGATGAATTTTCAAAATTAACTACTAGTTCATTTAAAATATTTATTAATCCTTTCATGTATTTATATTTTTTCAGTACTACCATGACTGTCACAAAAACTCATATTCACAAGATGATATAGATGTGTTTATAAATGAATGGGCAGCATACCTGATGGAAGATTGTACACAAATATGATAAAGGTGAATTCCTACTACTTATGTTATCCTTATATTATCATTGATATATCCCCTTTTTACACTTATTGAGCATCTATGATCACCCTTTCTTATGTTTCATATCATTAGGTTATGAAGAATGGTTTTAGAAATGATTTTTCTTTCTATTTAATAATAACTTAATGAGAGACTATTATGAACTAGTTATTTATGTTTCCATGTTTCCAAAATCACTAGAAATAAACTATTATGGAATGGATCATTTATATTATGTATTTTGGTCATTTATGATGTTGTTTCTACTGATGTAGTGTGTTGGAATAAAATTGGTTGTGCATCACTCACAAATTTAATAACAAAACTAAGGATTATTTACTATTGTTGGTTAACTACTGCTTAGTATAGCATCAGATTTGTACTTTGAATCTGACATCCCCTTGATGCTCTCATCGCACACCATCTCTATGATATCATCATTCAGCATTCACTTTTCCTTCTCTTCCAACACCCATTTACTAGGTAAATGGGTTCAGGAAGAGAAGGAAAAGTGAATGTTGAAAGATGATATCATAGATATGGTGTCCGATGAGAGCATCACGGGGACACCAGATCAGAAGTTCATATCAGATGCTATGTTAATCGATTGTTAACCAATAGTAGTAAAGTGCACAAAGAATCATTAGTTTTGTTATTAGCTTATATCTGGACCAAAGAAATCTTATGGAAATATGTAAAGGTAATGATACAATATAATATCTCTATTTTAACGAAAAATTATATAATGAAACTTTTATTTGATTTTCATTATTCCATGTAGGGTTCATTTATTTTAGAAGATTTATGTCCATGTGACATGCCATTGCAATAAGAGAAACGATGTTGTGTATGCTCAATCACAGAGGTAATCATGATGTTTACACAGTAAAATCATTGTCCATAGAATTAATGCATTGTTTCATATTTATGTTTAATTTATTTCTTTTATGTAAGGAATATTAATCTATTCATATGTGATATCAATGTATGAAATTTTTAGATCATTATAGTTGGTATCAGAGTAACTGGCCTATTCAAAATTGAGAAAACGCATTCAGTTGTTTTGATACTTTAAGGAGATGATCCATAAGTCATTTGAAATGTGTAAGAATCAACCTCACCTCAATACGACACACGATGTGACCTGTATGACTTGAAGTGTCTCTTTTTATTTAAAATTGACATTATTTTTAGTAAAAGAACAAGTGACATACTGAAAACTGATAAAACACATTCCGATTGTTTTGATACTTTAGAGAAATGATCCATAAGTCATTTTTGACCTATAGGAATTGACCACACTTCAATTCAACACACAATATGACTGGTATGACTCAAAGTGTCTCTTTTTATTTAAAATTGACATTAATTTTAGAAAAAAACACAAGTGACATACTGATGGTCTACACCATCACCTAACTGCATATTCTACGGGGGCCTCCACCCACAATGAGTGGTCAACACCACCTCGACTAAGTCTTGTCTATGTGAACATGACTCCAATAGCACATCGAACAACAAATGATGAGCGTAAATCACCAAAAAAACTAATCAATGTCATCTGACACCTCGTGCCCCTATGACCATGTCCCTAAAATCATTATGGTCAACACCATATCAAGTGTCAAGATCCATGACCTTATCCTGATGACTTCATCACCTCAAATCCTGATAACCAAGTTACCTCAACCTGGTGATCATTTTCACTCCAAGTATCTGAGCCAAGCCCCGCCTAACGAACCACATCACCTCAATCCATACAATCAACACCCACCTCAATCCTAAGGCTAAGCCCATTACATTCCCATGGAATCAAGTAACCAATATAACAATTCGATTTAATTCAAATTTACACTTGGCCTAAACTTTTCAAGTTAGTCCAAACCTCTTACCTGGCTTAACCAATCATAGTGGAGCAAGAACATGACCATAGGCATCTCATATAATCATTAGAACAATTTAATAAGCATGTATTTAATTAATTAGGTTCTCGCTTGAACAACCCACATAGTGTATATGAACTCGCCCCCAAAACACTCACAAAATCAAGGAGAAATCTAGGAACCACCTACCTTGTACTATTATGCATTCACTCATTTGATATTGTCCTCAAAATTGATCTGAATCGGAAGAAAATGGTGTTTTAGATGAATGCCCTGAAAATAGGAAAAAAGGGATCGTATGGATTTACCACTCCATATGGAGATATAAATAGAAAAGAGAAGCTAGAAAGTTTAAGGTATTATTGAGATGAATCTGTATCCACTAATGGATCAAAGATCAAAGTCTGGATGATGGAGTTCCCTTAAAGCCTAAGGAGAAGGAAAATGGAGGAGCTCCCTCTGTTGTGCATTGTAAATGGGAGTAAAGGGAGGAGAAAGAAGGAAATATTGAATGAGGGAAAAAAATTAATTTCCCACTTTTTAATGGGCCACATGGTTTGGCCACACAGTTTGGATAACCATGTGCCAATCATACGGTTCCCACTATCTAAGCATAACACTACGCACAGTTAGGCACACAATTTTTCAAACTATGAGAAAAATATGTGAATCACCACTATTAAAAAATGAAGAGGTTTCACACGACCATTCACCCCCATATACATAGTTTTCTAAGACCTTCACGTGTAGCTAAATCCCAACTACCCACTCCTGGTACTGCTCTCAGTCCGACCTTAGATCCCTGAGTCTGCCCTATTCCCTGGCTCCCCCTGTCCGATAAGACTTCCTACAGAAGCTCTCCAAATAGATCATTTGGCCACACACATGACACTACTTCAGAACCTTATCACATTGGGTCTAAACATGCACTGGATTCCTACACTAAAATAATAATACTATATACCCACTCCTCAGAAGTCTGTCTACCCTCGGTGTCTCTGGAAGAAGTACTCGAAGAATATGGCCTCAAAATCCTTCTGAAACAGTCCCTTGTGTCTGCCCGCCAATACCTATACATCCAACAAGTGTTATGTCTTTCCTCTGAGAATGTATGTCACCAGCCTCACCCTTCGACCTGGGGTGTCTTGAGTTGGTCAAAGAGAGTTTGTACCAACTCTATCATGTTCTCTGTTGTTTGCGGTCCACCTTCACTCTGAAATAGTGATGGGTGCTGAGACTGGAACTTTCGTGTCAAGTACGCTATAGGTGGATCATCTCCCTGGGATCCCCTATCGATTCCCTATATGAAACATACCAGGATCACCCTGATCTTCTCATTAATACATGGCCCAAAGTTTTCCATCTACAGCTTTCTTGCCTGTACTGAATCATGTACCTGGAGATCATGATCATCCCGACCCTTCAGGGGCTCATCCCAACTCTTAGGGGCCTCATCCCATGAACACTTAAGCAGCACCGTATCTCCACCCTCCTGAAACTCCACTGAATCTCATCTAGGTGGCATCCCACTGAATACCAATCATGATGGTCAAACAGTCATATCATTGTATATATACAAATATCGCTAATAGAAAAGGTTGTAACAGGTAACACATCTCACCACCCTTACACTCCCTTACCAAACCATGTCACGTAACATCTAGTCTCAAGGCCCCTTACCTAACCATATCAAGGTTAGGTATCAAGTATCATCTAGTATTATGGCCCCCTACCTACCCACATTAGAGTCAGGCATCACATATAATCCGGTCTCATGGACCCTTGCCTACCCACGATAAGGCCAGACACAAATCTCATGCATCAATTAAGGTTAGTGATAGAGTTAATATTTTCATTATTATTTATATGTTTTTCAATGATTTAATCCCTCCCGATTATTCTATGTGAGTGTATTTGCATCATTTATGTGTTTTTGGTGTATTTTGGGCTTAAATGTGAAAATGGGGTAATTCTGTAAAATTGTCAGTTTTATATAGCTTATGTTTTTCGGGAATAACTTTTATAATATGGGTCCAATTGAAGTGAATGTTTTTTTGTAGTATTCCTATACTTTTAGGATTAAAATGTTCCTTCTGGACCAAGACCCAATTCGAAACCCAATGGTACAAAAAATTCAATCAAGTGGAGAAATCAGTTTGGAAGGTAGAATGGACCCCACTTCACTAAATATGGAATATCTCCTTCATCCGACCTTATAATGAGGTTACTCTAGATGTTATCGACAGAGGACTTCAAAAGGACGGTTCAAATTAAATTTCATAAATTATTGAGCTCATTAATGCATCTGTTTGGCGCATCCAAGTGGAGTGGTTGAAATAGTGTTTGGCGGCCAGAAAAGTAATGGTAATTGATTCAGCCATATCTTTATTTACACCTTTCCAATGAATCTCAAATTTGTAGGGTCGATAGAAAACTTCATTTAAAACATTCTATAAGAAGGGAACTCAGTGAGTTTCGGTCGTCTGTTGGGCATAATATAGGAAAATTTCTAGAGGACATATTCTGGAGGATAAAATTTCTGTTCTTTCTTTTCTTTGTTTTACACTTCTTAGTCTTGTAATGTGTTCTTCTTTCCCCTTAGTCACAATCACCCTTACCATGGTGTGGTAAACTTCTGTGTGATTGGGGAAGGAGAGGTTTTCCATGTTGTATTTCATGAGTTCCTTATCTTAATGTTTTAAAATCCTCTTCTCTTCTGTGAATCAGTTTCAATTTCCTATAACAGTTTTTATTATCATATACGATTGTATCTGATTTTAGATTCTGTTGTTCTTTTATATTTGGTCAATGATCAATATCTCCCTCCACTAGGTTCTGGTTTATAAACGATGGAATAGACTAGGACTTAGTGGTGAAGTACTCGGTGATCATCGGTACGTGTGTGAGGAGTAGTGAATGTTCTTGATTACTTGGGATAAACAATACCCGATTGGGAATTGCCTAAGATAATTGGGGGTATTTTCTACAACTCTATTACACATTGGAAGGAGAGCAGACCAATCTGAGGTTTTATTAAGGTTTATTCTCACATTTTTATTTGACCAAGGGAGTGAGAAGAAACGATTTTGGATTCTCACTCTTAACGATTTAGCAGAGGAGAATTGGGTAAAATGAACAATGATTGAATTACAATTGGAAAACCAACCCTAACCTGATCACCATTTCATATCACTAATTTGAATCACATCATTTGTCAATTTCTTTCAAAAATTTCACTTAATTACTTTACATTATTTAGTTTCTTTCTTGTATTTTCTAAATCAAACAATTTCTAAAAACAACCTCACTTCTTTCTATTTTAAGGTGACAGCTTAATTGTTGTGCAGTCCTCTCTGGAGACAGCCTAGGAAATCCACTATAATACATTTTAACATAGGTTATATTTGTTTTTTCCACACCCCATGATAGGAACGTTTCAAAACTTGGTGTCGTTGCCGGGGAGGTAGCGCCAACATTTCTTTTCTTTTCTTTTCTCTCTTTTCATCTTTTCTCTTCAAAATTGCATGACTCGAACCTCAAAAACTGAACCTTTACCCATAGATCCTGAAATTGAAAGAACCTTGTTGAATAGACTTAGAAATATTAATTTGGAATCTGAATCTGAGGAATTTCCCCTTGCAGACTCAAGTGAAACTTCAAGTGTTCACTCTGAGCCTGTCATCATGGCTGAAAATCAAAACCAAACACTTAGAGACATCTGTGCACCACAATTCCTTAATCAAAACAATAAACTTGCCATGCCAGTGTTACAAAATTATTTTTAAATGAAACCTAACATGATTCCTTTGCTTCCAAAGTTTCATGGTTTGGCAGGTGAAGATCCAAACATTCACATTAAAGAGTTCACACATGTTTGCTCAACTTTCAGACCCAGTGGAATTACCGAGGAGCAGGTAAAGTGGAAGGCATTTCTGTTTTCATTGGATGGAGCTGCTAAAGAATGGTTGTACGGCCTACAACCAGGAGACGTACATGACTGGAATGACCTGGTAAGATGTTTTATGAAAAGATTCTTCCCCACCTCTAGAAGCACAGCTATTCGGAAGGAAATCTACGATATACGACAATCATCTGGAGAAACCCTTTACGAGTATTGGGAGAGATTTAAAAATCTATGTGCCACCTGTCCACATCAAACCATTGAGGAACACCACTTTCTTGTCTTCTTCTATCAAGGAATACTGGATAATGACAGAAACCTTCTTGATGCATCATCTGGAGGTGCCTTGATTGACAAGTCACCATAAGAAGCCAAGGGCTTGATTGAGAAGATTTCCCAAAACTCGTAGCAATTTGGAACAAGAGGTATTGGAACAAGAGGTATTCATGAGGTATGCACTTCTCATCCAACACCCTTATTAGAAACTAATATTGAAGAGATTACCAGTTTGGTGAGACAGATGGCCTTGAAGCAAGTTAGTGACCAACAAGCGCCAGCTAAGGTATGTGGTTTATGCTCATCACCTAATCATTTTACTGACGAATGTTCTGAAATACAGGGAATGGAAACATGTGCAGCATCCTTTCAGCCAAGGCAGTTCCAGCAAAATCAAGGATGGAGAGAGACTAACCAAGTCCAATATGGATTTGGAAATCAACAGAATCTGGCTAGACCCCCATACCAAAACTAGTTTCAAAACCAACCACCATTCCAGAATCAATTCCAGAATCCACCACCATTTCAACAAAAACCATCTTATAACCAGCCTTCTTACCAAAAACTAACCAATCTACAAAGACCCTATGAGCAACCATCCACTAGTTCCCAACCTCCAATTCAAAACCAACAAAAATATGAGTTTGAAGGACTGAAAGACACTGTTAAAGATTTGTCCAATAAGTTTGAATGTCTCATGGACTTTCTAACCAAAAATCCAGGTAAACTCCCTTCCCAAACAGTTCCAAACCCAAAAGAGAATGTTAGTATTATAACTACAAGAAGTGGAAAAGAACTCCAACCACCATCCACCATTGAACCTGAAACAAGAAAAACTGATCTGGGTGAGAATGAAGTTAGAAATGATGAAAATTCTATGGAAATGCATCGGGAAGAAGATAAGAAAGAGGAGGATGATAATGATAGGCTGAGAAGCAAGAAACAAGAAACACCATTTCAAAGGCAACAAAGGGAGAAGAAATATATACCACCAGCATTTCCATCAAGGATGATTGAATCAAAGAGGTTACAAGAAGAAGCACTGCAAAAAGAAATTCTGGACACCTTCCAGAAAGTGGAAATCAACATACCTCTACTTGAAGCACTCAAAAAAATTCCAAAGTATGCTAAGTTTTTTAATGATCTTTTCACCAAGAAGATAAGACTTCAAGGTAATGAGAGGATCAATTTGGGAAGAAGTGTCTCGGCCCTTATCACACCACCATTTCCAACCAAATGTCAAGATCCAGGGACGTTTTCTATTCCATGCACCATTGGTTCATTAAATTTCCCTAATGCTTTGTGAGATTTAGGTGCATCAATTAATGTATTGCATCACTCAGTATATACTTATTTGTAGATGGGAGACTTGAAGCCCACAAGAGTGGTGGTCCAGCTTGCAAATAGATCCACAGTTTTCCCAGCAGGAGTTCTGGAGGATGTCCTGGTAAAAGTCAAAGATCTTTTATTCCCTGTTGACTTTTATGTGTTGAATATGGAAGATGATAGGATCCCATCACACTCACCCATAATTTTGGGGAGACCATTCTTAAAGACGGCCAAAACCATCATCAATGTCCATGAAGGGACACTTACCATGGATTTTGGAGATAGCACTGTCCACTTCAATATTTTTGAATCCATGAGGCACCCATCAGATGATCATTCACTCTTCGCACTCTCCCATGAAGATGACATAGAACCAATTGAAGAATCAGGTATGTTTCATGAATTTTTATCATTAGGAGAGAATTTTTCCATTAAAGATATCACTAAACATATGGATTCCCAAACTCTTGGAGGTTCTGATTTCCTGTTGGAAGAAGAGGTAAAATCTGATTTCTTTGATAATTTGTTAAATGATGATGAAGATGATATGATTTCTTGTGTGCAGGATGTCAAACCATTGGAAGTGGAGAACCTCAATTTAGTTTCATCTCTTGAGCATCCTCCTGATCTAGAATTAAAACCACTCCCCGCTGATTTAAAATATGTTTACCTTATGGAGGGGGAGAAATTACCAGTAATAATTGCTAATAATCTATCTAAAACTCAAGAAAAATCATTGATTGAGCTTTTGAGAGAGAATTTCCAAGCAATAGGGTGGAGCTTAGGTGATATCCCACGAATAAACCCAAAAATTTGCTCACATCAAATTTTTCTTGAGGGAGATTCCAAACCTGTCAGACAACCCCAAAGGAGGTTGAACCCCACCCTGATGGAGGTTGTGAAAAAAGGGATTGAGAAGTTATTAGAAGCTAGGATCATCTATCCTATATCAGATTCACAATGGGTTATCCCCATCCATGTAGTCCCAAAGAAAACTGGCCTAACCATTGTGAGGAATAAAAAGAATGAATTAATCCCTGTGAGAATTCAGAATAACTGGAGAGTATGCATAGATTTTAGGAAGTTGAATCAGGTCACTCGAAAAGATCATTTCCCTATCCCTTTCATTGATCAGATGCTAGAGAGGTTGGCAGGTAGAAGTCATTATTGCTTTTTGGATGGATTTTCAGGTTATTTTCAGGTACCTATTGCTCTCGAAGATCAAGAGAAGACTACCTTTACTTGTCCTTTCGGCACTTTTTCATACAAAAGGATGCCATTTGTATTGTGTAATGCTCCAGGTACATTTCATAGGTGTATGGTAAGTATATTTTCTGATCACATTGAATATTGTTTGGAGGTTTTCTTGGATGATTTCACAGTTTTTGGAAATTCTTTTGACCATTGTTTGAAAAATCTGGAAAAAGTTTTGAAAACATGCATTGAAAAAAACCTTGTTTTGAATTTTGAAAAGTGTCATTTTATGGTTGAGAGAGGAATTGTCCTTGGGCATGTCATTTCTCAGAAAGGCATTGAAGTTGATAAATCAAAAATTGAAGTGATAAATTCTTTTCCTTACCCAACTTGTGTGAAACATGTTAGATCATTTTTAGGACATGTAGGATTCTACAGGAGGTTTATAAAAGATTTTAGTAAGATTTCTCTCCCTCTCTCTAGATTACTTTTAAAAGATGCTGATTTTGATTTCAACGGTTCATGTAGGGAAGCATTTGATGAGTTGAATAAGAGATTGATTACACCACCAGTGATGCAGCCACCAAATTGGGAAGAACCATTTGAGCTACTTTGTGACGCTTCAAACCAAGCAGTTGGAGCTGTCCTTTCTCAGCGAATTGAGGGCAGGCCACAAGTCATTGCATATGCCTCGAAAACCTTAGATGCAGCCCAATTCATCTACACAACAACAGAAAAAGAGTTTTTAGCAGTTGTTTTTGCTTTAGATAGATTTAGATTGTATCTGCTTGGAACTAAAGTCATTGTGTTTTCTGATCATGCAACTCTTAGGTACTTGATGAAGAAGGCTGAAGCAAAACCAAGGCTAGTGAGATGGATGCTACTACTATAGGAGTTCAACATAGAAATCAAAGATAAGAAGGGATCTGAGAACCAAGTGGCTGGTCACTTAAGTAGACTACCCAACACCGCTGAAGTTGAAATTCCAGAAACTGAACCACTAAATGATCACCTTCCAGGAGAGAAGTTGTACTTGATTGAAGGAGAAGTACCTTGGTATGTTGACATGGTCAACTATCTGGTAACATCTCAGGTCCCATCTCATTTAAATTATCACCAAATTCACAAATTGAAAGCTGAATCTAGATATTACATCTGGGATGATCCATTTCTATGGAAGATTTGCAATGACCAAATGATAAGAAGATGTTTTCCTAAAAATGAAATTGATTCTGTCTTTAAGTTTTGTCACACATTAGCTTGTGGAGGCCACTTTGGACCTCAAAGGACAGCAAGGAAGGTTTTAGAATCTGGACTTTATTGGCCAACACTTTTCAAAGATTCACATGAATTTTGTAAACGGTGTGAAAAATGTCAATTTTCAAGAAATATTTCAAAGAGACAAGAAATGCCCCAAAAGCCACTTAATTTTTGTGAAATATTTGAAGTTTGGGGGATATATTTTATGGGACCTTTCCCAATGTCATTTGGAAATTCTTATATTCTTCTTGTTGTTGATTATGTTTCCAAATGGGTGGAAGCAAAAGCCATCAGGACTGACGATGCTAAAGTTGTTTGTGATTTTGTCAGGGCTAACATATTTTGTAGGTTTGGAGTTCCTAGAGCCATCATTTGTGATCAAGGGACTCACTTTTGCAACAGAATAATGGAGGCTTTGTTGAAAAGGTATGGGGTGCATCATAAAACATCAACTCCCTATCATCCACAGACTAACGGGAAAGCTGAAGTGTCCAATAGGGAAATCAAAGGAATTTTGGAAAAGACTATTAATACAAATAGGAAGGATTGGAGATAAAGGTTAGAAGACACATTATGGGCTTACAGGACAACCTACAAAACTCCAATTGGAATGAGTCCATATAGGCTGATTTATGGGAAAAGTTGTCACCTACCTGTGGAATTGTAACATAAGGCATACTGGGCTGTGAGGAAGATGAATCTGGATCTTGAAAGTGCTGGGAAAGAGAGAATATTGCAGTTACAAGAGCTGGAAGAAATTATAAGGGAAGCATTTGAAAATTCCAGGATTTACAAAGAGAGAACAAGAGTGGCTCATGACAAACTGATCCAACCAATGGACTTTCATCCAGGAGACAAAGTGTTGTTATTCAATTCAAGACTCAAGCTGATGCCAGATTATGAAGGATGGAGTGAAGGATCCATTCACTGTTAATGGGCACAGATTGAAGAAATTCCTTGGGACCATGCCATCAGAGCCAATGGAGGAGATCACACTCCTCCAACCTGTTTATCAATAAACTCAATCAGGTCGTACCTCTCCTTTATATTTTCATGATTGTTGTGATTCAATTTCCAATATTCTTACATGTTAAATACATTTGAATTCATTGTGGAAACTGCATCATTTAAGTGTGGGGGAGGGAACCTTTGTAGTGTAGGATTTGTATGTGTTGTTTGTTTTCCTATTTGTTTAAAAAAACATGTGAGTGTTTAAAATTTTGTGTGTTTATTTTTCAATTTTTGTGTGTTTTTGAAACTTTTGATCTGAAATTATTATCATTGATATTTTTGAAACCCATCTCCATGAGTGAAATAATTTATTCCTTGAAACTGAGCTTAAATGAATGTTGAAAATGACATTGTTTCAAGTTCAATTCTTTAGGAATTTCATGAGAAATACTCTATTTTTGAATCTCATGCCACATATCACTGTCTTTATATTTGAAATCACATTCCCGTGAGGCTTCTGAACCTATTATTTTCATATTCTTTACATTCACCTCACTTCTTGAGAGAACCAAATCATGCTTGATTTAACCAGAATTTGATTTATTCCTGTCAAAACTTGAGGGTTTGAGGTACTTGTGTTTTAAATGATTAAGGCATTTCTTTGGTTTGAAATCCCCCTTTTCAAGATAATCCCTTTCATAATGGCCTACCTTGAACATTTAATCCTTGTAGCCCATAGAATCCATGAACATCTTGTTAGGTTAGCCACATTACAAGCCAATATTCCCTATCCAACCTGCTCTTGAAGTGAAATTGCATGATCTATTTGAACATAAGTGTGAGGGGAATATGTCTTGTATTGTACTACCTTTTTTTGGAGATACTTTGGGTGAAAAAAATGTTGAAGAGATGTTATTGCTGCAAAAAAAAAATCATTCTGCTGAAAGTTGTGCCTTTTCTGGAGCTTTCATGATGAGAGAAGTTGTGCCTTTCTGGAGCTTCTAATGTAAAAAGGAAGTTGTGCCTTTTCTGGAGTTTTCAAGAAATATTATATTTGATAAGATTGAAATGTTTGCTGCTGAAATGATGAACTATGAGAAAATTCCTTGATATTCCATGGATAAGGAGTTTATTTTCTTCTAAGGGGAGTGAAGAGAAGACCATACTTTTGTGAAAATTAGAGTAATGCAATTTTGCTTCAAAAAGAGCCAAACCCTCGTCATTCAACCTCAGAATTTTCACATATAAATCCTACCAACCTAAAGCCATAAAACAACCTTAACAAGTCCTCATGATAAACATATGTCTTTGACTCACAGCGGGTGGAGATGTAGGAATTTATCAAGCCTATGGTGACCCTTGTATGAGTTTGGATGAGAAAGACATTGCTAAAAATTGAAATTTTTGTAATGAGAGATAATGAAAGTTAGGTAAGTTTTTTTGTGTGCATGGGAGGAGAAATGAAGAGTAAATTTATTGAATGATCCTAAATTAAGAACATGAAATAATAGAGTTTGAGGAGGCATGATATATTTTGTTTCTTGTTTTCAAATTGGTGGATCTCATGGATATGTGTTTTGAATTTACTTTGATTTTATTTTGATTCTGACTTGTCCAGGAGTCCAAGTGATAAGTGTGGGGGAATTGATAGAGTTAATATTTTCATTATTATTTATATGTTTTTCAATGATTTAATCCCTCCTAATTATTCAATGTGAGTGTATTTGCATCATTTATGTGTTTTTGGTGTATTTTGGGCTTAAATGTGAAAATGGGGTAATTCTGTAAAATTTTCAGTTTTATATAGCTTCTGTTTTTTGGGAATAACTTTTATAATATGGGTCCAATTTAAGTGAATCTTTTTTTTAGGATTCCTATACTTGTAGGCTTAAAATGTTCCTTCTGGACCAAGACCCAATTCGAAACCCAATGGTACAGAAAATTCAATCAAGTGAAGAAATCAGTTTGGAAGGCAGAATGGACACCACTTCATTAAATATGGAATATCTCCTTTATCCGACCTTAGAATGAGGTGATTCCAAGTGGTGTCGACAGAGGAATTCAAAAGGACGATTCACATTAAATTTCATAAATTATTGAGCTCATTAGTGCATCCTTTTGGCGCGTCCAAGTGGAGTGGGTTAAACAGTGTTTGGCGGCCAGAAAAGTAATGATCATTGATTCGGTCATATCTTTATTTACACCTGTCCAATGACTCTCAAATTTGGAGGGTCGATAGAAAAATTCATTTCCAACATTCTATAAGAAGGGACCTCAGTGAGTTTAGGCAGGCTGGTGGGCAGAAGATAGGAAAACTTCTGGAGGACAGATTCTGGAGGATCAAATTTCTGTTCTTTCTTTTCTTTGTTTTACACTTCTTAGTTTTGTAATGTGTTCTTCTTTCCCCTTAGTCACAATTACTCTTACCATGGTGGGGTAAACTTCTGTGTGATTGGGGAAGGAGAGGTTTTCCATGTTGTATTTCATGAGTTCCTTATCTTAATGTTTTAAAATCCTCTTCTCTTCTGTGAATCAGTTTCAATTTCCTATAACAGTTTTTATTATCATATACGATTGTATCTGATTTTAGATTCTGTTGTTCATTTATATTTTTTCAATGATCAATATCTCCCTCCACTAGGTTCTAGTTTATAAACGATGGAATAGACCAGGACATAGTGGTGAAGTACTCGGTGATCATCGATACGTGTGTGAGGAGTAGTGAATGTTCTTGATTACTTGGGATAAACAAGACCCGATTTGGAATTGCCTAAGATAATTGGGGGTATTTTCTACAACTCTATTACACATTGGAAGGAGAGTAGACCAATCTGAGGTTTTAGTAAGGTTTATTCTCACATTTTTATTTGACCAATGGAGTGAGAAGAAACGATTGTGGATTATCACTCTTAACGATTTAGCAGAGGAGAATTGGGTAAAATGAACAATGATTGAATTACAATTGGAAAACCGACCCTAACCTGATCACTATTTCATATCACTGATTTGAATCACATCATTTGTCAATTTGTTTCAGAACTTTCACTTAATTACTTTACATTATTTAGTTTCTTTCTTGTATTTTCTAAATCAAACAATTTCTAAAAACAACCTCACTTCTTTCTATTTTAAGGTGACAGCTTAATTGTTGTGCACTCCTCTCTGGAGACAACCTAGGTAATCCACTATAATACATTTTAACATAGGTTATATTTGTTTTTGTCACACCCCACAACAGGCACGTGTCAGTTAGCTGAGTATAATTCCACTGAAGAGGTTATACAGCAAACACACTATTTAGTTTCTTTGTCGACACTTTAAACAACTCACCCCCAATCATCATCTATGTCTACCCTTACCAAGGTCAGGACCATATATCATATGCATATAAAGTCAGATACAGATCTCATTGGAACCACATGTTTGGGTTGGCTTTGTAGAATGCCACCAAAAGAGGCTAAGTAAGAAAACACTATTTAGCTTCTTTGCTGACACTTTAAACAGTCCAACCCCTCTTAGCTCAATCCAGGTTCCCAATGAAAATCGTAAGAAAGCATATATCATGAGTTTAAGTGCATATCATGATGCGTAATCAAACCTCCCTTGTCATACTTGGCCAAGAGTCAAAATCCACACAATAGCTAAATATCACACCCAAGTTTGCCACATGAGGTGAAAATCAAATCAACTATAAAAGAGCAAAGTAAAACATCAATTTACTACTATTGGAAACTTAGTCTATCCCCTGTGCATGGGGATAAAAGCACCCAAACATAAGATATGTATCTAGTCCTAACATACTCAAAAGAACAAGTGACATACTCAAAACTGAGTAAACTCATTCGGATTGTTTTAATATTTTAAAACAACGATCTATGACTCATTTGTGACGTGTAGAAATCAACCCGACCTCAATACGACGCATAATGTGATTGGTATAACTCTAAATGTGTCTTTTTTATTAAAAAAATGACATTTTATTAATGTATTCTTTCATATTAATGTTTAATTTATTTTATTATTTTATTACTAACATAATATTTGTTTTCTTATATAGGTGGAATTTTTTTCTTGAGTTCGAATGCTTTGTTCGGCAACTAATACCATGAACAATAATTTTTGAGAGGGGATCACAGATGCAAAAAAGGATGAAACATTAATGTTTTTAACTGTGTGTTGGATAATTGTAATTATAACCATATAAAACATTGTTTGAAATTTATAGCCGTGTGTTTTTTTTGTATTCATCATGTCAAGTAAATGTATATAGCATTGTTTGTAAAACTCTTGTGTGCGTTGTTTCGTTCTTCTATGCTTTGTTTGTGTTCAGGTGCTATTTTGTGCAATAGTTTTGTGCAACTGTTTTGTGTGCAGATGCTATTTTTGTGTTGTTTTATGCATGTGTTGTTTGTGTGTCGGTTCTGTTTGTGTGCAGGTGCAGGTGCAGGTGCTGGGTGTGCTGTTAAATAAACAGTACATCACAGGTAAGTCGACCTTTATCAATGCTATTTTGAGCGCTGATAAAAGTGGTCTTTTATCATCACTTTTTTAACGCGGATAAATGGCTCACTTTATTAGCGGTGTTAAAGGGGACCTCCTATCTTTCTCGTGATTAACAATGTTTTTTTAGCGGTGTTAAAAAGCGGTTTCTAGCGTTGATAAAAACCTTATTTGTAGTAGTTAGTGTGGAACCGGAGACGCGCTACTCTCTCTCAGACGATCTAAGATCAGACCACTTGAGCACTCTCTACTTGGTCGAACTAGCAAGGAGACTACCTTCTGGGTGAAGCTAAAATCACGGTCCAACCATGCCCGCCTTCCAGTGAAGCTCTACGCTTGGAATTTCTCAGACAGACAGCTTTGTGGCTGGGGAGAATCGCTAGAATTCTGGAAAGATTCAAAACTCATAAAAATCAATCTCATCATCAACCAACACACATAAACAGGTTCTGACATCTGGACTGAGAATATCGACAACACCCACAAAAAACTTATACTGCATCTGATTCTAATGGATCCCATGACGTGGCGCCGCCGCGCCGTCACGGCTCTGCCTGGCTACCCCAAGGGCGAGCGCAAACGCTTCTGCCTGCCGACATCGCGAACCACCAGCTCCACCGACGGCCGCCTGGCCTTCTCCGTCTCCTGCTTGATTTTCAGAACCTGGATATGAACCGGCGCCCTCAGGGACCAGTTGCCGTCCTTGCCGCCGTCGCTGCTGCTGCGAGCGGCGTCTGCGATGGCGGCGCTCTTCTGCTCCATGATTTTCTGCCCTTTTGGGGAAGCGCGTCTTCTATTCTGTATTCCGCTACCGCAGCGGCGTGTGTTGGGGCTCACATTTATACGCCGTGGGGGGGTTGCGAAATGGATCACGAAACACGGTGGATTTTGAGGGGTGGGAAAAGTTAGGGACGGACCTTCGGCCCTTTCACACCGGTGGACAGAGTTAGGGGACGGACCTGCTCCCTGTTCACACCGGTCAATCGCGAGACCCACAGAATGCCCCCCCCCCCCCCAACAAGAAAAAGTACCGGGATATTTATTCAAGCTTAAAGTAATCAAAAAAATAATTAATTGCATTTCTAGAGAACATTATCTGCTCTCTTCACTCGTAGTGCTGTCGTTGACGTAGTGGGAAAACGTATGCGATGAAAATGAACGAAATGAAATGTAAAGAACAGGAATGAAAGGTTATGAATATAAAAAAATGATGATCAATTAAGACTCTAAGCAAACTTGTATCTTAAAACCCAAATTATAAATAGATTGCAGATCTTGATCACTTTCTTGATAATCCTACCGTCCATTCGCTTAATAACATAAAAAACACAATCATAATAATGATATAAAAATTCTCAAATTCAAAATCAAGTAAAGGGGATACAATAAAGGTCTACATTTATAGACAAATGAGAGATACAAGGCTTTCATGCCACATGAATACGAGTATTCCACTAACTTTGACTTTGAATGATCCTTTATGCAAGTGGTCTAAATTTCATAATAACATTTCAGTAGCCCAATGAAGTTCATTTTGGGGCTTGAATAAGTGTGATCATAGGCTCATTTCCCCCTCCTATGCATGCATGGTGAGACCCCTCTTATAAAATCAAAATCAAGTCATGTAAAGGCTCTTTCATCCTCCTTACTCTTTCTTTTGTCGTTGGACCTCAAATTCCATGAAACGGGTCCATTGAATTTGTGGGCTTTGAGACTTGAAGTTCTTTTTATACATTGCATTCTCCATTATTCTTGCAAAAGCATGTGCTCTATCATTATCTCCATCTAAAAAAGGATCCGACTTCAAATAAGAAAAATGAAATGATCCATCTCATTGGGGATGCAGTTTTGACTTTCTTTGGACCGAAAATCGCTCCATCCTCAAATGTAACCAAACTTAATCTACGGGCTCAAGCCCAATCTTGTGTTTACCCTTGATTTCTTGCTTTGTATATTGTTCGTTTCTTTTTTCAACATTGGGTTTAACTTTATCCTATGACTCAATTTTTCCCCTTTCATCACATGTAAGACTGACAACCTCATTAGTAGGAAAACATAAAATATCGAACAGATTCATTGGGTTGCAACTATATACAATTTGAAGTGGTGAGAAGTCAACAACAACACACACTCGATTATAAGAAAACTCTATGTGCGGTAAAAATTTTCCCCAATCCTTTTGATTTTTTGGATTATTGCATGCAAGAGGGAAGAAAGAGTCTTATTCACCACTTTAGTTTCCCATCTATTTGAGGATGTACAATAGTCGATATTAAAAATTTAGCTCCCAATTTATTCTACAACGTTCTCCAAAATCAGACAACGAATATCACATCTCTGTCACTTACAATGGTTTTCAGCAGTCTATGTAATATATCAATTTCTTTGAAAACCAAAATAGTAATATAAGTAACATCCTTTGTTTTTAAGCATGCAATGAAATGCGAATTTTTACTGAATCTGTCAACAACAATAAAGATGTTATATTTTTCTGATGGTGATTGAGACAATCCCAACATAACATTCATAGAAATTTCATTCTTAAGGATTTTATGGTATAGGTAAGGGGGAATACAATTGTCACAACTCCCCTACCCCTCCTAGGTCGATAGTGAAGAGGAGTGACCCCCCGAGTCTTGCCTCTAGTAGACCTGGGTTGACAACTAGCACCAAGGGTGTAGAACAGTCAAATGAGAGGCATTGCCCTCATTATATAAAAAGGATCGAGGGAAATACGAACAATCACCAAACAACTCTATCGCATAACATAAAAGAAACCAAACCACCTCATATGTGTATGTCAAG
This sequence comes from Viscum album, assembly GCA_963277665.1. Taxonomy (NCBI): domain Eukaryota; kingdom Viridiplantae; phylum Streptophyta; class Magnoliopsida; order Santalales; family Viscaceae; genus Viscum; species Viscum album. Next base: position 755,504,959 of record OY728121.1, on the reverse strand, counting down.
AAATACAAAAAGAAGTCTTCATAGTAAAACCAAAAGGGGAAACCTACAACAACTCTACAACGACTACAACAACAACTCTCCATAGTAAAGCCAAAGGACAAACACATTAAATCCTCAAGCAATTAAGGTTGTAGAGGCAGAGGTACCTTTTGACACTATTGTCGAACTACCTTATCAAATATTGTGTCCTATCTTTTATTATTATATATTATTATTATATTGTTTAGATTTTTATTCTCTCATTCTTTTATTCTTTTATAAATACAAAAATAAATCAATTTATAAAATCTTATTTATAAAAGAATTAAATAGTTTAAAGCACAATAGTATAATAATAATATATAATTATAAAAGCATAATAACAAATTAAATTGTTGAAAGTAAATAGGACACGGTATTTGGTAAAACAGTTCGATAAAAGTACTAAAAGGTACTCATACATCTACCACCTCAATTGCTTGAGGATTTAATGTATTATTCCATTGACTTTAATGGTAGTCAAGTTACCAAAAATCATCTCTTGCTTTTTATGTTATAGAAAGAAACTCGTTACAAAGACACAAACTCTTTAATAGTGAAGTTAAAAACCTCAAAAAATGAGTCCCTTGTTTTTTGAAATGTAAAATACAAGAAAACCTAAATCCCTCAATTTAAAGACATTGAGCCTTAAATAATAAGAAAAGTCGAAGAAAAAGATCTTTTTGCTTAGTCTTAATGATAATATTGAGAGAGTGAGAAAAATATTACAAATTTAGTACACTCTTTGAAGGAGAGTGATGAAGAAAGAAAGAGCTTTGAGAACAAGAGTGCATTGAGCTTCATGGGAGAGCCTAGAAAAAAAAAACTAGAAGTGGGAGGTATCAACCTGAGAAGTGTGAAAGAAGCGATGCAATTCATGCAAGGGAAGATGACTTTGGGATGCTTTGGAAGGACGATCATTGTGGGCTAAATTCATTACTGTCATATATGGTTTGAATCTGAATGTGCCAAATGGACGGTCTTTGAGGATGTGGAAAATTATGCATGGCCATGTTCAGACTCTCCTTCCTCACTCATGTTGGATCATCGACAACAGAGACATAAATTTTTGGAGTTAGAACTAAGTATGATCTTTTCTGGGATTTCCAGGGTGCTTGTCACCAAATATATCCTTCTCACAAGAGAGAAACCATCTAACGTTCATCAAGGCCATCTCGAATCCTAATCAGCTCCAATTTTTTGAGACTATTATCATGAATAACGATCATGATAAACTACTGATTACAAGTTCATCTCCAGGTCTGTTCTCCGCCAAGGCATATAGTTCTTTGAGACACGAAAACCCATTATTGGACTAGTGGAGGGGTATCCTTTGGTGTCGTTATATCCTTACAAAATATTGTTTCTTGGTATGGCACATTAGAGACCATTCCATATCCATGGACAAAGAGGTTATGCATAAAGGCATATCTCTAGCCTTGAAGTGTTTGTGCTGCAGGAATCCCCAGGAAGAAACATCAGTGCACTTATTTTTTCAAGGGGAGTGAGTGGGAATTGTGTTGGAGAATCTTGGAGAGTTCATTAGGTTCGGTCTACAGGTTGGATCCATTAACGACTTTCTTCAAAATTGGTTCCATGGAGTGGGAAATAATAAATAAGAGGAGAGCACAAGGGCAGTGTTATTTGTAACATCTCAGATTTTCTCATGTATTATTTTTAGAAATTATATGGAATGATTTTGTGACCAAGCGTTGAGACGACGTGCGATTTCAAGGCCCAGTGTGCCCGGAACAATTGTTTGAAAAATATTAAACTTTTAATAGCACGCGCACACATTTTCCTAAAAAAGTTGAATAACTCTTAAATGGGTGCCCGGATCAGAAATATAAGGGCACCGTTAAGTTTAGAATGGAGGTTTTACCCAAGGCACGACTTAACCTTGGTCGGTATGGGTCCTTTTTGGAAAAACTCGAAAAGGACGTATTTTTCATTAAATAATTTAAATAATTTATTGTATGACACAATGACACTTTTCTTATTTATTATACCTTTGTTAAGAATTCAAGTTTATCACCATAACCATGAAATTCCTCTAAGACGTGGAGAAGAACTCTAGAAAAACGGCGACGGATCGCAGATCAACGATCGACGTGCATCAGATTCGAAGGAATCTTGCAGACGACGATGAGGACGCAACGATCCTTCATCGGTGACTGATCTGAATCAAGGTAGAGTGGTTGTTTTCTTGTTCCATTTCCTCGTTTTTTTTTTCACAATGAATGAGGGCCAATCCACGAATAGATTGATTTGCAGTTTGATCGTGGCGGGATGATTATTAAATTGTGGGGATTATTTTCTAGACTTTTCAAGATTGATCTTCATCCTCGTTCTAATGAGAATGGATTGAGGCCGACACAATGAAAGGCTAAGATCCATTCCACACTGTGTTTTTCGTGCTTTTCTCTCCCTCGTTCTTGGTGTTCTTCGCTATTGGAACCTCGTGGTCGCGACTCGACTTGCTGGGAGGCTCCAAACGCAATTGGACCCCCAGATTGGAGGCAAACTGAAACTGAGGCCTGATCTTTGTAGATCAAGACCTGAGCATCGCAGATATGCCTTTGTTTCAGAATTTTGAGCATCAAAGGTGGCTCAGTGGTCTGTAGAAGGGACCACCAGCATGGGTCCGGTGTGAGGCGGTGCGGCGAAGGCCGCAGACGGTGACAGCGGGCCGCAAGGGAGGCGACAGGAGGCTACGTGTGGCGATGATGGCCGCAGAACGTGGCTGGACCGTGGGATGTAGTGGCGGTGACGACTGCATGGTACACGGCTGACGACCACGTTGATCTGATCAAATATCCCGCGTGCGAGTAGGCCGGGCCAGAGGAGACGGGACAGGTCCAGGTGAAGCGGGCCGGGCCCAGGCGTACGGGACAAACAAACAGGCCAGGTTAGACCCAGCGGGCCGAGTTGGGCCCAGTGGGCCAGGTCAGACGTGAGGCAACTGGGCTGGAGCCAGGCCACAGTCGACTGTGGCAGTCTACTATGAGCTGCATAGCCCCAGCTGTCACGCGGCCGTGGCAGTTGGGGGTGGTTGACCTCCACGGTCGACTGCGGCAGTTGGGGGTGGTCGACCTCTATGAGAGACCACGCCAACCCAGGGCGGTCGACCACTCTAGTCGATCGCGATAGCAGGGGGTGGGGGTCGACAACCTTGGTCGACCGCACACAGTTAATGGACCGACCATGAGTCGGTCCATGGGCCCAGTGACCCCCCATCCTTTGAAACTTCAAACCCCCATAACATTCAAACAGTGCGTCCGTCAGATGAGCCGTATGTGGCATTGAGACCCTGATGAAGAGATGATACTTTTTTGAATATTGTGATATGTTTTTAACTTGGATCAGTAGAGGTTGAGAGTGTTCTTTTTAGTCATTTTCTCGAGGGTTCAGTATGGTATTACATCCACACCACTGTATTGTAATCCCCTTTAGAGGCCGAGTCCTAAATAGAGTTAGGCATACCTCCCCGGGACTGGAGTGCGATCCTCTATCACCCCTAGTGGAGTCTGTGGAATCATGTAACCTTTGTGAGAAGGGCGATGATCTTCCACCTAGCGGGCCACATCGATAGGGAAGGTGGTATCCCCCAGCGTATTTCGGCATGATTCGTGGTATCCCCGAGGGTGTCTGGATGTGATCCCCTATGTTGCAAATTGTTCCAGATTGGGTATGTGGTATCCCCCAGTATGATTGGGCGTGATCTGCTCTCTGTAGTATCACGATCTTCCTTGACCAATACATTCTCATTTGGATAGGGACCAAATGAGCTAGACCTCTTCGTGAGTGTCTCCTATGATATAATGGCTCGAGGAGTGAGTTCTCCCAGAACATGCATGCTTCGAGTAGAATCCTATGGATAGAAATTGGTTGTGGCTTACCTCTAGATTGTGAATATTGGATTGAGTATATTTGGATGTTCTTTCCACATGTGTGGTAGACATATACCTATGTGGAACTGATTGTGTATTTCCTTCATGGTATTTCATTCATGGTATTTTACTTCATGGTATTTCCTTTGGGGTATTTTACTTTGTGATTTTGGGGTGTCTTACTGAGTATTGTTTTACTCACCCATGCATGGGCTTTTCCCGCACGTTTCATGTCTTGTGCAGATGATCGACTCTTTAACGGAGTCCTTAGTGTACCAGGACTAGGTAGTGTTTAACGAGGCTAGACGTACGAGGTGTGCTCCCACGTCTTTAGATCGTAGTCCCAGTACCATTACCCTTAGGTTAGATCAGGTAGGGTTTTCTATAGATGATTTTCAAGAACTTGTGCATTCACCTTCTTAGACTGGGATGATGCGGGAAACACATCACCGTGTTTTATTGGTTTTGTTTATAGACTCTTTTGGTGGGATTGTATTCTGGACCTGTTTACTTTCCAATACTTTCACTGTTGTACTCTGGTTGTGGGTTATAGTGGTTTTCATGCATTGTTTACTTAGTGTTTTTACATTTCAGCATTTTTGGATTTGAGATATGTGTGTGTACAAGTACTTTAGGATAATTCCTCCCATTTGTGGGATGTGCCTACTCGGTGCTAGTCACCAGCCTATAGCCTATTGGAGGTGGTCTTGGGGTAGTCAGGGCATGGGCCCCTCTCATATGGTTTGTGATAGAGTGGTATCAAAGGTGGCAGGTTCTACTTTAGGTCCATGAGTCTCTGAGGTTGGTTTGGGGAAACTGTATTGAGTGTTTCGAGTTTAGATTTTAGGCTAGAGACTCCAGTGTTAGTGCGACGACCGATATATCTATACACCAGGACTCTGATTACTTGATTTTCGACTCATATATGAAAACACTGGTTGCAGGGAGAAGAAATGGTGCATGCATCATATAGGAATGGTTGTTCTTTCCATGTGATTCTTGAGTTAGCTCTCCAGATATACTCTTTTTACCATGATACATCTTGTTTTATTTCAAGATGCCTCTACGTAGACAGCTAGCCAGGATTCTACTATGTGATCATGAGGATGATCCACCTAGTGACGAGGCATTAGTATAGGGGCTTGTACTAGAGACAACACCTATGGGTGGTTTACCAACAGTACCACCACCTGTTGAGTAGCAGCTACTACTAGCACTACCAGTTGAGGATGCACATAGGATGAGCACGTTGTATGAGTTTTAGAGGTAGAGACCTTCTAGGTTTGGGGGTGAGCTAGACCCCCAGTTGGATGAGGATTGGATAGATTCAGTCACCCGTGTTTTCCACCTTATGAGGATGCCTACTGACCAGATGGAAATCCTCACTACGAGCCTTCTTCAGATCTCTGTGGATAGATGGTGGAGCTTGGTGACACAATCTCATTATGATACAACTCTCTCCTGGATAGACTTTGAGTGTCTCTTCAGAGAGGAGTTCTACCTGGCCACATTGCGATCAGTTTGCATATAGGGGATTCTGAATTTGTAGCAAGGAAGTATGACCATGGAGGAGTACTCAATGAGGTTTACTGATCTTTTGCACTACTCCATGGAAATGGTACGATACCAGTTCATCAGGGCTCAAACCTTTGAGCAGGGCTTACGATGGGACATCAGGGTGTCAGTGGTATCCCTTAGCATTCCTACTTATACTAGGGTACTTGAGAGATCCCTTCTAGTGGAGAATTTTATAGAAGAGCGGACACTAAAAATGGGAGCTAGCAGTGGGCATCGAGTAGCTGAGACCTCAGCAGGAGGTAGCCGAAGACAGTCACAGGAATCCAAGCGGGTCAGGCGCTTCAGGGGATGATCCTAGAATGCAAGGTTAGCGGTGTAGGGCTCCTAGGGCAGCTCAAGTCATCCCAAAGATAGATAGTGTGACACGTGCGGTGGTTAGGGACATTTGGCATGATATTTCACGAATTGTCATATAACTGATCAGGAGATAGTTAAATGACTGTCGAAGTTGAGGTAGAGACAGGAGCAGGGTGGTCTACAGGGTGGCAACCGTGGTAGAGGAGCAGGTAGGGTAGCATGAGCTGGTCAGAGGTTCTACCTATTACCACCACCACCCCAATTGGTTCATCCTAGGATTAGGGAGCTGGTGGATAAGGAAGATTCCAACTGTAGGCGATGGAGGATTATGACCCCGATGCTCTAGGGATGATTTGAGAAATGATCTTTGTATTTTTTCCACTTTAGATGTAGTTTTGATAGACATAGATGCTAGTCATCTCTTTCTTACGACAAACCTTGTTCGAGATGTGGAGATTCTGGTTGAATCGTTGACTTAGCCCTTACGCCTAGAGACTCATACGGGATAAGATTCAATGATCACACACTGGTACCGATAGTAATTTCAGTTGGGATATCTTGGTAGCACCATCAAGGCCTTATGACATCATTCTTGGTATGAATTGGTTATCCACAATTCATACTCAGGTTGATTGTTTTAGGCATAGAGTGTGGTGTGTCTACAGTGATGGAATTAGGTTTTCCTTTATTGGTGAAAAGGAAATGAATTCAACGCAGGATGGAATCACACATAGAAGGGTGCATCTGATTACTCATAAGTTGGCTAGCCTCACCCTTGGGGCAGTGGATGATATGCGTCCTCAGTTTCCTACAATGATAGAGGAGTATGAGGATATCTTTCTTGAAGATGTTCCAGGTTTACCTCCCTATAGGGATATGAACTTCTACATTGATCTACACCCTGGGATGACTCTTATATCTACACTTGTATATCAGATGGATCCCGCAAAGCTTCGTGAGATAAGGGTGTAGTTTTAGGACTTACAAAGGAAGGTGTTCGTGAGACCCAATGTTTCACCCCGAGCATCCCCAGTTTTGTTTTCCAAGAAGGTAGACATGAGCTTGAGGTTATGCGTGGATTACCGATGCTTGAATCAGGTGACCATGAAGAAAAAGTATCCACTACTGAGAATCAATGAACTTTTTGATCAGTTGAAAGGGGAACGTTGGTTCTTGAAGATTGACCTCATACCAGGCTATCAAAAACTATGAGTATAGGATGAGGATATACTGAAGATAGCCTTCAGGTGTCATTATGATCACTATGAGTACTTGTTGATTCCGTTTGGCATGATAAACACCCCATTAGTGTTCATGGGACTCATGAACTAGATCTTTCAGCCTTAATTAGACCGGTTCATGGTGGTTTTCTTCGATGATATCCTACTGTAATCAGTGTCTGAGAAGGAGAATGTGAGATACATTAGGATAGTCCTGGAAATGCTTCAAGAGTACCAAATCTATGGGAAGCTCTCAAAGTGTCAGTTCTAGATTTGAGAGGTCCATTTTCTAGGACATGTCATCTCAGAGGTTGGAGTTAGAGTGGATCCAGTGAAGGTTGAGATAGTGATTTCCTGGGAGCCACCCAAGAGTGTTAATGAGGTGCATAGTTTCCTTGGATTGGTAGGGTACTATCAAAGGTTTGTGCTCGACTTATCCAGAGTGGCAACAACCTTGGAAATTTTAACATGAAAGGGAAAACCTTTCGTGTGGATGGAGAAGTTATAACAGTGCTTTCAGGATCTCAAGCAGTGGTTGATGAGTGCTCCCATCTTGAGATTTCCAAAAGAGGGTGTCAAGTATGTGGTGTTCTAAAATGCATCAGGGACCGGGATTGGTTGTGTCCTGATGAAGTGGCAAGAAATGATTGCCTATGGTTTGTGCCAGTTGAGACAACATTATCAGAATTATGTGACCCATGATATTGGCAACAGTACTGGATGGGTGAGTGGTTTATCATCTATTCTGATCAAAAGAGTCTCAAGTATATCTTCTCTTAGAAGGATCTGAACTTGATATATAGGTGATGTGTAGATTTCCTCCAGGGCCATGACTTTGATATTTTCTATACTTCTGGGAAGGGGAACGTGGTGGAAGATTCTCTCAGTAGGAGATCCAGTTAGAAATTACTGAATGAGGCATCATAGAAATTATCCATTTGTAGTTATCCTTTGTAGATGGAGATGGAGAACCTTACCTCCAATTTATGGTTGACACCCCTCCACTCTTACAGTGAGTCAGGGAGGCACAACTTGGGGATACCGACTATGAGACCCTATGTGCTCAGTTATCCATAGGACATGAACCTGATGGATATTTGAAATGTAGGGAGTATTTTTTTCTTTTTAAAGGGTGCACAATTATACCAGTGGTGTTGTGGGTGGAGGTTTTAAGGGAGTTCCATACATCCCTTTGGTAGTATATCTAGGCATGGTGAAGATGTATTATGACCTCCGACACTAGTTTTGGTGGCTAAGGATGAAGAAGGGAGTTGTAGAGTTTGTCTCTCAATGCCTCACTTGTTAGCAAGTGAAGGTTGAGCACCAGTTTCCAGTAGGTTTATATGATCCCCTTGAGGTTCAGAAATGGAAGTGGGATGGGATATCGATGGACTTTGTGATGAGTTTACCGTATACATCTAGGGGACATAATTCTATTTGGGTGATCATTGTAAAACTCACCAAGTCAGCCCACTTCCTAGCTATCCAAGAGTAGAGTTCAGTAGAGTGCTTGGGACACCTGTACGTGTAGGAGATAGTTCGACTCCATGGAGTTCCATAGACTATATATTCAGATCATGATGAAAAATTTACATTCTGGTTGTGGAAGGGATTGTAGGAGGATTTTGGGACTCAGTTACGCTTGAGCTTAGCATTTCACACCCAGACGAATGACCATACTGAGAGGACCATTAAAGTTTTGGAGGACATGCTATGGGCGTGCATGTTATATTTTGGTCGTAGTTGGGAGGATCACCTACCACTGGTGTAGTTTCTAAACAACAACATCTATCACTCCACTATTGGTATGACACTGTTTAAGGCCTTGTATGAGTGACCCTACCGGTCACCACTTTGCTGGACTGACCCAGGAGAGTCAGCACTTATGGGGTCGGAGTTGGTGTGAGAAACCACAGAGAAGTTGCAGATCATCCAAGAGTGGATAAATACTGCATATAGTCGAAAAAAGTCTTATGTTGATAGGCAGTGGAGGCCTTTGGAGTTTGAGGAATGAGACAGTGTGTTCCTTCGGGTCTCATCTTAATGGGGATTACTGAGATTTTCCCAGAGAGAAAATCTATCTCTAAGGTTCATCAAATGTTTCCTGATACTATGTAGAGTTGGTGAGGTAGAATACCACTTGGTTCTACCTTCACAGTTAAAGTAGCTACATGATGTCTTCTATGAGTCGCAGTTGAGGAGGTATGTGCATGACCCATCACATTTCATTGATTGGGGTGAGCTAGACATCGAGGATGGGGTGAATTTTGGAAAGTACTCGATAGAGATCAATGATCAATAGGAGAGGATCCTTCGTGGGTGGTTGATTCCTTTGGTGTGTGTTCAATGGCAACATGAGAATCTCCAGGAGAGAAAATGAGAGTGAGAGTCTCAGATTCATTCTCAGTACCCTCATCTGTTTGAGTAGCCTTTGTTTTGGTCTTCAAGGACATAAAGGACCAAGGTGGGGAGAATATAACATCTCATATTTTACCATGTATTATTCTTAGAAATTATATGGAATTATTTCAAGACCAGGCACTAAGACGGCGTGCAATTCTGAGGGCCGGTGAGCCCGAAACAATTATTTGAAAAACATTAAACTTTTAATAGCACACACGTGCATTTTTCCTAAAAAAGTGGAATAACTCTTAAATGGATTCCCATATTATAAATCCAAGGACACCGTTGATCTCATAATGATGGATTTACTCTAGGTGCGACTTAACCTTGGTCGGTGTGGGTCCTCTGTGGAAAAACTCGAAAAGGACATAATCATCATTAAATAATTTAAATAAATTATTGTATGACAGAACAAAACTTTTATTTTTTATTAATAATTTTTTAGGAATTCAAGTTTATCATCATAACCTTGGAATTCCTCTAAGACGGGGAGAAGAAATATCTCAACAAATGATGACGGATTGTGGATCTATGATCAACACACAACCAATTTGAAGGAATCTCGTAGATGACGACGACGATGCAACAATCCTTCATCAATGACTGATCCAAATCAAGGTAGATAATTTTTTTTTCATGTTACTTTTCCCCATTTTTGATTTTCATTATGAACACAGGTTAATCCATGAACAGATTGATCTGTGATTCGATCATTGCAGGATGGTTATCAAACTATGGGGATTATTTCTAGAAGTTTTCAAGTTTGATCTTTATCCTCATTACAACAAGAATATATTGAGGCTGACACAAAAAAAGTCCAAGGTCCATTATTTAAGATGTTCTTCATGCTTTTATCTTCCCCTTTCTTAGCATTCTTTGTCGTTGGATCCTCATGGTCACATATCGACTTGTCGAGAGGCTTCGAACACAATCGGACCCCTGGATTGGAGGAAAACTGAAAAAAGGTTGGATCTGTGTATATCGGGACGCTAGATTTATAGATATTCCTTCATTTTAGAAATATTAGCATTGGAGGTGGCTCGGTGGTCCACAGAGGGGACCACCAGTGTGAATCTGGCACAACGGTCCAACAAGGCGGCGAGATGACTGGGGGAGGCGGCCAAAGTAGCGGAAGGCGACCACGAGCCACGTGGGACACAATGGGAGGTTGCATGTGGAGGTGGAGGGAATATTCATGTAGAGGTGGCGACCGTGGAATGCAATTGGGCTGTGGTCGGCGTCCACATTGATTGGGCCAGACGGCCTATGCACGAGTGGGTCAGGCTAGGGGAGATAAGTCGGGCCCAGGATGAGCGGGTCAACCCAAGCACAATGGGCCAAAAAAATGGATCGGGCCTAATGGGCTGGGTCAAACCTAGCAGGTAGAGTCGGGCCCAACAAGCTAGGTAGGATCCGGGTCGAACCTGAGGTGACCGGGCTGAGGCCATGCCACGATCGACCGTAGCGGTCTACCGTGAGTTGTGGTAGCTTCAACTGCTATGTGACCACTGGAGCTAGGGTCTTTCAACCTCCACATTCGATCATGGAATCCTAGGGAATTAAACCTCCACAGTCGACCATGGCAGTAGGGGGGACGGTCGACCACGACGTTTGGTGGACCGATCGTGAGTCGGTCCACGGGTCGAGTGACCCCCCGTCCTTTAAAACTTCAAACCCTAGAACTTTCAAATGATGTGACTATTTGAAAATTCATTTGAATATTTGGGACCTTGATGATGATATGGTACTTTTGGAATACTGTGGTGGGTTTTTATCATATAATAGTAGAGGTTGAGAGCATTCCCTTTGGTCCTTTCCTCGAGGGTTCAGTATGGTATTACATCCACATCACTGGACTATAATCCCCTTTAGAGACTGAGTCCCAAATAGAGTCAGGAATACCTTCCTAGGATTGGAGTGTGATCCTCTATCACCCCTAGTGGAGTATTTGGAATCACATAACCTCAGTGAGTAGGGTGCTGAACCTCTACCTAGCGGGCCACATCGGTAGGGTACGTGGTATCCCCCTGTGTATTTGGTGTGATCTGTGGTATCCACCATGGTGTTCGGGCATGATCCCCTGTGTTTTAAATTGATCCATATTGGGTATGTGGTATCCCCCGATATGACTGGGTGCGATCCATGGTGTCCCCAAACGTGTTAGGGTGCGATCCCCTCTATGTTGTATCATGATCTTCCTTGATCAATAAGTTCTCATTTGGGTAGGGCCCAAATGAGATAGACCTCTTTGTGAGTATATCTGATGATATAATGGTTTTGGAGTGAGTTATCCCGAAACAAGTGTGCTTTGAGTAGAATCATGTGGATGGAAATTGGTTGTGGCTTACCTCTTGACTGTGAGTCTTGGATTGAGTATATCTGGATGTTCTTGCTACATGTATGGTGGAAATATACCTATATGGAGCTGACTATGTATTTCCTTTATGGTATTTACCTCATGGGATTTTTTGTTGTGGTATTTCCTTCATGGTATTTTCCTTTGTAGTTTTGGGGTGTCTTACTAAGTATTTTTTTACTCACCCCTACATGAGATTTTCCCATACATGTCGTGTATTGTGCAGACGATCGACCCTTTGATGGAGTCCTTGGTGGACCGAGACCAGACAATGCTTAGTGAGGCTAGATAGATGAGGTATTCTCTCATGACATAAAACAATAGTTCTAGTACCATTTCCCTCAGGTTAGATCAGGTAGGGTTTTCTATGTATGAGTTTCATGAACTTGGGAATTCACCTTCCTAGGCTGGGATGACATGGAGAACACTTCACTGTGTTTTGTTGGTTTTGTTTAGAGACTCTTATGGTGGGCTTGTATTCTGGCCCTTTTTACTTTCAAGTACTTTTACTAGTGTACTATGGTTGTGGGTTATAGTGGTTCCATGCACTGTTTACTTAGCGTTTTTACATTTCAACATTTGTGGTTTGGAGATGTGTCCATGCATACATGTACTTTAGGATAATGCCTCCCATTTGTGGGATATTCTTACTCATTGCTAGTCACCTTCCCCTAGCCTATTGAAGATGAAATTGGGATAGTCATGGCATGGGACCCTCTGGGATGGGTTGTGACATTATTGGTGGTAGGATATTGGTGCATTTGGAGTGAAAGGAACAAGTAAAGTCATGAGGGTGTTATTAGTTCGCATCTTCCACTGGCGGTTAGAGATTATAGCTTAGCAGTTGAGATGGGTCTCCTCGTGAAGCACTAGAAAGGTCCCTATTCTATGAGAGTTTGTACAGTCGATAGAGGCCCTCTCCCTTGCATTCATAGGTTGGTCGCATAGGGAAAATGGGTGAAATAGTCATTCCCTAGAGCTGTTTTGAATCTTAACATGGATGGATCATGCATGCATGGCATCATGCGGGGAGGTGGAGTGGTTCGTGATTCTTTGAGATCCGTGGTGGCAACTTTCTTGGTGACTTATGGTCATAGGGACTCCCTCCTAGTAGAGGCATGTGCTCTCCTTAATGGGATCCGGTTCTACTGTGAGAGAAACATGAATTTAGAGTCTGTGGAAATATATTCTATGATCATTCACAACTCATTCCATGCTCATGCTATGATACCGTAGTCTATTATTTACCACATGTGGAAAAGTAATCTCCTTATGAATAAGTAGGTGGAGGTTCTTCACACTTGGTAAGAAAGTAAAAATATTGCAAATGTCCTTTCTTCTTGGGGTTATTAGGATGATTATTATATTTCTTTCACAAGCTTGGGTACCCTTCCTCCTGAATGCGCTGGTATCATTAGGGATGATTCCTTTGGTTTACATTATTTTCATCCTCCCTGACTTGGTTATGGTTCATGTTTCATATTTCTCTAATAAATAAAATTTTACCTTTGATGATGATTATTGGATTTCAATTTCGTTGGAAATATTCTAGAATCATTTGGGTCTTTAAATCTTTGAAGTCTACATTCCATAAATCTTGACTATCATTAATTATATACAAGCCTCAACACCTTTAATGAATAAATAACACCAAAAAACCAAGTGTAATCATTAAAAAATTAAAATAATAATAATAATAATTATTATTATAATAATAATATTCTATAATTACCAAATAGAGAAGCGTATTATAAAAAATAATATCGCTTGAATTAAAAAATATTTGAACAATTCAAACTAGTTCATAAACACTCATTAAAAAGTTTAAAACAATTCCAAAACAAAGGGTAAAATTAATCACACAATTTTCACACAGATTCAATTTATAATATTTAAATTTGAAATTCAAAATTCTTTCCAAATTTAAATATGTAATAATATATAACTTTAAATATATAGCATTAAAAAAACATTGACACTAGTTTGAATAAATTCATTTAGCATAAACATGATTTAAGAAATAAAATATAAAAAAAACAACACAAAATAATAAAAAAATATATTTGAGTTTCATATTGAAAATTAATTCATGGATGAAGAAAAAAATTAATCTTCATAATAAATTATGTTAGAACTTTCCAGAAAATAATTTGATTAGAAGATACACATTTAAAAAAAAATTTGAAAAGAAAATTTGAATTTGAATTTTAAATAAGGCTTCATAATAAAATTCTCCAAGAAATATTGGTTTATAAAAAGTAATGAATAAAAGTTTGGTTTCAAATAATAATTATTGTAATATATTAAAAATAAAACCTAAATTTGTAGAAACTTCATGACATTAGGTTCAGTCATGAAACACCCCAATAACTCTTATATAATTTTTGACTCTCAGTAAAACGCATTAAATAAATCTTAAATAAAAAAAGAACTCCTAGTTTATTAAAGTAGTACATTAAGAATGATACAAATAAAAATTTCCTCAAAATTAGAAGATGATAATATTAAACCTATAAATATCATAAAAAAAATAAAGACAACTCATAAAAAACATGATAACGATGATATCGTAGCCCATGATTTTGGGATCTTCCATAAGTAGAAACCCAATGATGAGAATAAGGGTAAGAGCGCAGAGGAATGTAAAAACAAACATCATATTTATGGGAAGAGGATCTAAAAATTTGATGATCTTGGTTAAAATAAAATGTTTGTTAAGGTTATGTATTTATATACGAACTGACCGTTGCATATAGGCATCGAAGTACTTTTTAAAAATAAAAATGTTAATAAATGAAAAAAATATAACCGTTACAATTATATATATATACCTATATTTTGTGTGTGTTTGTAGTGATAAATTAAGTGCACTTACACCTAAATAGGTTCTGTAATCTCAATGAGTATTTAATTTAAATATAATGATTTATGTTGGTTAAATTAAATAATGTTTTTCAAGGTTATATTCAAATGCAATAGTGTTTCATTGATATAAAATGTAATGTTAAAACATTAAAAATTATTATTTTAATTTTATAAACTTTTTATACTGAATGTTTTTATATTTTTAAAGAAATAAAAATATACACATAAGTTTATATAAAACATACGTTTTGAAAAAATATTTATTTTGAGATGTGCATTTTATTAATTATAAATTACTTAAGAATAAGAAAAATACATAACATGTATTTTTAATGACACGTTATTTTATAATTTTTTTAATAATAGTTATTGAAGGAAGTATAAATTATTTTGAAATAATAAGAAATAATAATGTCTTTTTTTGGAAAATTATTAGTTTGATTAATATATTTATATATGTGTTTTAATAATGATAATAAGTTAAATAATTAATGATATTTAATTATTAAAAATAATGAAAATAATATAATAATACAATAAATATGAAAGGGGAAATTGGGTTTGGGGGTAGGGTTTAAAATAAATGGGATCTCCCCTCCCCCTGGGTCGTCTTCTCCAGCCAGGTAGGGTGGTCCGCGATGGTGGCTGGAAATGCTTGAAGTTGGTGCACCACTACTGGATATAGAGAATCCTATAAGGTGAAATGGGTTTCATTTCAGAATCTGGTGACTCATGGATGGACACGTAAGGAAGAACCTGACACACCCCACCGACAGTCAGTCAGCCTAAAACATGCACCGATAACTTGGGGTGGCTCCAAGTGTCGTGTTTCTCATGGAAACATCCTCTGTCGAATCCCTCAGTGTGATGGTAAGTCATATTTCTATAAATTGACAAAGCGTTTGAGTTTTGTTTCTAATTTTGATTTTGGTTTAGGTTCCCACATATCCCGTTAGGTTCAAATTAGGGTTATATTTTAAGGTAAAGTGGGATTTTTTTGGTACGAAATTCAGGTGTTCATACTACCTTAGTTCGTACTAGTTTTGGATTTCTGTTTACCTATATATAAGACCCTTGTAGTGTTGAAAGAAGGTGTGGGGGGGGGGATTTATTGAATCTTCCCACTCCATTTTAGTTTAGTTCATCATTAAATGTGTTTCCATCTTTGTTGTTGTGACCCAAGACTGAGGAGAAGCTTCTTCTTCGAATCCTATAGTGAGGGAATTCTATTTTTTTCTAGAATATGTTAAAATGGTTTCTGGTTTCAAGTATCTTATGATAAATGTTGTTTTTTACGTACTGGTCAAAACGATTTTAGGTTTATGATAGTAAGGAGATTTTGTTCTTTAACCAATCAAATTATTCTAGCAATTTAGAATCGTTTAGTATTATTTAATCCTCCACTGGTCAAACGATTTTACAATTATTTCTTTTGAAAGTTTTCCTATTATATTAATCTATTTAAGGTCTATTTAAATGTAAGGAAAACATATTTGTTTCAACTGGTATCTGCATTAGAAGTGTTATGCATCAATTTATATTTGTCAATTATTGTAATTTATTTTTGGATTGTTGAAATAATTTTTTAGTTATATTCTCATTATATGTTGGAAATAATTACATCCTATAAATTTATTTCTTTTAGAATGAAGGTGTTTCATTTCAATAATATTTTCTTGAATGATCTCCTCCAATGATTCAAGTCATTTGATGCATTTTTTAAATATTATATGTTTTAGTCAATTACTAAAATTTATTTCATGATTGTTTTAATTTTAAATTATACTATTATGATAATAAGAGCAAGTTTATTTAAACATTTAAAGACTATTTTTGAACATATTATGATTTTTTATATACAAAGTTGTTTTAGTTCACCGATAAGGTATTACTTTTAGTTGAATAAAAATGGTTCTTCCACAACGATACATGTTGGTTTACGTTTAAAAATTTTACACAAAAATTTCTATGGATCATGAAACATATTTTTCTTAAAATTATTTGGAGAAAAAATAAATAAGAAATAAATAAATAAATTAAAGTACCTCAGTTATGTATTCAAGTGATGCTATTATATATTCAAAAAAGGTATTAATTTGATAATAATATTGCGTGATTATATAATTATTCATAAATTTATATGTATATATCATTACATGTGATAAACTCTATTAGCCCATGGATTTCGACTTAATATAAAATTAACCTTAATGCTTGTAGGATTTTAATTAAATCTCTAAGAGTACAAGCGAGGTGAATGTACCCCCAAATTAATGTTTGTTTTTTAAACAAGTAGATGTATAAATATGTTTATACATACATACATACATACATACATACATACATACATATATACATATATATATATTTATATAATTTCTTGCAAACTAGATTTATTTAAGTCACGTGTTTATATATATATATACATCACTCTAGATGTAAATATACAAATGTACATTTATACATTATTACTTTAAGTATGAAATAATGTTATATCTATATAAGTAAATGTATATACTTTATGTAAAATTGATACATACATAGAGATGAAAGTATAAACATTCATTTTTTACAAGTACCCACTTTTATCATGACACATATGATCAAGAATGTTCTTTACGTGAAATGGTTTTTAAAACTCAAGGTTTAAATGATATACTATAATACGTCATGTGCAATGAGGTTTTACTCATGATAAATCACATGCTATGAGGTTTTAATCATGCTAATTCATGTGCAATGTGGGTTTACTCATGATAATTTATGTGCAATGAGGGTTTACTCATGCAAAGTCATGTGCAATGAGGGTTTACTCATGCTCCTCCATATGCAATGAGTCTCGACTCATGCTTATGTCATGTTCCGTGTCTTGGGAGTGAACCAAGAATCCATTTCATGATTCAATTTTCCTTTGATAATTAATTATAAATGTTTATAAGGTTCTCAAGTGTAATTAATAATACCTTATGAATGATCGATGTAGATTTTCTAAACGTTTCATATATAAATTGAATTCTTTTTTCACTAAAATGTTTATTGTTGGAAAGTATACACGTTTTTCTAAGCTAGAATTGACAAACTTTATAATATGTATTAACTTTTTTTATTTTTGAATTTCAAAACACTTTTTGGTTTCATTTTGTTTAAAAAACTTTTACTGATCTATTGTCGCTCACCCTATGTTTTCAAATCTCTTTTCATAGGGCTTAAGGACACGTAGAAGTGAGGTAGTGGTTGAGGTCCTGCTAAGGTGTTTCTGCTTTGTAACATTTATTTTTTAGTATTTTCCTTTAAAATTTGTGTCATGAGGATTCTACAAATGTATCCAAACTCTCTAAAATTATACACCTTTGCGATCTCAGGTTGTGTAAATAAACAAATGAAATATTTTTATAAAAAATGGACCATGTTTTCTGGGTATTACAGGTCCAATATTATACATTCTAAATATTATTTTTTCCATCATTCCAAGTAAAAAACATTTAAATAATTTCATTATATTTCCAACTCATCAAAAAACATATCAATCTAAATTTTGTAGCTCAAGATATCATTAAAAATGATAGAAAAATTAATCTGAAAAAAGTATTAAAAAAACATGATGAATCTTTGGATTAGAACAAAAAAATGTCTAAATTAGGCTTAGATGTATTTAAATGAAATGTAGATAATTTCTTTAGCTATCCATCATAGTAATATTCACTTAATTTCAAGTTCTGTAACTCTAGTTACGATTAAAATACTAAAAAAACTAAATTTGAAAAAATTGATGCATTGTTTCTTAAGAAAAAAACTTTCTCATGAAATTAAATAAATAATATATATAAAAACCAAAAAATAAAAAAATAAAAAAAATTAAAATAAAATAAATTTAAAATAAAATAAATTTAAAATAAATTAAAGTAAAAAGAAAATAAAAGAAAAGAAAATAAAAGAAAAGAAAATAAAATAAAAGTAAAATAAAATTAAAGTAAAAAAATTAAAAAAATAAATTAAAAAAATAAATTAAAAAAATAAAAAAATTAAAGAAAAGTAAAATAAAATAAAATAAAATAAAAATAAAATAAAAATAAAAATAAAAATATTAATAATTATCCAAAAATGAAATTATAAAATTAATTATAATATAATTATCAAAATATAAAATAATTAAATTGATAAAAAAGAATTTTCTTGATCATTAAAATAAAATAGTGATGAGAAGTATGACAATCTCACCCTTTTTGAAGATAAAAAACACTTAAAAAACACTTAAATTAAATAAGAGAATAAATGATATTAAATTTATAACATAAGATATATATCTCAAAACCAAATATCCCCCCTTGAGATTATAAAAAATAAGTGAAACATAGGTTAAGTGAAAAAATCGATAAAAATTACATCGATGTTTATCATCATTAATTATCTTTCAAGAGAGACAAAATTATTATTTTTTAAATATAATTTGAAAATTTGAAGGATTTTAAAAGAAATATTTTCAAAAACAAATATTTTTTAAAAATAGATTTTAAAATTTAAAATAAAACTTTGAAAAAATAGATATTTTAAAAAGATAAATAAATATAATTTTTAAAATGAAAAACAAAATTAAAATTTTGAAAATAGATTTTTTTAAAGTCTATAATAGGATCGTTTTATTATTAACAATATCACCCCCTTAATTAATTCATAATGAGAGTTTAAAGGGATCATTAACTTGTAACTAAAAATAAAGAAATAAAAGTCTTAGTAATTTTTTTGAAAAAGAATTCTCATTATTAAGGTTTTGAAAATATTGTATCAATAAACCATAGAAAATTACCTGAGTGTCAAACCAGGTATGAAGTAAAACCCCACTCACCGTGCCCAGGATGGAGAAAGGGTCAATAAACCCAATCAACTCTTTTCTGGATAAATCCCTAGGACTATCTATGTTAAAACCACATCTACTTGTTTGTATCCAAACATGAATGTTTTGCTTGAATTATTATACTCACTTCACTTTTCCACAAGTATGAAAAAGTTTTTTTTAAATAAAATAATTTGAAATATATTTTGGAAAACATTTTTGAAAAACTAAATTAAAAAAAATATCAAGATTACCAAGATATTTAAGGGATAAGTATCATAATCTAATCATACCCAAATCACCTCTTATGAAGTTAGAGTGATCAAGAGAAAGAGGTTTAATGAAGATATCAATAAGTTGAAGGTTTGTTCAAAAAAATCAAGAATGATATCACCTTTTTGAAAGTGATGTCGTAGAAAATGCTGTCTCAAGTCAGTATGCTTAGTGCGAGAGTGTTGAATAGGTTTTTTAGAAGTACTGATCGTTTTAGTGTCATCACATTTGATAGAAACAGAATAACACACACACACACATAAAAATCACACAATCCTGTCCTAAAGGTTTCACATCAATACATCATCATCTCCTCCTTATCATCAACACCATTCTAACATTAATACAAACTGCCACTACTAAATGAAACTTCACCACACCAAAGACCCACACACAACCCACATTAATTTTTCTTAATACAGGTTCAACCCCTTTCCAAATTATTACATTACTAAACACAATTCATTAATTAAGCCATTTAACTTCATATTTGATGACAAATCACTATAACCAACATCTATATTTAATTTTTATTTAATTCAAGAATTTTCATAATTACTAAATTCATTAAACCAGTTACCACATGTAAATTCCAATCCACTTTTATTAAGTTCTAGGATGAATCATTATCCTTTTATCATTACCAACCTCACATTCCATCTCTTCTAGTATACTACAATAATAAATCACACAATAACCTATTCACCTTAATACAACAACCATTATATATCCTGCCAAATCTAACACCACATCCCAACCATCTCACCACAACAAACACACATCTATCAACACACACTTCCATTACCCATAACACATCCTACACCTGAATCAGTCAGCACCACCATTGCACAACCCCGCATATCCCACACAAGTATAAGGAAACAACAAACATACCGGAAACCCACAACAACAAATTCCAAATTCTTATATTTTATCAAAGTTCATTTACAGGTGGATTTCACATTAAATCAACTTCTCATTCATAGATATTTTCACACAATTCCATATTTACATAGGTAACCAATTATTAACTGAATATATTTATTAAGCCTTTTATGAATGGTGGATTTTAAAAAAAATTCATAGAAAGGCTTATCAATCCACAAAAGGGGTCAATAATTTCATAACATTCATAACATGCACATAACAATATCTTAAAATATTGGATAATAACCATCACTTAGTAATAATAAGAAATATAGTAAATCATTTGAATCAACACCATCCCCCTTTCAATTCAATTTAATCTAGTTCATTATCTTCATTAGTTAATCCGTACCACCCACTCATAGAAAAAAACATTCTAATTGCACAAATTCACAAAAGAAGAGGACAACAAGGATCCCCTACATGGAAAAGAAGTTTTGAAATGCTTTTCACAAAAAATAGGGGAAAATAAGATAACGTTACTGCCTGTATATTCCCTAGGTAAGGGATCGATCAATCACACAAAACTCACAAAGAATTAAGGAATATGAAAGAGAAACAAACTCCTACTTAAAACATGATACAATGATATAAAAAATAGAGAGGGAACTATGCTATTGAACATGTCTAGAATCATGAGCAGAAAGGCTTCGAGTCAAGGAAGATGACTCCAAGGCTCAAGAACAAAGCTTTATGATCATCTTAACTCAAAAGAAACAAGTAAAGACTTGAACTAAGAAAGTCCTACACTTTAAGATGCTAAATATAGATCCAAAACAACTCTAATGATTAAGGTTATCAACCTCACTCTTAAATTTTCATTTAATTTAATTTCATTTAAAACACACAGAACGACCCATTTATAACCACATGCTTTAAGGAAATAGAATACTAGATTTAGTCCCAAAAAATGGATTTTAAAAATATTTATTTAATCCTTTAATTCCACATTTTATGTTAAAATAATTTTTCTTATCATTTTGGAAAATCAAGGTATTTTGAAAAATTGGGAAATTTTGAAAAATGTTTGACCAATCATAAGAAGGGATTTACCGCATGAATTCAAGAAACCAAACGTATAAAAGAATCAATCAACCACAAGAAGGAACTAACTGACCACATGAAGGAATCAACTCACCACAACAAGGAAATAACTAAAGGCATGAAGGAACTAACTGACCACACAAAGGAAACAAACAACCACAAGAAGAAAAAAACTAACTACACAAAAAAACCAACCAACCACATGAATGAAACAACCAATCACATGAAGGAAACAACCAATCACATGGAATAATCAACTGAACACATGAGGGAAATAGTTAACCAAAATAAGGTAACAACCAACCACATTGAGGAACCAACCAACCACATGAAAGAAATAACTGACTACATAAAGGAACCAATTGACCGAGAAAAGGAACAAGTGACTACACAGATAGTCAAGTGACCGTGAGAGAAAACTTTGAAACTCCAAAAATTAAAAGGCCCTAAAATCCCTCTTGACACTTGTAGGCCTTGGGAAATCACAAAGGAATGGTTTTGAGAACCTGATACATTACATCAAGTATATATAAACCATTATCATCCTCAGTAATCAAAATAGAACCCGAAAAGAAAAGGGAAATGGGGTCCAAAAAATCACCATACAGATACCTCTCAAGAATCATACTATAACCGCAAAAAAACCACACATTGAAGGAACAAAATACATATCCAAGAAACATCATCAACCAAGGGAGAGAGTTAATCTCATATAAAGCATAAGGTTAAAAAATCATCTAAAAAAATAATCATGCAAAGAAACACAAGTAAAAGGTTCTATCATCATACAATTTAGGGTATTGAGCATGCATATGTGACTCCCATTCCCATATTATATCCTTCAAGACACCATGACTCCATAATACATGAACTAAATAGATAATTATCTCACACAACACCTTCTATTGATGATCATGGATCTCAACCAGCTTCTCTACAAAGGTCACATCATCCCCTATGTGTAACTCTACACAATAAATGGAACGAGAGTCATCATGAAGTTAAAAATGAAGCTAGGATATGTGGAAGACATCTTGAAATATTTCAAGTCATGGTGGGAGTTCCAAAAAATAAACCACCTCTCTAATGCACTCCAACACCTGGAAAGTCCCAAAAAACCTTGGAGAAATATTAATTCTTTTTTTAAACCTCTGCTACCCATGATGAGCGGAAACCCTCAGAAAAACATGGTCTCTGACTTCAAACTCCAAGGGTATCTACCTATGATTTTCATAGGCCTTATGGAAATTCTTCCCACACTTTGATCCTCTCTAAAACTACTTGGATCTTCATCGTTGTGATCTGCACTACACTAAGACTAAGAACTGACAACTACACAACCTCAGTCAAGAACAACAGAGAATAAAACAACCACCCATATGATGCATTGAATAGAGCCATACTGATGGATGAGTGATAGCTATTGCCATGGGAAAAATCAAATAATGGTAGGTATGTCATCAAAAATATATCAAATTCCATGATAAAAGCTCACAAAATATCCTTTAGCATATAGATAATCACCTCTATTTTCTTGTCTGTCTAGGGATGGAAATTAGTGTTAAGGTGTAGTTGTGATTGAAAATAATGTTGTACTCCTATACATATTTTCCTGGTAAAATAATAATTAGAGTTGGATAAAATGGCAACCGGTACCTCGTGGAGTCTCACAACCTCATCCACATACCACCTTTCTAGAGCATTGACAACACTAGACCACCTATTCTCCATAAAATGGGCCAACTTTTTCAGTTTATCCATAATCACCCAAACAACATCACAACCTCTTAGATAATGGGGTAACCCAGTGAATTAATCCATTGAAATGTCCTTGTACTTCCACTAGGGTATATCCAAAGGCTATAATAAATCTCTATAAACATGGTACTTTTACTTTAAACTATTGAAAAACCATACATCATGACACATACTCTCCCATCAATCACTTCGTCCTAGGGCTCCAAAGATGCTTCCTCAAACCATGATACATATTGTGTTATTCAAAAATTATGGCAACAAGGGGGGGGGGAGGATTTCCATTTTAAAAATTTTAAATAGTAAGAAAAGTTTAAATTCAAAATTAAATGATTTTGAAAAAATAAAGAGGCAAATAAATTGAGAGATAGTTAATAAATTTGATCTGAGTTATAAAGATAATATAAAAGTAAATTAAGAATAGAAATGATCAAATTGAATTTATGAAAGTATGTGAATCGATTTTAAATAATTAAATTGATAAATTAAAGAGAAAGAAAACACAATTGATAAAGAGTTAAATAATAGCTCGATGTGAGCCCCTATGTCTCCACCCCTCAACTTGAGAGGATAATAATGTTAATACCTTAATCTTAGTGGTGATCAAGAAACCCAAACCTCATAATTGTAGTTTTTGAGAATACTCTTGAGCTTTACCAGTATCCAAGGAACCCATCCCTCACTTGTGTAGAGTGAGAACCCAATAGGGAAAGGTGAAGAGAATAGAGAGGTTTTATTTAGGAAAAACCATTACAATGCTACTCAAAAATCTTTTGGATGGATAATTTAAATTGGGGATGAGAGATTTTAGATTAATTTTGAGAAGACCCTTAGAGAAAGATAGATAATTGGAGATTGGATCCTGAGAGGATCCACTAGAGCTTTTCTTTGAATCAAGGATAAGAGTGGCATTGGTGTTAACTAGTAGAACTTACAAGAAGTCAATGATATATTTTTATAGGATATAAGAGGATGGGAATTTTCTATAATTATTCTAGGGTGTTTTAAGTTTAAGAGGATCAGAATTTTTTTCATTTGACCATAATAAATGCATTTTTAAGCTGCTTCCATGATGCCACCAGATACTTGGTAGCCACCACCAAGTAACCGATGGCCTACCTGGAACTCGTAAATTCTAGAAAACCTCCATCGACCAGTAAATATTACCTAGTGGTTGGCTGATGTCCTTAAAATAAAAACTTTCACTTATGGGAGATTCATTGTCTAGATGATGATTCTCTACTAGTTGCCTGGTGGGACTTCTAGACAATCAAGGTTCTGCCATCATGGCACTACTTAGCCGGCACTGTCTGCACACCTCCATTTTCATGTGGAGGACCCTTCAATTCCTTATAAATAATTGTATGGATATTCAAGCACATTTTCATGATATTTATACATTAAAAGTGATATTTTCAATATTTTAATAAGTCTTCAAAATATCTATAAGATGTCAAGAATTCTATCACTTGGAATTCAATAAAAACACCAAAACTCAATTAAAATAAAATATTATAAACATAGGTGAGTGTTTGTGATCATGAAAATTCCATGATAAATATGGGTACAACAAAATACCCCTTTCTAACGTTCATAAAAACTTAACAATAAAATATTAATTAAGACTGAAAATAGATAGAAATGCAATTCATGATTTTAACAAGACATACAATGAGATCAAGAAGTAAATAAAAAATCACGTTATATTCATAAATAAAAAAATCAACATCAAATTTTAAAAACTCCCAATTTTTAAAACAATTAAGAAATAACACTTTTTAAAAGTTCAAATTAAATAAACTCCCTTTAAAAAATAAATTAAATATCTGGAAAATTTAAGAAAAATTTCCCCATTTTGGGAATATTTGTTTTATTCCCCTTTGATGTTATAATAAAAAGAAAAACATGGATATGAAAGAGAAAAAATAAAAGAGAATATTCAAAAGTATGAATTTTTTAATAGATTTTTCAAGAGAGAAAAATATATTTTCAGAAAAAGTTTTTTAAAAACACTTCTTCTTTACTTCTAAACTCCACATTAATAGATAGAGAGATAAATGGAAGAAGAAAATAAATTTTTAATAGAGAAATGGAAAGAATAAGATAAAAGGTAGAATGAAAAATAAGATAAAAGAAAGAAATAAATTAAAAGAAAAATAGAAAAGGAAAAGTAAAAAATAGAAAAATAATTAAAAAAAAGATACATACCTTTTCCATGGAACTAATTCCATCAATAAATGCTTTTATCATCATGGTTAGATAATCCTCATTGAAAGAGATTAAATAAGTTCTTTTAAAGTGAAACTGTTCTTTGAAATCATTCTTTTGGTTTACATTTTGACAAAGACAACTCATGAAAATGGTTAGATAGACAAGTATATAAAATATTTTTACTCATTATTAATCTTCCTTTAAGAGAGATAAAAACATTTTTTAAAAAAATTATATAAACCTAAATACTTTAAAAATAGAGGATAAACAATAATAATTTAAAAAGATAGTATATAAAATAATAATTTTAAAATGATTTGAAAACAAAATTATTTAAAAAAATAGTAATAATATTACAAAAAGTACTTATCTTTAGAAAATAGATTTTTGAATTTTTAAAAATAAGAGAAAATATATATTTTTTAAAATAAATAATTTGAAAATAAAAGATATCTCTTAAGGAATATTTCTGAATTAAAATAGATAATACTCCCTCTCAAATGATATCATAGATGAGATAAAGGGATCATAGCCAAAATAAAAGAATAAAACAAGAAAGTCAAGTTTGAAAAATATTTTAAAAAGATAAGTCAAGATAGCTGTTGGATTAGACCAAAAAATCCTTATATTAATGATTCCAAATCATGTTTATCTTGTTATTAATGATTTTTATGTTTTCTATTAGAAAATAATTTACTATAAATAATTAAAAAAATAGCTAAGTATAGGGCTTACTGTGAAACTATATTGTGTAGAGGTCAGGTAACTATATCACCTTACAACATATTATGTTTCACCTTACCATATACATAGGAAATGCTTATTGTGAGATAGATAAATAAAATATATCCAAGTATTGAACTTACCAAAAAAATAAAATCATCTTATCATAAAAGTAAAACCACCCTACCACAAGAAGCAAATCACCTTGCCAAAAGAAGGAAGTCACCTTACCGTAAGAAGGAAACTACCTGATCACATGAAGAAATCAAATTACCATGCAAAGGTATGTGTAATTTTTTATAATGTGATATACTTATAGTATTTTTCTAATGTAGTGACTGCAGGAAGAACCATATTATCGTGTAAAGTCAACAACTTACCACATGTGCAATTGAGTTGACCACATGAAATAATGGGTTGACTGCATGAAGCGATGAATCGACTACATCACCTTGCCACATCAACTGATCATGAAAAGTTACTGTGATCTCAAATTTCCATACCTCATGTGAAGTTAGTATACCATTCCTAACTTAGTAGTGGATCATTTCAAATCTCCAATTACTAGTTTTGACATATCAAGTTAAGTGTGAAAGAATTTAATGAAGGACGATTATTCTTTGATAGATATATCTGATGAAGATATCATTAAAAAGATTAATTTAATTGTAAAGATAAGGTTGATGATGAATTACTGAAAATATTGGGTGAAACTTATAGAATAATAGAGGATTTATATGAAAGAACCTTCTACGACACTCTGTTTTCTTATACTTTCTAAGAAACTTATTTGAGATCCTTCCAAAGAAAAACTTAAGGAATCAGAACAATCAAAGAATCATGAATTGATCTACATCAAAATTTATATATATATATCTCTTTATGTTTCCATTTTATGCTTTACTTTCAAGTAGTGTGTTTTTGTACTCTATTTATCTGTATACACTATCTCTAATGATTAAACCAGTGAATACTTGATATTCTCTTAAACTATTTTATTTTCATTCCCATGAATAACTATAGAAGAGGTCTTGTGTGGAATGTATTGTTTTTCTACCCCATATAGAGCAGTGGAAGAGGTTTTACGCCTGGATATCCATGTGTGGTTTTGATTTTAAAACCCTATCCAGGTTATTGATCTGTTTATTGTTATAATAAAATGCTTGGTAGTAGTTGATTGCTAAGTAGAAGAGATTAAGTCTTGAATTTAGACTGAACCCCTTGTTTTATTCTACTACATGTTTATTAGTTTTGTTTTTATATATTTCAAAGTTAAAACTACATCTATTATTTAAATCTGTAAACAAAACATTACTTTGATAATTATTCTTAATTTGTGTTTATATAGAGTATTTGATTAAGTAATTTTGTTTCAAAAGTTAAAGTGATTTTAAATATTATTTTAACCAAGAATTAATCATGTTTCTAAGAAATTATTTGATAGATAAAACTTATATAATTATAATATTTTGATTAATTGGGTGTTTTTATTAATTTGGGGGATTTTTTAATGTGTTTTAACAGAAATTTCTATTGGGAACTCAATTATCCCCCTCTTGAGTCACTCACTCTGAATAACATTTGGTATCAAAGGCTTGTCAAGAATTCTTTTTAATTGTGATTTTAATTATAGTTTAAAGATATTAAATTTCTATTATTTCTAAATTTAATTCTTTATGGATAATAATATACAAGAAGAAACTTCCACTAATCTATCTCCTTATTTTAATGGTAATAACCATGCTCAATGAAAGATTAAAATGAAGATTCATTTAGAGAGTTTGGGTTTTGATATTTGGAAAGTAATTAAAGATAAATATGAGAAATCTAAAACTGGTAGTGCTACTTTGAGTGATGCTACTAAAACTGCACATGATAATAATTATAAAGCTATGAATTCCATTTACTGTGCTTTGAGTGAAGATGAGTTTAATAGAATATATTTCTATTATATTGTCTTTGATATTTGGGATACACTAGCTATTTATCATGGGGGAACATATAATGTTAAATAAATGTGATTAAATAATTACACCACTAAATATGATACATTTAAGATGAATCATGATGAGGATATATATAATATTTATCTCAGGTTTAATGAGATAGTGAATTTAATGCATGCATTAGGAAGGAAAATCACTGAAAATGATAAAGTTATGTGACTTCTCATAAGATTATCACAATGATGTAGGATAAAATATATATCAAAAATAGAATCATGTGAAATTAGTACCCTTTCATTAAAGGAAATTATTAGAAAACTAATGATGTATGAAGAACTAGAAGTGAACAAAGAAGAAGTGGATGAACGGAAAATAAATTCTATAGCTTTCAAAACTACTAATTCAAAATAAGAATACAAGATCAAATATGATAGATCAAGTGATTAAGATTCACCTAATTATAGTGATGATAAAATATAACATCTAACTTGTACTCCTTGATATTTTGTGAATTATTTTTTCAAATTAATTTAATTTTCTTTGATATTTTTCATTTCACACAACACTGAAAATAGTTTATTTTATATTAAAGAACTATGTATGGATTGAGTTATATGAAATATAAATTTAATAATGCAATACATGCAACATAAATTTATATTTCTATACACAGAACACCAAGGTTAGCTTACATTACATGAAATACTGACTTTCCTCAATGGTTTACGCAACATGCAAGACTGAGTGTTACTAAAAAATAAGTCATTATTAAATTATTATTATTTAACAGGATATAACAAGGACATTAAATTTAATATTATAAGATCAACTAACTTATGAATATATATATTATAATTTATTGGTTACCTATTAATTATAAAAGAATATAGAAACCAAATGAATATAAAGGGACTGATTTTATAAAAGTCTATTTTTATGTGAAAAAGACAATTTATATTAATAAGTTAAATTAATAGTGAATGATATTAATTAAATTTATATTTTATATATTCAAATAAATATATTTTTTACAATCATATAATATATTTGATAGATATAAGATAAGAACAAACCCAGTTTTATGCTTAAAAACCAATATTTTTATAGTTTTACCACCTTTTAATGGAGAACCCATTTTAAATCCAATTTTTGGAACTTTAATTCATTTAATATGTCAAAATAAACTTTATATTTGAAATAAAAACATAAAAATTAGCTTAGGATAACTTTTTGGTATTTTTCTGTAAGGTTTCATTTTTTAATGAATATTTAAAAAAATTGAATTTTAATTCAAAACTGTTTTTTCATCTAATTCATTTATAAGGTTAAATTATATTTTAAATTGGTTGTAAAGTTTAATTAGATAATAATTTTATAAATTAATCTAATTTAGTTCATTTTAATCAATTTTACTTTGAAATTGGGTATACAAACTTATCAAAATTTTGGACGTTTTTACTTTAAAAACCCACAGTGTCGTCCCGTCATCAAGATTATTTTTAAAATTAATTTCTGCCACTTTTATGATTATAATTTATAAAAATGGATTCAATATTTGGAATCATAATAATTTATAATTTCTAATAAGTTCAAATTTTTTTGACCTGAAATATTAGTGAAATTTATTAAAATTAATTACAACGATATAGAGAAAAATTAGGTTAACAAAGTACTAAACCTTAATTTTAAGACCCAAAATGACCTAGAAACTTGTAAAAAACACATTTTAGGAACATTATTCGTCCATTAACATTAAATTATTTATTTTTTATGGGTTTTATTACTTTTTTAGGTAAAAACGTGGGTACACATGACTTATTTTAAAAAATTCAAACCGTGTCCTTTCCCTTCCCTATAAAAGGCCACCACCTATCCCTCTTATTCACACCTAACAAACCAATTAGGTTCATCCAATATATTAAAAATCAATTTTAAAACATCCCTCCCTTCCTCTTAGATTTCTCCCATTTGGAATAAAGTAATCCAAGGAATCCTTTTGGCACAAATCAAAAGGAGTTACCTGATTAAGAGGTAAGGACTTCTCATAAGCTCCTTTATTTTATTTTTTCTTTATCCAAAACTACACTCTATTTTTTACATTATTGTATAATAAAACAAGTTTATTCAATATAATATGTTTTTTATGCTAAGGGTTCAACCCACACTTACACACACCACAATCTCGTGGGCAACAAACATACTGTTTATGTGTATGATGAACTATTGCCTCACAAAACTATGATTCTTCATTTTTCCTTACCACCTCTCATGGTGGAAATTATGAAGGAAAATATATTTATATATGTTATATATCATATTTATTATGTATTTAATCTTATTTAATCCTTTTAAAATGCATATATTTATACTTTTTATTTGGTGTAAATATGATAAATCCGTTTGAGGAAGTGTGGACTACCGCCCTCTCAAAGCGATGTGATTCGTTCACACACTACATGGAACATATTAAGGATGGTTTTAGTTAAATTATATGATATATATGATATAATAATTCTACTATAGTAAGGATATATATATATACACATATTTCATTTATCTTATTTCTTTCAATACGACAAAAAAATGGAAACAACATTCATGCCTACGTATGACCTACCGTCTCCATGAACAGTGTATTCCATTTCATACTTATATATTCTATAGATTATTATACACATATGATGAATGATCATGATATTTATATCATTATTTAAATTATTTAAATAATTATATAAGTATAAGAACCGAAGATATAACAAATTAGGACACAAGAAAAGAACAAAGCAAATATTACCTGAAGTGAAACCTTAATATAGAATTGTTAACAAGCGGGTAAATAAAGTCATAATAAAAAAATATAAGGTATTATATATAAGAATATAGTTTTTAATAGATTTATAATAAAATTATATTTATTATACATTATGTTTGTATGAGTACGACAAGAGTTAAGACACAAGGTAAGGGGATTTTATCTCACTTTTTATTTCTATGAGATACAAGCTTTATTCACCACCCATTCCTTCTGTGTGGTGTGTATACTTCCCATGAATATATTAAATTATTATTATAATTAAATTTATGGGTATTTACATATCCATTATATTATCTTTATTTCATGGGGTTTAAGTTTCAAACGTTACCAAATCAGTAAAATAATTTCGTCTCAAATTGCCTTCTTTGAGACTCGTTTTTTTATGCACCGAAATTATTTTATAGGTGTATATAATTACATTTTAGATGTTATATCATGAATATGATTATTTTAATGATATTTTAAACTTAATTTAATTTAATTTTCTTACATAGAGAGTATGATCCCAAGTTACTAAGCTATAAGTGTTTATTGAAATAATCACATTGCTTTTTAAGATTATTTATGTTTATGCTTCCTTTGATGAAATATTATGATCCATATCTTAATAAAAATCTTGAATTTTATTCTAATCTGGTTATTCATAATATATGTATTTATTACTACCATTTTTCCACTCTTTGGTATATAATATAGTTAATAAATTGTTTTTAAGAAATCTCGACTTTACACTCTCTTTGGTTGAAAATATATGTTTTTTCAAAATTATGTTTTCTAAAAAGGGTTTCAAAAAATTTTCAAGAATTATTTATAAACTTTCAATGTTTTTTCAAATAAAAATATTTTTAAAATATTTTTAAGCTTATTTTATATGTTTTCAATGGAAGTGGTTTTATAAAATGTTTTTAAGCTTCTTTAATATGTTTTTAAGTAAAAAAGTTTTCAAAAACATTTTCAATATTTTTTTACATGTTTTCAAATTTATTTTCAAATAAATGGTTTTCAAAATGTTTTCAATATTTATTTATAAGTTTTAAAAGTATTTTCAATGAAATTGTTTTCAAAAAAAAAATCCAATATTTATTTATAAGTTTTCAAAGTATTTTCAATGAAATGGTTTTTAAAATGTTTTCAAGCTTTATTTTAAAGTTTTCAAAGTGTTTTCAAAGAAAAATATTTTTAAAATGTTTTGAATATTATTTTATAATTTTTCAAGGGAAAAGGTTTTTAAAATGATTTCAAGTATTCTTTATAAGTTTTCAAGTTATTTTATGAGAAAATTATTTTCAAATGGTTTTAGGCATTAAAAATCCTTTTTCAAAGAAGAAATGATATTTTTCTCAAGAAATGTTTTTTGAAATATATTTCAAAATTATTTTCCATCTAAAATGACATCTTTTGATGTTACTCAAGTACTTATAGAAAATGATCTATAGGTTCTAGTCATATTATTTCTCTAAATGGGTTATGCTTAATGTCATGGTCTTTGTGAAACCCGTTTCTCTTTCACAGGTTATTCTTTTGATGAAATGATTATGAAACCTATATATTTTTCCATAGGTTATGATATGATTACATGTTTATGATACCAATTTCATTTCATAGGTTATTATATTATTTTTAATGATTTTTTGGAACATGTATGTCTAATTTCATTATGAGATGGGTGGGATCTATATCTCTCTCCAATGTATTGGGTAAAGATTTATATCTCATGCGATAGAATAAGATGATTTTGGAAATGAACCTTGACTACTAATATGGCCATTGGAGTGAACCATGACTACCATGATGGTATAAGGAGTGAACTCATGCTATTAATATGGACATGGGAGTGAACTATGACTACCAAGATGGTATGAGGAGTGAACCCATACTACCAAGATAGTCTTGGCAGTGATGCCTTGGATACTATGGAAATAATATTATATGCTTATGTGTCTATAATAATTCAACATTTTATTCCAATATTATGCTTTCTTGGATTATGTTCTTTATTTCATTATGATTCATGACTTATGAGCTTCCATGCTTTATGCCATGATTCATTTTTATGATCTTTTATATGTAGGTTATGATCTTCTATTTTCATGATCATGTTCTCATACCCTAATGCTCATGATTATGATTATGTATCTCCCTTGTTTTCCATTAATGAGAATTTTATCTCACCCTTTTTTATGTTTCCTTCCCCCAAGTTATGAAGATATGTATTATGTTTTATGTGTTTAAGAAGGGTGATAGTTAAGAAAAACTTAGTTGGCGATGATATAACTCATTTATGTACTAGTGTTTATATTTCCTAGTTTCCAAAGGCACTAAAATAACATGGTATTTGGGTATCTATTTTGTATAATGTTTTAAGTATTCTGAAAAAGTTATGTAATGTTAATGCATGAAAAGAAAGGGTTACTATAGTTGGCATCATAACAGAGGTTTAGTTAACCTTTGGAAGCTAGTATGAGAAAACCTCAATGAGAACCCTAATGACATGTCTAAAGATAAGTCTAAGGATAAGGAAAATTATAGGAAAATGTCCTAGAATTTTGGTAAATAATAGAATTAGTGGTTTCCTAGAAATACATCCATGTCTAGATACTATAATTGGATGTGTCTCAAATATATATGTACTTAGGGGTAACAACTCCGACAAGATGTTCCAGGCCTGACTTGGGGTAATCTGGTACACGACAATAGGCCTTGCTGCACACCTAGTTTGTCACTCCTGGGGGATATTCTTTAGAAATTTAAAAACTCTTCATGAAACATCATGAGGATTTAAATATAATTTGTCTATGAATAACCTAGGATGAACCTAGGGTGTCATAGATTAAAGAATTTGTAAAGATTTAGACATCCTATAAGTAATTATTTTCATGACTATGTGGTTTTCTTCTATGATAAGTAATGATCACACTATTCTTCTAGTTTAAGTCAATGGTGGGAACCAAAAAGAACTTTATGAACGTTGAATGTGATGGAATATTTGCTGATGATCAGTCAAGTGGGATGATCACTAGAGTGAAAGATATTATAATTATGCCTAATCAGTTTTCACAGAACATGATTAACAATTTTGTACCTTAACCAACTCTTATACTCAATAAGGAAAATAAGGAAGGATTTAACTGAGAGTTCGGGTAATGGAGACCACTAAAGAAATAATATTTGGTTTACTTTGTGTCAAGAATGTGGAAATAATTACCTAAGTGAATGTCTTAGAGTAACAACAATATGTTTTTACTATAAAAAAGAAGGAAACAAAGCAAGTGATTGAAATGGAAAAAATGAAGAGTTTGGTTAAAAAAATGGATGAGAATATTATCCTTCCTAAGCAATCATTATAGGTTAAGTGTTTTAAGTGTGGAATAAATAGTTATTATGAAAATCAATGTCCCAAGAGGAATTCTCTTGAATAGAATTAGTAAGGTGGTGCGAGTAATGGCTATATTGTTGAATATGATGAGACTACAGATGAAATGTGAAAGGAAAGATGTATTAATTAATAGGATGAGGTAGCCTTCTTATGTATTATGGATGAAGTGGAATAATAAAAGTTTTTATGAATTTGGGATTCAGGAATTATGTTATATGAATGGTGAAATAAATAAGGATTGTCCACTTTATATTTTTTTCACCAATGATTTACAAGAATACGTTGAATGGATCTAATAGAATAGAAAAGTGATTTAATGGAAAGGTGATGTCCATGGAAAACACATGATTAAGGTAAATATAACCCTGAATATATTCTTTATGTTACAATAATGTTTTTTGGATAAAGATGTGTTGGATATAAGTAAATTAGATGGTATTGATTACCTTAGAACTAATTAAGGACTTGTTGACAAGTAGTTTATTTTATATGGATGAATTTTACAACTTCTTGGATTTATGGAATATATCTAGTAATATATAGAATAAGGAAGCATGCATGTTTTCCAGAAGTATTTATGGTAATTTAGGTTTTTTCAATATTTCAAGAGAATATATGATGAGGGTATTAACATGTTTGGAATGTGATAACCATGAACTACTTTGTGATATATGGGGGATCAATGTTAAGTTTATTTCATGAATTTCTTTCTAAATTTTGGATTTTCATCTTTTAGAAGGGTTATAAGGTTAAAAATTCATGAAAAGTTTAAGTTAATCTTTATAGGAAGTATTTATGTATTGAGATTGTATTGAAAACTTTAGTTAAAAGTCTATTTAGCGATTAAACCTATTTCAAGTATTTCTATCATATTTTTTTGGAAATTATATTAGTGTGGTTTTAGAAAAGTACATCATGTATATAGGGTTACAACCAATCAAGTTAGATAAGGTCATGAATCTTGAACTCATGAATGTAGGACGATAAGGGTTTCATGCCTACCACTGGCCTATGCGATGTCTTGGTTAATGTATAATTATTTTAGATGAATAATTATTTATGATGAAACAATAGTGTTACTTTTTATGTTCAGAGATTTATTCATTAACCATATTATTTTTTAAGTATTTTTAGAGACAAATAATTATACTTTTCATTATTTTATAGGCCTTAAGATCTGCTAAAAGTTTATTTTAGTGCTTCAGGCATCAAAGTTAATTTATGGAAATCCATTTTTTAAAGTAATGGATGAATTAGAAATAGATAAAAGCGCAACCAAAGAATAATTTTTTTATAGAAACAGAAAAATTAAGTATATTTCCTTACATTCTTGGTCAATAATAGAATTACTCAAAGATACT
Source organism: Viscum album (assembly GCA_963277665.1). NCBI lineage: Eukaryota > Viridiplantae > Streptophyta > Magnoliopsida > Santalales > Viscaceae > Viscum > Viscum album. Next base: position 755,469,070 of record OY728121.1, on the reverse strand, counting down.
ATAATGATAAAAAAATGTGTTTTCCTAATACTATATTTTTTGTTGAACTGATGACCTTTTGAATCATCATAGATTTATGAATTTGAGCCCATAAAGTTTTTATTTATAATTCACTTGTTAGTGATTGATGACTTAAATCACTCCCTATTAATATTTATGCCTTTCCTTCAATTCTATGTTTTCACTTCCACCTATGTTATCATATGTGGAACCCTAGTTATATGTTACTTTGGGTAACCATTATGTTTCCAACATTCTCTTTTTAAAGTATTTTTTGGATTCAGTTTTACGATGCGAGTTTATATGAAAGGAAATTTTAAATATTAAACCTTTGATAACCTAGAAGAAATTCTAGGATGAAATTCATTTAATGGGGGGTAGAATGTAACACTCCGATATTTTGTGATTTTTTTTTCAAATTAATTAATTAATTATTGATATTTTTTATTTCACGCAACACCGAAAATAGTTTTTTTATATTAAATCACTATGTATGGATTTCATTACACGCAACAAAAAGTTAATCATGCACTACACGCAACATAAATTTTAGATTTCTTTATATGAAACATTGAGTTTAGATTACGTTACACATGGGACTGATTTTTCTCGATGGCTTATGTAACATGCAAGACTGAGTGTTACCGAATAATAATTCATTATTAAAATATTATTATTTAATAAGATATAAAATGTCCATTAAATTGAATATTATAGGATTAAATAACTTATAAATATATATATTTTAATTCATTGGTTTCCTATTAATTAGAAAAGAATATAGAAACTAAATGAATATAAAGGGACCAATTTTATTAAAGTCTTTTTTTATATGAAAAAAAGATTTATATTAATAAGTTAAATTAATAGTTAATGATATAAATTAAATTTCTATATTATATATTCCAAAAAATATTTTTTATAATCATTTAATATATTTGATAGATATAAGATAAGAACAAACCCAATTTTACGCTTAAAAACCTATATTTTTATAGTTTTCCACCTTTTAATGGAGAACCCATTTTAAATCAAAATTTTGGAACTTTTATAGATTTAATATGTTAAAATAAAATTAATACTTGAAATAAAATCATAAAAAATAGTTTAGGATACATTTTTGATATTTTTCGGTATGGTTTTATTTTTTAATGAATAATTAAAAATACTAAATTTTAATTCAAAATTGTTTTTCATCTAATTAATTAATAAGGTTAAATTATATTTTAAATTGGTTTTAATGTTTAATTAGATAATAATTTTATAAATTAATCCAATTTATATCATTGGAATCTATTTCACTTTGAAATTGGGTATAAAAACTTATCAAACTTTTGGATTTTTTTTATTTTAAAAACCCGTAGTGTTGTCTCATCAGCATGATTATTTTTTAAATTATTTTCTGCTAATTATATGATTAGAATTTGGAAAAATGGATTCTATATTTTTAATAGAAATAATTTATAATTTATAATAATTTCAACTTTGTTTTTGACCAAAAATATCAGTGAAAGTGATTGAATGTAATTACAACGATTAAGAGAAAAACTAGGCTAACAAAGTACTAAACCTTAAATTTAAGACCCAAAACGACCTAAAAAAACTTTTCAAAAACCCATTTTTTTGGAAATTATTCGGCCATTAACCTTACATTATTGAGTTTTATTGATTTGGTATGACTTTTATTTAAGTAAAAATGTGGGTACACCTAACTTGTTTTAAAAAATATCAAATGTATCCTTTCCCTTCCCTATAAAAGGCCACCACCTATTCCTCTTCTTCACACCTCTCAAACCACTTAGTTTAGGAAAATATATGACCAATAAACTTCCCAAAATATCTCCCTTACTCTTATTATCCTTCCCTTGGGAGGAAATCAATCCAAGGAAGCCTTTTGGCACAAACCAAAGGGAATTACCTGATTAAGAGGTAACAACTTATCTCAAGTTCCTTTATTTTATTTTATTTTCTACACCCCCTCCAATATCTTTATTCCATTATTGTTTAAAAAAGTATCTTTAATATACTAAGATTTTTTTATTCTAGTGTTTTTTCCTACACTTACACACACCTCCATCTAATGGGTAACAAACATACTGTTTATGTGTACAGAGAACTATCGCCTCACAAAACTATGATTGTTAATTTTCTTTAACACCTCTCATGGTTGAAATTATGATTTAAAATCTATTTATATATGTTATATATTATATTTATTATGTATTTAATCTTCTTTAATCCTTTTACAACACATATCTTTATACTTTCCATTTGGCATAAATACGATAATTTCGTTTGAGTAAGTGTGGACTACCACCCCATCAAAGTGATGTGATTCATTCACACAATACATTGAATGTATTAAGGATGTGTTTAGTAAAATTATATGATATATATAAAAAATCATTATACTTTAATAAATAAATAAATATATATATATACACACACACACATATGTCATTTACCTTTTTCTTTTAATACGACAATAAAAACTGAAACATCGTTCATGCATACGTATGACCTACTATCTCTATGAATGGTGTATTATATTTCACAATTTTATATTATATATATTATTATAAAAATATACTGAATATATTTTGGAAATCATGATATAAGTATAAGGACCAAATATATAACAAATTAAGACACATGCAAAGAACATAGAAGATACTACCCGATGTGAAACCTTAACATAGAATTGTTAAAAAGAATGTAATATAAAGCCACAATAAAACCATATAAGGTATTAAATATAAGAATATGGTTCTATTATAGATTTTTAATAAACTTTTTTTATTATATTAGAGTTTTTTATGAGTATGATGAGAGTCAAGACACAAGGTAAGGGGATTTTATCTCACTTTTTATTTTCGTGAGATACATGCTTTATTCACCACCCATTCCTTTTGTGTGGCATGTATACTACCAATGGATGTATTAGATAATTATTATACTTAAATTTATGGGTATTTACAGATCCATTCTATGATCTTTATTTCATGGGGTTTAAGTTTCAAAATTTATCAAATCGGTAAAATAGGTTTGTCTCAATTTGCATTCTTTGAGACTCATGTTTTTTTATGCACCTAAATTATTTTTGATGTGTATATACTTAAATTTTACATCTTATATCATGAATATAATTATTTTCATGATATTTTAAGCTTCATGTAATTTATTTTTCTTACATGGATTGTATGATCCCATGTTACCATGTTATAAGAGTTTATTGAAACAATCACACTGCTTTTCAAGGTTGTTTATGTTTATGCTTCCTTTGATGAAATATTATGATCCACATCTCAAGAACACTCATGAATTTTATTATCCTATATATATTCATAATATATTCAAGTATTGGTACCATTTTTCCACTCTTTTATACATAATATAGTTAAGAATCTTTTTCTAAGAAAGCCCGACTTTACCCTCTATTTGGTCGTAAATCTATGTTCTTTCAAAACCATGTTTTATAAAAAGGTTTTTAAATCATTTTCAAGAATTATTTATAAACTTTAAAAGTTTTTTCAAATAAAAATTCTTTTAAAATGTTTTTAAGCTTATTTTATAAGTTTTAAATGAAAATTGTTTTCAAAAACATTTTCAAGATTCTTTTATAAGTTTTTAAGTATAAAGAATTTCAAAATGATTTAAAGATTTATTTACAAGTTTTCAAAGTTATTTTCAAAGAAATTATTTTCAAAACTTTTTCAATATTTATTTTTAAGTTTAAAAGTATTTTCAATGAAGTGGTTTTCAATTTTCTTTTCAATATTTCTTTATAAGTTTTCAAAGTATTTTCAATGAAATGGTTTTCAAAAAGTTTTCAAGCTTTCTTTTAAAATTTTTAAAGTGTTTTAATTTTTTTTAAAATGTTTTGAATAATATTCTATAAGTTTTCAAAGAAAAATATTTTTAAAATTATTTCAAGTATAATTTATAATTTTTTAAGGTATTTTCTAAAAAAATTATTTTAAATGGTTTTATGCATTAAAAATACTTTTTCAAATAAAAAAGGATATTTTCTTCCAAAAATGTTTTTTTGTAAGATATTTAAAAATTATTTTACATATAAGATTAAATCCATTGATGTTACTCATTCCTTTCTAGGAAATGATCTATAGGTTCTATTCATATTCTTTCTTTGAATGGGTTATTCTTAATGTCATGGTCTTTATGAAACCTCTTTCTCTTTCATGATTTATATGTTTATGAAATGCGTTTCTCTTTAATGGGTTATGATTTTGATGAAATGATTATGAAACCTTTATCTTTTTCCATAGGTTATGATATGATTCCATGTTTATGATAACCATTTCATTTCATGGGTTATGATATGATTTTTAATGATTTTTTGGAAAATGTATGTATGATTTCATTATGAGATGGGTGAGACCTATATCTCACTCCAATTAATTGGGTAAAGATTTATCTCTCATGAGATATAATAAAATGGTATTGGGAATGAACCTTGACTACTAAGATGGACATGAGAGTGAACCATGACTACCAAGATGGTATGAGGAGTGTAATCATGCTACTATGATTACCATGGGAGTGAACCATGACTACCATGATGGTATGGGGAGTGAACCCATACTACCGAGATAGTCTTAGAGAGGACCACTTTGAGATATGTCTAACATTGAGAGGGGGTGAATCAGTGTTGGGGACTTTTTAATCCAATTATAAATTTTTATCCCTATACCTCTTAATTTGTTATGATCTTGATTCTCTTATTCTCTTTTCCCTATCTCATGCAACAATATGAAAGCTATAAATAATATGTACATGATATTTTTACAAGGTTAGATACTCAATAAGAGTATCTAGTCCTTTCTATGTATGGGTATGACCAGTACACTGATTCTCCACTATAATTTAGTAAAAAGTTACAGTGGGTTGGATTATAAAATAATACCTAAGCCAGTGTGGGTCCCTACACTTTAGAGGAGGGTATGAAATAATTCTACTTCTCTAAACCAGTAATGACTAAGTCCAACTTGTAGCTCCTTACAGGTTCTTTATAATTCCTCCCAATACTGTCTTCTACCTGTTGAAAAGGGTTTGCAACACCAATTGAGTCTTCCAACTACCGAGGCATGTTATATGTCACACTACTGCTTGATCTTACACTCTTCACTTGTTACATTCTTAGTATTATTTTAGTAACCCTTCTCACTTATTCATAATATCAAACTTGATAGCTGTAAAATTTTTCTCCTCCTTCTTCTTCAGTGAAAAACTAACTACACTAAAACCCTCTTCTTATTTTTTCTAGAATCAAAAACCAATTTTGTGATTGTCAAGTAATAAGGATCAGCTTAGATCAACATCATCACAATTAAACTGACCTGAAAGATTATCAATCTTTAGTTGGGCACACTCTCCTTATTCTTTGATACATAATATCAATAGTGAATGTAGTATCTATTCTCTTATATTATTCTTGATGCAGTTAATATTTTCTTAACTGAATTTCACTTTTTTATGTATGCATGAAATCATGCATATTCTTTTCACTTTTAATTATTCCTTCATCACAAGTTCACACACACTAATTCGGGTGGCCAATGGTTTTTTACGTGTGTATGGAAGTATATACTTCGTTCTTGGTGAAAACCACTATTTAATTTGTGTTTCTCAACACACACACAATCTTCATATTCTCACTCTCTTATTTTCATGCACACAAATATGAATGTATCAATTCATGCACATGAGTTCATGCGATTCATGCATATAGCACCCGAGTATATCAAATCATGCACATAAGTACATGTGAATTAGGTATGTGTTATTTTACTTCACAAAAGGATCTCAAAAAAATGTTGTGGTTCCTTCACATGAAAACAAGAGAACCCAACCCATGGAATCGAATGGTGCAAGGTTTTACTTCTTCGTGAAGGACCGCAGAACACCCATAGAGGTGAGGGGTGAATCAAGGTGTCAACTTTTTCTTTTTAAAGTTGTAGTTCTTATTCCCATTTTGGTAGGAACTTGTTAAATATTTCATTCAAATGAAATTAAGAAGATAACACGACACTTTTACTTGGTTCACTACAAAGGGCTACGTCCAAGGAGCATACACCGACAATATGTTGGTCGTACCTAAATACACTAATCTTCACCAGTCGTGGAGTACAAGATTTTGGTCACAGTCATTCTATACTAGGCAAACTGCCCTTAAAAATGTTTAGGGATGGATCACTGCTTCCCTCAGAACACTTCTATAAACTCCCCCTGGCTCACTGTTGTGAGATAATTCTAACACAATTTATTGACTTAAAGGTCGCTTCAATAGATTAGAATTGAAGTATTTGTCTCTGTAAAGCACAAGAAACTACTTGCATCAAATAATTGAGTATATTCTCACTAAAATCTCTGAACACTCAACATTGATGCTCAAAATATCCCTTCGCAAAGCCCCATCACAAAGATCAACCCTTCGCAGAGAACACCACCTCACAGAGCACAACCCTTCGCAGATCTCACTACCTCACAGAGCACAACCATTCACGGATCTCACTAACTCATAGAGCAACCAACTTCATGAATCTCACTGATCCAATTCAGAATACCCCACCTTCGTGAATTTCACATTACTTATAAGCATTAGAATCATTCTAGACTTTAAAAGTCTCTTCGTGATGCTCAATCTTACATACAACAATCTTCTTCGTAGATCACCCCTTTATTCAAAAAGTCAAAGAGATATCAGATTTTATCTCTCAAAGTAATATGAAATGAGGAGGTATGGACTCTTATTTATAGTTATGGTCAAACACGGAGTTCCACTTCTTCAGGTGTGAAATTCGGATCAGCCAAAAACATCTTCACAGCACATCTCTCTCTTCACAACGCTCATACTTAGCATTTCATGGGATAACCTGAGGACATACATGTGAAAAGGGTGAGATATATAGCCCATTAAGGGAGTAAAAAATACATAACATGAAGAATAAAATACATTTTAGGAAATAGTAATATCAATAGAGCATAAGAGAAACATTAACATAAAGGCATGATATAGCATGATTATTATAACATAGAGATGTGGAAACAACATTTAAGATGATATTAGCACGATCCAAGGCTAATTTCACCTGGAGAATGAGTAAACCCTCATTGCACTTGAATTATCATGAGTAAACTCCCATTGCACTTAACTTATAATGATACTAACCTTTACCCAATGCATTGGAGCACTATCAGGGTGCACCCTTTATAAACATTTAATTTCATGTATAAGTGTGTCACATGGATCATACAAAATGGATTCATTAAACATCGTAAGTTATTCCACGAATAAGAGATGTGGAATACATAAATGTAAGTCCTCTATCAACAAGTAAATGTGCATAAAGGTGAATACCCTTGATAGATAAACGAGCATGGTATTCACTTACATGATGATTTTGGCATGGGAAATTTTGGTGTAACTTCGGAAGCATAACGATGTCAAATAGAAATAATTAAACGGGTTAATGAAAGATAAAGGCATATAACATAATTTATAAATGAAATGGACAGTAAGGGGGTCATGGAAGATAATATCCCAAAATGTGTAATGGAATTTAGATGCATAATATGAAATAACTTCTTGAATGAAAATGAGAAGAGAGAAATTCTTTACGGAATTTCGGCATGGTAACAGGTGTACATGGGAGGAATTAATGAGATATAAAGAGGTATATAGTCATTAAAACATAATGATGGAAGTATGGAAGAGGTGAAAAATCATAACCCAACATTTTTAATTGAAAATTAAAGGTTTTAACAACATAAATAAATTTGGACAAAAATAAGAAAGGAAGAAATCCCTTACTTGGAATTGTGCTCCCAAAGGCTTGTGATAGGCTTGAGAAAGGATTCTTGGCATCTTGGGGCACCTTGGTAGGATTATAGAGAGAGTAATATAGGGGTTTTTTCTAGATCTAAATGGTTTTAGTGAATATAAATGAGAGGATTAGTGGGTTTATATAGGAAAGGAGAGGTGATTATTTATTATTTAGGTTTTGGACACTACACATTAAACTAATCAAAACCACAAACCATCCCATGGTTTTCCCATGTTTTTTTCCAAAGTGGAGTGGAAAAAAATATTTTATATGGAAAATGGACTAAATTATTAAAATATTAGTCTTGGTTATGTGGAGGTGAGTCACACTCTCAAAGAAATCATTTTAAAATATTAAATTTTTTTATAAGTCTTGGAGGGTCCAATATGGATTTGTAAAATAAATCAAAAAAATATAAAATAACATTATTTTAAAGGTAAAACACATATTGGTTGAAAATACCTTTTATAGTATTTTATTACTTCAATATTGGGTTATTATTATTTCATGAAACAAATTATACATTTAAACGGTATTTAATTTTTACCCAAAAATTTGACTCTCTCAGAAAATTATGAAAAATTCACCATTGGATAATTTTGATGTCTTGATTCCAAAAATAATATTCATTTTATCTAAATAATTTTCTAAATATGTGAATTTTTACTTTTAAAATAAATACCAACATTTATTAAAAATTCATGGGTTTTGAAAAAAACAACTATCAAACCTTAATAAAAATTACAATTGTATTCATAAAAATTATACAATCATTTATATTTAATAAACAATAATTTAGTAATAATATTTTATTAAAATATTTAATTAGAAATCCCATTAATTAATCAAAATATATTTCTTAATTAAATATTAACTAAAAATACTATTTTTTCTTTAAAAACCATTTACAAAGTAACAATAATAAAATTAATGTATATTCTTTATTCTATAAAAAAATAATGAATATAATCACAGTGCTAGGGTCTTGTTACATAAACCCTTAAAACACATGTATAATACCTAAGTTTAAGGTGTTCGATGGTGACAGACTCTTGGGGTGGCTCGGATAACATCGATTGGGTGATAATCTCTATTAACTTCCACTTCTCCCGTTAGCGATTCCGTTCAAGCTTAACATGTTGAAACATGAATTGGGCTTAGTCAAGAGCGAAGCCCAGTGATGCTACCTCCTTTACGAGCTCCAATAAATGGGCTTCGTATGGAGAAATTATACTATATGTGGCCATCACATCCTTTGTCTGTGTAAATTGAATTTTTAAATCCCTATATCTATACTAATCATGTGATCACTATTCAACGACTATATTAGCAATGGTAACAATTATCAACAGTATTTTAAAATCTAAAAACATAAAACCAAAGAATTTTATATGTTTTATATAACCATTTTATGAAATTTAATTAGATCAATATAAATATTCATTAATAAAAGTTTGGGTCATTACACTTATCCATGAAAATGACTTTGATATTATTAAAATCAAAGAAAGGGACAAAATGTCACACTCTTTTTTTTCATAAGTATAATATTTTTAATATGTGGTTAAAATGAATATATTCTTGATTATAAATATTATTTGGAAATATAAATGATTTATCTTCATCATGGTAATTTATTTATAATTTTTATAAATTAAATAATTACCTTCAATTCTTATACATCACTGATGAAGTAATTATTCAATTAACATAAAAATCAAATAAATGATATTAAAAATATTAAAAGTAAAATAATTTGTGATATTTTAGGTGATACAAGAATTATATATATTAGACTTACATTTTAGGGATATATTGAAATAGTTGGTTCAAATTTTACATGTTGTATTGATCTTTTCAAAAGTCAAAATATTGAATAATATCAAAATTGAGAAAAAAGATAATTTATGGGATTAATATTTTATTAAATTTTTTAGAAATCATAAAAATATTTTCAAAAATACAAATTCATTATAATATGGATTAAATTTCATAAATTTTCCATTAATGGTCCAATTAACACCATATATTAAAAAAATTGTTATCATATTTAAGATTAAAATAGGTTAAATATGGTTTAATAAAAATGATAAGATTTAAAATAAAACTGAAATTTTTCTAAAATCTATTGGTTGATGATATTACAAACTTAAATAATATTATAATTGAATCGATGGCTATTTATTGGTATTTGTATATAAAATAATTTTATTATAATTTAATCTTTTATAGAAATTCCAAAAGTTCCTCTCACCTTAATTATAAAAGGGCACAACCTCCCTCACTTATTTACACTAATTAGAGCCTTATATCTTGAACATACTCTGAAAATTTATATTATACACTTACCTATCAACATTCTAGAGTATTTGGTATTCTCAAAAGACTAACTCTAGAGCACTTTAGAGGAGATCTAATGGAGATGTTTCAAAGAAGTGGTAATCACTTTAACTGATCACTTTCTCTTTATACTATTCCTTAAAACCTATAAATCCATGATGTTTATAATAAAATAATAACTTATGTATCTTAAATATTATTAAATTTTGTTATGATTTTGAAAACACCACTATAGACCCTCTTTCCCATCAAACAATAAGTGAAATTATCACTCGTGAGTATGTACGGATTTCCATCTCCACATAACGATGCAATCATTTTTCATCACCATATTTAATGGGTGGGTATTAGATGGTTTTAATTAATATATATGATATAATAATGATTATATAAATATGAACTATTTTTTACCTTTATTTAATTCTATAAATAAATAAATGAAAAAATATTTCATGTGTACATACGACTTACCATCTCCATGAACGGTGTAATTTATTTTTTTATTTCTACTTATTATGAATGAATATAAATATGTATATAATTATTATATATAATGTTTATAACATGATAGAAAATATGGAAATTATGATACCAAGATCAAAGTATATGTTCCAAGACTGCCAAACTGAAACATGCTTGGAAAATGAAGCAGTTATTACCCAGAAAAGTGATTTTAATAACAAATTATTAATAAATAGGTGATAAGATTTTATAAATAAATAATAAATGGTATTATGATAGCTATTTTGTTGAATCTGATCAGTTTTAATGTTCTATTGAATGGTCTTAACCTTCTTCACCATTTCTTCGACCATTTATGGACCCGGGAGTTTTTGCTCCCCAAATTCATCCCAACATGCTGATGTTCTACACCTATTCCCATAAAGGGCTTCATGAGGATCCATTTGGATGCTTGAGTAGAAACTGTTACTGTAAGAGAACTTAACCAGGGGAAGATGTTGATCCCACCCTCCTTTGAAGTCCATTGATCATGCTCTCAATATGTCCTCAAGTGTTTGGATAGTATTCTCAGATTGACCATCAGTTTGAGGATAATAAGCCATACTTAAGTTCAGCTCAGTATTCAGAGCGTGTTGGAGACTCTTCTAGAACTTAGAGGTTAATCTTGGATCTCATTCAGATATAATAGATATTGGTACTCTATTCATCCTTACCACTTCTCTGATGTATATCCGTGCCAATTGATCCAATGAGAAATCCTACCAAATTGTAATGAAGTGTGTAGTCATTGTAAGACAATCCACAAAAACCTAGACAACATTGTTTCCTTTGGATGTCTTCAAAATTCTGGTGACAAAGTCCATGGTGATGTTCTCCCATTTCTATATTGTTATGGGTAATGGTTGTATCATCCCCTTAGACTTCTTTCTCTCAGCCTTTACTTGATGACATACCAGGAAATTTAATGTATACTCAGTGATATCCTTCTTCATGTTATCCCACCAATGATGCTCTCAGAGATCTTGATATATCTTTGTGTTTCCTAGATGAATGAAGAAATTTGAACTATGTTCATCATCCAAAAGTTCTTTCTTTAACTCTAGATTTGATGGAACACATAGTCTTGACCCAAATCTCACAATTCCTTCTTCATTAACATTGAACTTTGATGATTTCCCTTTTCTGATAGTTTACACTCTCTTTTGTATTCACACACCATCCTTTAGAGAATTATTTAAACTTTACAAAAGAGACAGTTGAGCAATAATATATGAAAGGATTGATTATGTTCCCTTATTTATGATTCCCATGTCCATATTCATCAAATATAAGAAGATTGGATCCTTTTTAATTCTCATCAATGAATGAGTTCCTGGATCCTTTCTACTTAGAGCATCCACCACCTTGTTCACTTTACCTGGATGGTAGTGAATTGAGCAGTCATAGTCTTTGATCATCTCTAACCATCTTCATTGGTGCATATTCATCTCTTTCTATGTGAATATATACTTGAGAATTTTGTGATCCGTATACATTTCAAACTTCTCCCCAAAGAGGCAATGCCACCAAATTTTCAAAGTGAAGATTACTGCATCCAACTCTAGATCATGTGTTGGATTGTTTTTCTCATGAAATTTCAATTTTCTTGAAGCATAAGTAATAAATTTTTCATTTTGCATCAACACACAACCCATGATCTTCTTTGAAGCATCACTAAATACCACAAAAAGTTATCAACTTATGGGTAATGTGAGAACGAGTGTAGTGATAAGCCTCCTTTTCAACTCCTTTAATCTCTATTAACATTCATCACACCAAGAAAACTTGACTCCCTTATAATTTAGCTTAGTAAGAGGGTTTTACAATCGTGATAAATTTCTCACAAATCAGCGATAATATCCATCTAACCTAAGGAATCTACGGATACCTATCACAGATGTTGGACTTGGCCACCCCTCAATTGCATTTGTCTTAGAGGGATCCAAATATATCACATTTCTTGTGATGATACGACCCAAGAATGGGACTTACTTAAATTATAACTCACACTTTCTGTACTTTTCATAGATCTTCTCCTTTCGCAAGGTCTCTAGTACTATGCTTAGATGCTCCTCATGCTCCTTCTTGGTTTTGGAGTATATTAGAATATTTTCTATATAGACTACCACAAATTTGTCAAAGTAATCTCTAAAGACTCTATTCATCATGTCCATAAATATTTCTAGGGAATTAGTGATTCTAAAAGGAACTACTATGAATTCATAGTGCCCGTATCTTATACGAAATGAAGTCTTGGGGATATCCTCCTTCTTCACCCTTACTTGGTAATATCCCGACCAAAGATCCACCTTATAGAAGTATTGTGCTCTACGTAGCTGATCGAACAAGTCATCAATTCATGGCAGAGGATACTTGTTCTTTATTGTGATTTTTTTGAGATCACGATAATCAATACAAAGGCACATTGACCCATCCTTCTTATTAACAAAGAGGACTGGTGCACCCCATGGTGAAGCACTTGGGTGTATAAACCCTTTATCTAGATTATATTGTAGTTGTTTCTTTAGCTCCTTAAGATCCTAAACAAATATTTTATATAGAGTCTTGGATATTGGTAAAGAACTAGGTATAAGATCAATTGATAATTCAACATATCTTCTAGGAGGAAGACCATGAAATTCCTTAGGAAACAATTCAGTGAATTCAATCACAATAGGTATTTCTTCAAGGATGATTGCTTCCTTAGACTCAATCATCTAAGAAAGATACATGTGATCATAGGACAATAATATCCACACTTGAGATGATGGTGCTAAATAAGATTCATCCCCCTCCTTGCACTTGTATAGAATCGAGGGTTGATTTTCCATATAGAGAGTGATTTCCCTCTCATGGTAATTTATATTGGCTCTATATAGGTAAATCCAATACATTCCAATAATTGCATCAAATTATACCATATGGAGTATGAAGAGGTTTTCTGGTAAGTTCAATCCAAAAATTATGACAGGGGAGGAGTTATATTCATGGGATGAAATGATTTCCCCATTTTCCATTCTCACTAACATCTCTACTTCCATGATTTGTTGTGATGTTGGGATTGTTCTACAAAACTTTCAGGATATAAAATAATGCATAGAACCAGAATCAAAACGTATTTTCTCTATTATTGAATGAATAACTAGTGTATTTGTCACCACTTCGTTGTCAGGGTTCACTTCTGTAGTAGTGATGGAAAAAGTTCACCCTTGCTACATTGGAGGTTGTTGGTTGCCTCCGAAAACCCTTAGCTTAGGGGACTAGTTTTCAAAGTGCCCTATTTCTTGGAAGTTGAAGCAATGAATAATGCATTGAGGGTTAAATGGAGCATTCCTCTCCTGTGTCATAACATCGGGTTTTTCTTGTTGGTAGTTAATGACCAGGTTCCCTTCTCTTCCACACCTAAAGCATTTCCTCTCCCCCTTTAGGCAATTTCTAGGGTGCTTTTTTCCACACCTTTGGATAGTGGGGTGCTTTAATTTCTTAGTACTGTTGGATTTATCCATCGGACCACCATAATTAAAGTCCACCTTCCGCTTATTATCCCCGCGATACTCCTGATATTCGTCGATCTCCATTTTTAATTTTAGGGCACATTATACAATTTTCTCATAGATATCGATGTCACAGATCGTTAGGGATTTTCGTAGGCTAGGTTTTATCCCACCAAATAAGTAGTCAACCTTGCATTTGGAGGTAACGATGAAGCCATATACATATCATGCAAGACTTGTAAAGTTTTCCTCATATGCTCCGATAGATTTGTCATTTTTTTCTTGAGAGAAAGGAAGTCTCTTTCCATCTTAAGTCAGAGGGTGCACAAAAAAATATATATCGATTTTTTTTTTCCAGAAATCCTTCCATTCCAACACCTCGATATCTTCCTCAAGCTTAATATTTTTGATCAATTTCCACCATCGATCAGCTTCATCCTCCATACGATAAGTATCCAGTATAACTTTCTCTTTTTCGGAACATTGAAGGATGGAGAATATCTTTTCTATAGAGTTGATCCATTGTTTAGTAATTGAGGGATGAGATGATCCATTAAAAGTAGGAGGCCTTTTTCTCATGAAGCTCTCGATTGTGGATTGTTCTTTCTTGGGGGGGGGGGGGTGGTGGACATTCTTCTTGACCCATGTTTCTATTCAAAACTTGATTTATCTGAGTGAGTATCATGAGAAAGTTTGCGATTCCTGCTCCCATCAGATTGTGCATCTCATTAAAACAATCACCATATTGATCTTCGCATCGGTTGTTAGCCCGGGTCCTCCTATTACTTCCCATTAGATGGAATAAAAGTAAAGTTAGGGTTAACACATAAAGGATAATGCAAATATAAAAAGGGATAACTTATAAATTACATTTATTTACTTAACTTATGAATTTATTGGATTCAATATATGTTATCCATGATCTACTTCCCAACATATATCCTTAGGAGATTTTTTTATTCCCTTAATAATGATTCATAATAATCTTATGAATTTACCAAATCATATCCCCTGGGAGTGTCATTACAAAGAGTGTAGCAAGATCAATTGTCGTGCACCAGTTCCTGTTTGAGTCTATCTCAAAGCGGTGATTTCGAGTTTTACCCCTAGATACATCTGTTCTAGAGCTTCTTCTACTTATTCATTTCTAGATAGGGATGAATTTTCTTAATAAACCACTTACTATATACTCACTAAAATTTATGGATGTTTTTATTATACTTAGTCTTATCCTTAAGGCTTTCACTAGGGTTTTCTAATCCTAATCCCAAAAATAACTAAACCTATCCTTTGATACCAACTATAATAACCCTTCTTTTTATTATACACTTAAACATGATTTATTACATAAAATTTCATTGATGAAAAATCCGAGGATCGATAGGTCTAGTGTCTTGAGAAATTAGGGACATTACATGACAACTTAAGACATAGAAATACAACATCTTTATTGAAAACTTCCTTTAAATGACCACAACATTACCTCGTACTTAGCATTGTGGGATCCACAGATGTCCCATCCTCATGACTTCTGAGTTTTTCTCCAACCACAATCGGAATCTCCATTGGTTTGGAATATTTCATATTTAATTTCTTTAGTATCTCTCTTTTCTTGAGAAATTAAAGTGTAATTCTTCTTATGAATCACCTGAAGCCATAAAAAGTATGTGAGTTCACCAATCATGGACATTTAAAATTCTGATTTCATGTGATTGAAAAATTAATCCACTGATCCCTGCCTACTTCCACCGAAAATAATATCATCCACGTATACCAACACCATGAACTGATCCTTTTTGAGAATTATTCACATAGAGATTGTGATCCACTCCTCCTATTTTAAACTAAATCTTTCTTAGATAAGAGTCCAACTGAGAGTACCATGCCTGTGGTTCCTATTTTAGGCTATAAAGATCTTTCTTTAATTTGCAAACCTTCATTTCATCATTTCCAAGAAAGAACCCCATAGGTTGTTTGATGTAGACTTCTTCTTCCAAAACTCCATTTAAGAATGTTGTCTTGATGTCTATTTGATAAACTTTATAACCTATTTGGATTACCATGATAAGAAATAACCTGATTGAATCCAGTTTTTCTACTGTAGAAAATTTCTCTTCAACATAAATGCCTTCAATTTGTGAGTATCCTTTACAAACCAAGAATGCCTTATTTTTTAGCACATTTCCATGCTCATCAAATTTTTTCTAGAAGATACACTTCATAACAATCACATTGTGACCTTTGGGTATCTTGGCTAGGTCCCATGTCTGATTATTTTCAATGTGATATAACTCTTCATTCATGGCTTTCACCCATGATTCATCTTTTTCAGCTTCTTCAAATGAGGATGGTTCCACAACTGACAGAAATACAAATTTTGTATTATTTTTCATTCTCCTAATTTGTCCGGGTGCTATCCAATCCATAATAATATTGGATCGATCAATTTATACTCTTTGATTACTCCTTTGATATTCAACTAAATTCTATCTAGCCATGGTTCCCTCTTCAGATTCTTCTTCTGAGTCAACATCATGATGTGACTCCTAATAGTTTTGTACAACTTCCTCTATTTATGTATGTGATTTTTCTCC
The DNA here is from genome assembly GCA_963277665.1 of Viscum album. Taxonomy (NCBI): domain Eukaryota; kingdom Viridiplantae; phylum Streptophyta; class Magnoliopsida; order Santalales; family Viscaceae; genus Viscum; species Viscum album. The sequence continues at coordinate 755,452,297 of OY728121.1, read as the reverse complement.
ATTTTCAAATTATTACTCATCTTCTATCACATTATCATATTAATTCCTCGAAGCATTTACAGTTTTCTCTTCAATGATCTTAACATCGCTACTTTCCACAATCCTTCTTAAGTTCTTGTTGAAACACTTTTAGGATTTCCTGTTCATTGTGTATCCAAGGAAAATTTCTTCATCTGCAATGTCACCATACTTCCCTTGATTTACTTCTTTGTTTCTGATGAAACATTTACTTAAAATACATGAAAATATTTCAAAGAGGGTTTCCTTCCATGCCATAGTTAATATGGTGTCTTTGTCTCACCCATATGAATCCCTGTTCAATTTTGAATATACACTAAAGCTTGAATGACCTCTTTCCAGTAGTGTCATGGAATACAACTCTCAATCATTATAGTTGTTTCTATGTTGTTCACATATTGTTTCCTATGCTCAAAAAATACATTTATCTGTGAAGTTCTCACAATAGCTACCTCATGTTATATCCCATGCTTCTATAGGTAATTTTCAAATTCAATGGATGTGTATTCCCCTCTATTGTTAGATAGTAGCACTTTGATTGTTCGTCCAGTATCATTCTCAGTGATTTATCGATATGTTTTCATGCAGTCAAGTACTTTTCATTTCCTATTTATAACCATAACACATGCCATTATACTATAATAATCTATGAAAAGGACTAAGTACCTTTCTCCATGAGTTTCGAAAACATTTATCGGGCTACATACGTCTGTATGAATGAGATCAAGAAGATGAGTTTACATTTTGTTCTTTGGATGTTATGAACTACAGATCGGCTTCCCCTGAATGCAAGAATCAATTTATTTTTACATTCATGATTTAGGTTGGGAATATTTATGACAATCTTTAGTTTTGATATATTCTCAATTTCATTTTGATTGATGTTCCCCAATCTTTGATGCCACGTGTTATTTTCTTCTCCAACAGTCATGTAGAAAATGTTTTCTTTACTATCAACATGATACAAGTTGTCTTCTGTTCTACATCTTTTCATAAGTTAATTTCCTATATTTCCCTTGATAGAAAAGAATTTTTGATTAAAAGTAACTATAAGTTTTGAATCACATAGTTGAATCATGATGAGGAGATTATGACGTAGGCCATCCACATAAAGGACTTCAGTTTTCTTTATCTCTCCATTAGCTAGTTTAGTACTTCCAATACCTTTGATTTTTAGAGATCCATCATTACCAAACCGTACTGTTCCATCAAAAATCATCATGAAATTTGTTAACAAGTATGCATTACCTGTCATATGAGATGAAAAACCGCAATCAAGAATCCAGGTGCTGTTGCTTTTTGTAGCTTTGATGGATACTTCTGAAAGGTTGGATTTCTCATTTTTCTTATTTTCCTTCCATGAGGCATTCAATTGAGTGTAGTACATTGATGGACTTTCAATTCTCTCTTCTATGTACACAGGTTCTTCATAGTCCAAATCTTATTCCAGAGGAGAAAACCTATTTGAAAGAGAAACACTATCTTGTTGAATATCTTTGACCTGTATCTGACTTCTGTATGAGGTGTCCATGTCACTTATATTCCTACAGTAAATGGATTTGTGGCCAAAGTTAGAACAACGAAAATAGTATCCATATAAATTTTTTCTTCTATAAGTAGTAGGACATGAATTTATTCTCCTTTGTTGAACTCCCAGCTCCCCCCCATTCTGATAGCTCCTTGCCTCTTCTCAATTTGACATAGTATGACCCAGATATCCATAGAACTTACACTTCATGATAGGAAATGTCTTATCACTTCTATTTATCCTCATTCCTTCTTCCTTGGGAAGTTTTTTGACTGCCTGTCATTCCTAGAAGCTCAAGGATAGTCTTATGCTCTCCTTTCAGTTTTATTTAAGGGACTTTTTTTTCAACACTTCTGGAGATTTTTCAACATGATCAAATTTGATGAAAAGTAACTTTTTTTATTAATAAAACACTTTTAGGGGAAAAAGTGAGAACCCACATAACATATCCAGTTCATGCACTAAAAGAGACTACAGAATTTTTGAAGGAGAGTTTAAGATGCCTCAAATCCTTATACCTAAACAATTTCCAATGGGTATAAGCTAACTGAGTGCCCGGATCAACCTTTATGAGGTCTTCAAAATGATCCGCTAGATAATCCCAAGATTTCATGTATTACTCTTTTTTGATATTCCCCTCATTGAAGCCTCTTATTAGAATGCGGTCTTGATTTTCAAACCAAGCACATTGCTTTCTAGTAGTGTCCACTTTGAGTGTTCTTCCCATAATTTTATCCGCATCCTCTTGTGTGGCCTTAATCATCAGGACATCTTCCAACATTTCTTCACCAGAGTATATAAGCAGCTCCAGATTATTCTTCATGCCCATGACTTCCTCTTGCTGATGACCATTAATGATTTCTTTGAAAGGAACTTCCTTAATGACAACAATCGTCGCCCAGTCAGGGAAATCTGAAACCTTGGGATCATCTTCACTCGCCTTGTCTTTCATCCATTTTATGGATCTAGTCTCCATTGGAAGGGAAAAATAGGAATAATCATTCTGACCCATCCTGTTGCCTTTCTGACCCTTCTTCCTCCTTTAATTAAGAAGATATTCATCATAAAGATCATAATTACTATCTCTTGAGAGTTGGAAAGATTTTTCATCACCGGATACCTCTACAAGTTCACCCTGCACCTCATTCGGATCATCTGGACCAACTGCTTATACCTCCTATTTCATCCTGTTAGGATCCAGACTCTCAAAGCAGTTTTCAAGCTTTAGGATCAGAGAGTCCTTTCTCAGACTTGACACCTTGACTTCATTTTAATCATTTGAAAGACTCTCAGGTTCTTGGGATCCCAAACATTCCAAATAGCCTTGATTTGATCGAACTGCATCAACATAAGATGCAGCCTTCATATTCCTTGTATCTCCATCTTTATCCACTGCGACCTTGCCAGTGACAGAGCATAAAACCCCTCCGTGAGTGGCGTCTTTTGAGTTACTAAAGGAGGAATCCTAGACAACATCCGCACGAACCACCTCTAAGTTTGCATGACCCATAGGAACACCAGTCGATGGTAGGGGATCACCTAGGTCCTTCTCTAACCCCCTGAAAATATCAGAAACCAAAGGATTTCCCCCTTGAGACTCACGATGAATAGAATTCACATTGTTTGGGATAGAAGTAGCCAAATAATTCCCCATCATCCCTTCACCACCACCCAACCTCAAGCCTTTTACTTTATCACTTGAAACCTCATTCAACCATTGATGTCGACATACAACCAAAGAGTAACCAAGTTTCCTACCTGTAGGGAAAAAGTTGACCCACGATTCGAAAAACACCACTTGCTTGTGCCAATATTCATCTTCCACTGTAACCCAAATGAATTACATAGGTAGTTTCGATAAATCAACTTTTATGCAGATGCGAGGAGAAATAGGATGAAAAACTGACCTAGTCTTACTATCGGAGCATAAGTAACGACCAACAAGGTTTCCAAGCATGCGTAAAATCTATGAGTTTTGAAAAGGTAAAGGTAGATCAGGGAAACTAACCCAAATATCCATCATGGGGATGTACCAATTCAAATGAAAGTTATAGGTCCACTTGAGGAGGTAAAACTGGAATCCATTGTAGCTATGATGGGAACTAGAACAGGCCTAAACCAGATCGTCCTCTGAACCAAAGCTGATCATAACGTGTCTCTTATCGAGAAAACCTACCATTTCTCAGTCTTAAAATCCCCAAAACTTGAAAATAAATATGTAAAAGGAGTCTACTGATGGTTGGTGCTTCTTAAATCATGCAATCAATGTGAGATTCAGAAGAGAGGAGGCTGTGTTGAACTCCGAAGTCAAAATCAAAAGATGTGGAAAACATTTGAATAAATATAGTACCTTGGGGTTAAGTAGTATTTTAGGGAAATTCAGGAGACAATCGAGGTTCAAGAAGGGGGAGAAGGAGCGAGTAGTGGCCATAAGGGACGACGGAGGTCCCTCCACTTTAGTTTCATTATTTTATGTTTCATCATCACAACTAATTACACTGTTTCCCATGCGTGCGGGTCTTTGATCACTCAAAATCTTTTCAACTCCATTAGACCCACATTTTTCTCTCTCTATCAGCTCAGCTTCCAAGAACCTACCAAATTGTATTTCCTTATTTTATTTTTTGAACTTGATTTACTTTTGAGCATACTACTAAGAGTAACAACTTATTCTTCTATTCCCCCAATAGTTTTGGACTTCTCCTCTAGTATCGAGGTTATTTTATTGATTACCTTTTCTTGTTCTTCAATTAGGAGCTTTAGTTCCACTAAATCATTAGTCCTTTTAAGGACTGATGACTATACTTTCATCAGTTCTTCCAGTCGTTCAATTTTAGCTTTAAGCTGATCAATATATTCTGATGATTCTTCCACCATTTCTTTTGACTTATTGCATCTCGTACACTTATTCTCAATCTTACCAAAAGATTCCTTAAGTTTTAACTTGGGATCGACATTAGTTTTCAACTTGTTATCTCTATATTTATCTTTTGATGGTTATGACTTTTCAATGGTAGCCATCACGGAAGCATGGTTTCTAGTTTTAAATTCTAGTTTTATTCTTCACAGAATTCATTATCATCATCTTTCTCTTTATAAACTAAACTATTATTCTATACTTTATTTCTAGATTTGAAGTCTCCCTTTTTAAAAAAACTTTTATGAGGCTTCTCAATGTTTTCATATTCACTTTCTTCATCTTCAAACTTTATAGAGCACTATGAGGAAATGTGCCCAAATTTTCCACAATAAAATTAAGAAAGATGTAACTTCCCCTTAAATTTACCTTTTACCTTCTGGAACTTCTTGGTAATGAGAGAAATTATTTCTTTTTCCTGATCATCTTTTCCACTACTATCTTTTGAAATTTTCAATTTTTCTATGGCTTTGAACGCCATTTCCTTACACACTCGAGTCGTAGAATCTTCTAGTTTGACTCTCATTTCATATGCCACTAGGCTTCTCATTAGATCATCTAGATAAAGTTTGGAAAGATCAATTTCCTAAAGGGATGACACATTTTCATTGTATATGGGTGGAGGTATTATCAATATTTTCTTTACAATATCAATGTCTTTGATTTCTTCGCCTAGACCTCGAACTGCTCCAACCACTTCAGTAATTCGATTGAAGGAATCTGCATTCTCATTTGGATGCATCTTTAGATCATCAAACCTATTGTACAAGACTTGTAGTTTCTCCTCCTTCACTTTGATATCTCCTTCATAAATGTTTTCAAGTTTATACCACATAGACTTTGCTAAGGTGAAACTCATCACCTTTAGGTAGATGTGATCATAAAGGGTTTTGGTATGTACATTCTTCACTTTTGCATCTGTATCAAGAATCTTCCTGTCTGCATCATTCATAGCCAGCCCTATTGGATTTGTAACTTGTATTCTTTTCACAGTAAAAAACAGGACTTCCATTATAAGAGATATTAGATGAGATCTCATTCTGTTCTTCCAAATATGAAAATTACTTCCATCTAAGAGGGGGACTCCCCTAAAATTAGATGAATTATCAATGATGGTATAAGAGAGATCAAACACCATTAAACACCCTCTAATAATACTTTAAGGACCCTGGAACACCCTGGGAGGGGAGGGGTGAATCAGGGTGTCAACTTTTTCTTTTTTAAGTTTTGGATCTTGTTCCCAAGTTGGTAGGAAGTTGTTAAATATGTGAGTCAAATGAAAGTAAGGAGATGACACAACACTTTTACTTGGTTCACCACAAAGGGATATGTCCAAGGAGCATACAATGATAGTGTTTAGGTCATACCTAAATCCTCTAATATTAACCAGTTGTGGAGTATAAGTGTTTGGTTACATTCACTCTGTGCCAGACACACTACCTTTACAAATTTTCAGGGATGACTCACCACTTCCCTTGAAAAACTTCTGTAAACTCCCTCTAGATCACTACTGTAAGAGAAGTATAACTCAGTTTATTGACTTGAAGGTTGCTTCAATATATTGGCATTGAAGTCTTTGTCCCTGTCTAGCACGAGACACTGAATGCATCAAAGAACTGAGTGGATGCTCACTGAAATCCATGAACACTCAACACTGATACTCAAAACAACCCTTTACAAAGCCTCTTCTCAAAGATAAACTCTTTGCAGAGCACAAAACCTCACATAGCACTACCCTTCATGGAGATTACTGCCTTATAGAGTACAACCATTCGCAGAGCTCACTACCTCATAGAGCAACCTATTCTGCGAAGCTCAGCGAGCCAATGCGGAATACCCCATCTTCGTAAATCTCACATGAATTAGAATCATTTTCATCATTCTAGACTTTAAAAGTCTTTTTGTGATGCTCAATCTCACATAGATCAATCTACTTTATGGAGAACCCCTTTCTTCATGAAGTCAAATAGATACCAGATTTTCTCTCTCTAAATGGGGAAAAATGAAGAGGGGTGGCCTCTTATTTATTGGCACAATCAAACACATAGCTTCGCTTCTTTAGAAACTAAATCCAGATCATCCAAAAACTACTTCACAATGCATCTCTTTCTTCACAATGCTTGTCATAACTGTAGACCACTTGAACTACCACAAAGCACCAACCCAAAACACCACTTGCAAAGGAAGTCTTGTAATCGTAGAGCACACCGTCACAATATTCATTTATTTGTGAAACAAACTTCATGAAGCCCATTAATGTGAAACTCATGCCTTTTACATATTTTCATAAGACCTTCACAAAAAACCACTTTTCACAATGCTTTCCATTCCCCAAATTTTGGACCCCAAAAATTTGACAAACACTAGGAAATGACATCACCTTCAAAACTGCTTACGGGTTGAACTATATGATCCTTTTCCTTGAAATCTTTTTGATCATCCATGAGAGGATTGAAAACAAACAAAAACCATGCTCTTTTTTCAGCAAAGAAAAACATTGGTTTCAACACTTCTCACAAGGGATACACAGACCTTCTATGCACAGGATATGTGGTCCTTCATGAGGCACAGTGGGATTGAAAGACTCAAGAATTAGCTCATGGTAATAGTGACCTTCATGAAATACAATGAGGGTGTTTAAAACCTAGATCGCGTGAGTGTGGTAATCTCTTCATGATGTTTTGAAAGCTCATAGAACCCTTCTCTTGGTGGAACTAGAATGGTTCACGGAACCCCCTTACTTCATGAGGCCTCAATGGGTCACAACTCTCCTTTATCCTTCATGTAGAACAATGAACCAGGAGTAATCTGTTTCTAAAAAAACTAACACCTAAATATTTGATAATGGAAGAAACCTCCTCAGCTTGGTGTGCCTCTCCTTTTATAGGTGAGGATCATATATTTTTCCTCATTAAAATATTGTAGATTCTACCTCGTTTAAATCTTCCCTTTGAATAGAAAATATCTTCAGTTTTTAATATCATAAAACCCATGTAAAATATATGCCGAGAATCTTGGAATATTTCCTTTTATTTTTTCTATAGACTCTTCATGTTCATGCATTCTAAATCGCATGAAATCCTCATTCAAATCCAAGCTCAGATCATCCATGTGGCCTCAACAACTTTGTTTGCCTTTAAATGAGACTTCTTCTTCGAGATATCTGTATGAATGCAAGTTTTAGATTGCATAAATGGTCTAATTTTGATCCTAAGAGTCTCTTTAGATGGCCATAAATCAACCATGGTGATCTACCATCATCTATGGTGAGTAGTAGTAGTGGCGTCAAGTGCTGGAAGGAGGAAGACAACAGTGCAGCTGTTATAGAGGCTACAGGAGAATCAGAAGGCATTTGTTAAATGTGGCGAGATACATGATTGAAATGGATAGTGATTATTTTCATAATGATATGGATGGCCATGATTGCATTTTCGGATGAACAATATATAAATAATTCATCCCACATCGAAATAAAAATGTGGCTGAGCCACAGTTTAAAAATAATCCCACACAACAATACACTCAAAATTATCCTCTCCCCCTTATGGTACCACCCATACTGGTTCTTTGGGAACACTCTATGCCCACTCTCTTCATAGGTTTAGACCCAACCTATGCACAGGCTCAACCCCATGCGCTCTTGTGGGCTTACACATTGCCCTGCATGTAACCTACCAGTGGGCTTCCCTTAGGTGTGATTGAACTTGAGTCCCACATATGCCCTTGGTCAAGGATAGTTGGTGGATGCCTAATTTTTGGGCAAGCCACATAAATTTTTTTTAATATAAAATGCATGGCCACCTTAGAACTTCAAACCCATGCATGGACACATTATACTTAGAACTCCAAGCCTCTTCCACACACTCTCTCTTTTCCTTCATCTTCAAACACCATTCTTATTCTTCTATTCTTTCTATAATATGAATTCCAAAGAACTTAAATCATATTCAAATGTATGATACTTAACTTTTGTAAACAATTTATCACCTTTGATACATGTAATTTGAACTTCAGACCAGTGCAACAATCATCTGACTTGCAACATAGAGAATTTCCCAAGCATGGCATCCAATGCTATGAATCCATAACAATTCTCTAGGCATCACTTCAAAATCCATAAAAATTATCCAAGAATCAATTCAAACAACCTCCATTAACTTTGGATAACGCCTTAATTTTCATCATTATTGAAAACCTTTGACAATAAATACAACTCATACTCAAAAGTGGTCCCAACAGTCTTGGTAGTGATGCCTTGGATACTATGGAAATCATATTATATGATTTTGTGTCTTCCAAAATTCCACATTTTATTCCTATGTTATTATTTCATGGATTATGTTATTTATTTCCTTATGATTCATATATTATAAACTACCAAGATTTATTACATGATTCATGTTTATGATCTTTGATATGCAAGGTATGATCTTCTATTTTCATGATCACGTTCTCATACCCTTATGCTCATGATTATGCTTACATATATCCCTTTTTTATCCTTACTGAGCATCTGATCTCACCCCTTTTTATGTTTCCTTACCTTAGGTTATAAATATATATATTATGCTTGATGTTTCTAAGAAGGGTTCTAGTCAAGAATAACCTAGTGGGAGATGATATAACTCATTTATGTACCAGGGTTTATATTTCCACGTTTCCAAAGGCACTAAAATAATACAGTCTTTGGGAGTCTGTTTATATACTTTTTTAAGTATTCCACAAAAGTTATGTAAATTTAATGTATGAAAAGAAAGTTTCACTATATGTTTAGGCATTTTAAAATGTTATACAAAAGGAAAAAGTTCTTCAAAAAATACAGTTATAAAGGAAAGTATAACAATATAGGTAATTATAGAAAATATTGGAAAAAGGATAATACTATAAACAAAATAGTATGATATGAATGTTAGATAAAAGGACATACCAAAGTTTATTTTACTAATATAAAGTATAAGAAAAATTATGGGGATAAGGGAAAAAATTATAAGAAATCTATAAAAGAAACTTGGGGTGATTTAGAAGATAGTTCAAGTGTATTAGATTCAAGTAGAGAGGATAATCATGATGAAGCCAACATGTGTTTCATGAGAAACCCATAAGAGGCATTTAATGTATTTTCTAAATCACCTAATCATATTTCCAACCTTTTTGATACTGAAATTAGTGATTAAAATATGTCTAATAAGGAAATGTTTGAATACTATAATATACTAGAATACACATTTAATGAACTTAAAGATAAATATAAAAGTTTAAAGAAGTTGCATGCTCTATATTTTCACTTTAAAACTGATCTTAAAATTGAAAAGGATTAAAATGACCAAATATTAAAAAAAATACTAAGCCAAAATTACCTAATGAACAATTAATGAAAGATATGGAAATATTTACAAATAGAAGAAATACCCTGACCTAGAAGCTTGAAAAGAAAACTGCTTGAAAATATACTATGGGTATAGAGTATTGGGAACGTTGTTGTTGAGAACACCTCAAATTTAATTATTTTAAAACCCAATAAAAACTAGTAAAATAGAAAGTACGAGTATCAGATCCACATATAAGGCTAAAATAAAAGTGTGACCAAAACAGATAGAAAAATAAACAAACAGAAAACAAACAATGAAGGTGATGAATGTGATTGTGGAAGTGAAATAAGAGAAATGAGAGAGAGACTGGAAATGGATGAATTTAGGGGGGTTTAGACTATCCAAAATTGATTTAAAAAGATTTAATCAGTTTATTATCAATAAACACAATTGAGATAGTGACTGAAATGAAGGTGTGAAGAATCACCCAACTTTTGTTCAAGTATTCTATATAGTACTATGGACACTCCTAAATTGACCAATAAATCAAATTCAAGAAGAAAGATGTTCGTTTATGGAAAAGAGAGACATCATGCTTTTCAAATATTTGATACTTCAGATGATTCTAAAAATTGAAAACATTCACTACCATCACCCGTTGGTCCTTAGAATAATATAGAAAATATCCTCATCAAGAATGAAATGAGGTCCATTGTATGAAAAATACACTGACATAATTTATGAAACTGAATAGAAATGATAGAAAATTTATCAATTTGTTTCAATCCAAAATCTATAAAATTATTAGGTTCGCATGTTTAAAGAGTCGAGAAAAAAATATAATCAATTAAATGCATATTGAAAAAGGAAAACAAGAATAGGTGAAGGAGAAGGATAAAGAAATATTCTCTGTCAAGAATGTATTCTTATTCAAGCTCCAACTCATGCAACTGAGTCGAGAGTGTTCCTGCTTCTACTCCATCTCTCGCTCCAAAAATTTCTCTCTAATCTGCCCCCGTATCCATCCCTCAATTGTGTTTTGTCTTCCCAGAAAGATTATTTAATCTGTTTAGCCAGTGGCATAGCCTCCAAAACTGCTTTCTTTGGTGACCAATCAATAGAATAATTCTTTTTAGAATTCTGTCACAATCCATGTGACTTTAACCAATCTCTCTAGAAAACTCCTTCCACTACATAGAAAAATGACAACTTCTAACACCCAAAAATACTTTTCACCACCAAACACAAATCCATATGTCACAAATTGGTCAAGATCTTCTTCTTAAAAAAAACCTTTAATAACTTAAATTCAACCAACTCAACAACTTCAAATGTGGATCTCATTAAATTCTAACACCACTAAGAAGAATTTTTTCCAAAAAAACCATAACTCATCTATGTTTATTAAACTTCCTAAACCCAAAAAACATACTTCGAAACCCAAAAAAACGAGATTAATAATTTTTTCAAACACCCTTCATGTTACATAGATTATGCCTGCAATTGTAGCACTTGTCTCATCATCTTTAAAAAACCATTGGGAATATTAAAATTAAAACAAGTCCCATATAAAAAAAATATAATAAAACCAAAAATATCAAGCATCTGAATTCAATCATGGATGTGATTATACATATAATCTCAAAAACTCCATTTTTTCTCATCCTCAGATTAAAAGATTCTATTAGGTTTTAGAAATCTTAATCTACATAAGTGGTAATGTTATTCATCACCAATGGTCTCAGAAAGAAACTAGTTTGGTCATATTCAACCTATGATTTCACTTGGCCAACAAAAAGTTTACTTTGGCCTCAGCTCGGATACCCTAATTTGGTTCGGTGAGGCTTTTCATCCATGGTCAGCTTGAAAAAACTATTTTCAAGCTTGGGTCATGATTCCATTGCTCAGTTTATTCATCCTACATGAGAACCTTGGTTCATGATTCCAGTGTTGGGATTTCTTGAAAAGTGTTGTCAGATTTAATCAATGATGGATACAAACTGATTCTTCGGTCTCCCCTCAGCTTCTTCGAACTCCAGTGATCCACCATTCCCATATCTTATTTTGGATTTCCATCAATCAATATCAAATCGATTAATCTTCAACAAAAGGTGATGGATCAACTCTATTAATCTTATTCAGTTCCCATTTTATCAAACCAAACTCATCAACAAGCTTGATGGAAACAAACCCTAAAATAGAGTTGGAGGGATCTTGATTATTTAGATTCGACGAGTTCAGTTCAGTTACGACGGTGTTAGTCAATTCTATAAGAGAGATTCGGTTAGTCAGAATCTAGTTGGTGGCAGGCTTCTTCATAGCATCAGATTCATTTGGATGATCCTCAAAGGGTTTCATATCACTCGGATATGGAATCCTCAGATGGAAACACTACATCGGCCATCTTTCTCATGGGTCTGAGAAGCAACAGTGACAATGGAGGTTGATTATTCTTCATCACAGATTCCCTTCCACACTAATCTTCAGTTTAGATCTCTTCAGGATCAAACATTTCAAATCAAGGGAATTTGATCTGGTGAATCGATTGAAACAGTGTCATCGGAACTCGAAAAATTGAGCATTGGTCGAAAACTATGGATCTTTATTCAATATTGGGTGGAACAAAGTCCCAGTGGTAGTAATTTATTCAACAGGTCCGGTTAGATAAGTCATCTTTGGTTTTCCTAGCCTTGGGTGTTAAAAATGAGTACTATAAATTATCTTATGCAAACTACTGAAATTTTATTTCCCTTACTCTGATTCTAGTCAACAGATTTTTTTACATCACCAATAACCAAAATCATAGGGAGATGAAAAATTATCTTACAGAGTGGCCTGATGTGTTGCAAGCCATGTATTGTATAAATGCAAAATACAAAAAATAATAAATAATGAAATAAAAGGAAACAAAATAAATTAACTACAACTAAAATAAATTCATAGGACCTAAACATTTTATTAAAACAATATAAAATTTAAAATTAAAAACTAAAAAAATATGCTTAAAATAATAGACTAATTAATTAATTAACTAAAATAAATAAATAACAAAAATTAATTAAATAATTTAATTATAATTTTATATTACTAAATCCTAAACTAATTTAATAAAAGGGATTAAATATTAAACTTAAATTAATAAATTAATATATATATAAACCAAAAACAAAGAATAAAAAATTATATACAAAGAACACACAAATAAATAATAATAATAGAAGAAATGATAAAATAATTAATAAAAAATTGATAAATAAAACATAGATTGATAAATAATAAAAATAATGAATAAATTGATAAATTAAATAATAAATCAAACATTATTAATGAAAATTTCATTAATTTACTAAATCTACCACAAATTAACTATGAGGTGATAAATAACCATTAATTGATTATTTTAGATGTCACATCCTTGATTTCTTTTCAAGGATTTTTCATATTTATTTTTGGTCTTACATTTTTTTTGAGTTTTCCTCGGGTTTTAGTAAATGTTGGAAGTTTTTGGGGTGAATAGCAGGTGGCGCACGGTTGGATCATGTTTGTAAAACCATGCGCCCTTACCTAGGACACCATGCACTAATGCATCATTTTTGGATAGAGTCAAATCACACAGTTAACACACAGTTTGTCAAACAGTGTGAATAACCATGCGACATGTCCCTTGTGGAATGTGGCAACTGCACGGTTTGACAAACTGTGCGGCCTTTCCAGGTATTTAAAATTTGGGTTTTGACCTCCCCTCCTTGATTTTTAACCCCAAACACCCTAAATCCTCCGCACTCAAGATTCTCCAGCCTAAGCGCCTCTCCCCCTCCCTTGGATCCCTTGGATCACCATTTTCTTGGCATATTTGGTGTGGTTTCTCCAAGATTCTTCATTTTAGTGCCTTTATTCCATGGTTTATGCCTCTTTTATAGGGGTTATATTCTTATTTCTTGGGGTTTCATATCTCTAGAGGTTTGGGAGACCTATTTAGGGTTAGATATTGATTTTTAGGGTTCATTCTTGATGTTTATGGTTTAATCTTGCCTTTATAGTGTTAGATTGAGGTGAGGTTGTGGTTTTGCACTATTTTTTATAAGTTTTTTCATTTTAGGTAGGTGGTTCCATTCTTAAAAATCATTTGGTAATTTTAATATGCTTTCCTTGTTTCTTCATTATGTTATATTGAACATTTTTGTGGTGTAAAATGTGTTTTAAAAAATATTTGAGGTGCATATGGTTTGAAAAATGGGTTTCCAAAGGAAATGGGTTATGTTTCATGTGTAAACCCATGTTTTATTCCTTGTTTGTCTTTTATAAATTATGAAAGTAGTTTAAATTTTTTTAAGTGGTTTGAAGCATGCTTTAAGATTGATCTAATATGCGTGTTAATTTAAAAGAGGGTTTTCTCTTGAGAAATGGTGGTTTTATTTGTGTGTTCAAATTTATTGTGTGTGCATATGAATGTGGTGATATATATATGGGATGAGAAATGGTAATGGAGTACAAAAGGGAATCCTAGGTATTTAGGTGGGAGGATTAGGAGTAGTATTATAGTTGACATGGAAGTGGCCTAACTTGGATTCATCTAGATGGATTGACAATTGCAACCCTAAATAAACTATGATGATGATCAGAGGAAACTAGGCTCTTGGTATGTTCCATCCTAGTGTCTTGTGCATGAGAAAGTATTGGGTTATGGTTTATATACCATGTTTCACTGAGATATGAGGTTCCTAGTGTCCCACATTAGCTAGTTCCTATAAGGTTTTCCTGTGACTCGGTGTTCTTTTGTGATATCATTCTTACCATCAGCATATAGTGAACTTTTTTAGTTATTTCAAACGAAAAGCATGTTTTTCTTTAAAGTATTTTCTATCAAAATGTTTCTATGTTTTATTTTATAAAACTTTCATGTAAATTGTCTTATAATGTTTTTGGCATGAAATCTCTTTATTGGGTGACCTCCTACTGAGATTTGGATCACACCCAACATACACCTTTTGGTGTATGTAGACCTTGTTATGTTTTACTTAGGTAAAGGCAATACTTATGAAGATGGTGTTTTGGGTTGATAGTGGTCTTCCTTTTTCAGTGTTTGTGGTGGTGGCGGCTTGAGGGTGAAGTCCCTATTTTCATATGGCGGATTTTGGGATAGTTTTTTATTCCCATTTTATTGTAGATATTTTTATTTTTTTCTAAAGTTGTAAAACCTAAAATTTTAAAATAGTTATGCCTCATTTGGATTTGGTTATTTATCAGGGTTTTTATGGAATCCCACATTTTAACATAACTTTTCATTACATTTTACAAACATAAGATCTTTAAAGTCTAGTCTCTTAGAAACCAAGAATAATAAAATGTGAAAACTTAAAAAACTCTTTTAAATCCCCTTGAAAAGCTTCTTTAAAATTTCATACTATGTACAATTGCAACATATCATAACCTAGAGACATACGTCAAATTAAATGGTGAGTTGAAGGCCCAGTAAGGGTAAACAAGGGAATCAATTTACTTGTGATATCAATAAGAAATTGATAAAAAACATAAAGACATGAGAAATGGAAGTAGAGGAATTTCATAATGAAAATAACTTGAACCATAACATGAATATGTGACTACAACATTTAATTTATACATTCATGAACATATCACCAAGGTTCATCCCCAAGGTGTCATAAAAATTACCAAGGTTATTCACTAAGGTATTGTGAAACTTGTCATCTCTAGAGATTAAATTCTTTACCCAATGCATTGGAGTGCTATCAGGGTGCACCCTTAACATGTCTTTACTTTCATGTGAGCCACATAGATAATAATCAAAAATTTCATAAATAACCCAAAGATAATAAAAGAAATGGGTTTCATTTCAAAATCGTGATGTTTTAAAAGTGCTTAGAAACATGATCGTTATGTCTTTTATAACCCTTGGAAAAGGAAAGAGGGTTTCTTGTATGTCAATTCCAGAATCAAATAGATATATTTTATGTCTTTATGAATACCTCTAGATATGAAAATATAATTGTGTATTTATATAAATAAAACAAGATAATTTCTTGAGAAAAAGAGAGTGATATTTTGAGACAACAGTTCTACAACATAATGGCTATATAACATGGTTTTTGAAAACAATAAAGTGAGAGGGGACAAGTTTCTACCATAAATAAAACAATCATTTATAGTATAGGTAAAAAATAAAAATAAATAAGATCATGGTATGTAATGACACACCACATGAACAAAAACTTTAAATAAAATAGAAAATGCGATTTCTTTTACGAAAATTTAGCAGCCTAACGGTGTCACTTAAAAATTAAGAAAATAAATTGATGAGAGAATAAAGGGTCTCTCATCATTTGGAAATGAAATGGACAGTAATAAGAATATAAAAAAACATACCCCTATATAAGAATATGGAAACTGGAAGACATAACTTAAAGGAAATCATGACTAAAAGAGGAGGGTGGAAGGTTCCCTTACATTGAAGAGGAACTTCAAAATCTTGATTGTTGGGACTTTGGGGGATTGAGGGAACCTTGGGAGGAATCCTTGGGAGTTTAAAAGACTATTAGTTTGTCGAGGAGGATTTTGGAATGAAATTAATGAGTGAATGAATTGATATTTATAGGAAAAGTGAGGGAATATTTAATTAATTTCCAAGGGATACCTCATTGGTGGTATTTGAAAAACCATGGGCATGCCCATGGTATTTACCAATGGTATTGGCCACTTGGGACAAATAATAAAATATATTACTATTCAAAAGTTTACTAGAATTATTACATCGTTATTACATCATTAATGATGTCATTAAACACCAGAAACTCCAAAACTGTATTTTTACTATTCACCGAAAAACAAAACATTTTATAAAAATATCATAAATTCACTGTAACCTAATATCGACGTTATAAATTCAAAAATGAACTCCATTGTATGAAAATATTTTTCTAAATATTTTTAAATTAATTTTTAAATAAAATAATTATTTATTCCAAATAAACAACTTTAAAACAATAACTCATTTTTTAACACCTTATAAAAGTAATCAAAGTCCCATAAAATTTTTGTATAACCATAAGAAAATAAATTAACAATTTATGATTACATTTTACGAAAATACATTTCCATTTGAAATTATTAAATTAATTATAAAATTGTAAATAAAATATTTATGACATAAAAAATACCAAAACTTATACTATGATCATTTTTTTCACTTTTAAGATGTCTACATTGTATTTATATATTCATGGGTGAAGTTTCTATTTTTTTGGCCTATTTACTATTCATTACTATTTATAAGGGTATGTTACCATTCATACTTTATTATTTACTAAAAAACGTTGATCTTATTAGAATATAAATTTCTTACAAATCACAGCTGTAGAAGACCATTTTTTAAAAATAATTTTACATTATTAATTAAATAAAGTTTACATGAATATTTTAAAATACAATTTTTTCCAAAATTCATCAATAATATTCATCCTATATTTATCCAGACATTTGAAAATCACAAATTTACCATAATAAGAAATAACAATTTTATTTATACCAAGGGATTACAAAAAGGTATCTAAGGCCTCATTATATAGCCCCATATAACACCTGCATAAGACCTAAGTGTAAGGTGTGCTATGGTGATAAACTCTTAGGGCGGCTCGGAAAATATTGCCCGAGTGGTGATTTCTATAAGCTTGAACTTCTCCCTTAGGCGATTCTGTTCAAGCTTCACATGTTGTAGCTCAGCTTGGGCTTGGTCTAGAGCAAATCCCAATGATGCAACCTCCTTCCCAAGCTCTGACAGATGGGCTTTGTACGACCCAAGTCTACTAGATGAGGCCATCGAATCTTCTTTTTGTATTAATTAACCAAGATCACTTGTATTTATAAATAATAATTGTAATGTTAAGAGATTAGTTTCCAATGGTCATATTGACCAATGATTATATAACAGTCAAAACCCAATGATATCACTTCATTAATTAAAGTATATAGTTTTTTGGAGTATAAATTGAAATAACACACAAATTTAGGAAACAAATATAATTCAAAAGTTCAAGTCATTACATTCTTCCCCCATTAAGAAATTTCATCCCCAAAATTTTATTTAACACCCCAGGTAAATAAAGAATATGAAATTTTTACATTTATTCATATTTGTGAATAAAATATTAATATTACTTTAAAGGGGAAGCTATGCTCGATGGCGTACCTAATACGCAACAACGAGTTTCTTGGGAATCTTACGTTGCACTCTAATAATAAAATAATATTATTTTAAATAGTAGTTAACGCCTAGCTGTTGTAATGGCGGGAATGAACAGAAATAACTACAAAATGATTATATATGTTTGTAAAATATTTTTACTTTTTACAATAAATTTTAGAGGATTAAAAATGCGAATGAATCCAATTTTAAGCGTAAACATTCTAATATTCTTTAAAAGGTCGATTAACCACCTTTTGATGGAGAACCTCTTTTAAATCCATTTTTTGACAATTTTATGTGTTATATTTGAAAAAATAAATTTCTTTGTTAGAATCGGGACATCGAAATTTACTTTGTGTAAATTTTTGGTATTTTTCTGATAAAGTTCATTTTTTAATGAATAGTGAAAAATGTTGTATTTTAATTCAAAACCTCTTTTTAATCTAATTTATTTATATTATTATATTATCTTTTGAATTGTTTTTAAAGTGAAATTAGAATACATTTTTACCATTTAATCCAATAGTGGTCGTTGGAATTAATTTCACCTAGAAATTGGACTTAAACTAGTGTCAATCTTTTGATACATATTATTTCAAAAAAACACGTTATTTGTTTTGACAATGGGAATTAATTATTAAATTAATTAATGTAACTTATATGTTTTGAATTTTGTAAAATAGACATCATTTTTGAATTCAGTATTTCAAATATAGCTTAGGGTGATGTTTTGGTATTTTTCTGAAAAGTTTCAATTTTTGATGAATAGTGAAACCACTAAGTGGTACTTAAAAAACTGATTTTTCATTTAAATGAAATTTTACCACCTCTGTGTTTTGAATTTCAAAAATCCAACATACATGGTTTTCATTAATAAGAAAAATTTGGTTCAATGGGATTAAAATAATTTTTTGGTGAATAGTAACTTTTAAGTTTTAATCGCGATTAGAGGTAATTAGTGTAGTTTAAGGTAAAAATAATGTTTTAATAATATGAAATGACCATGAAACATGTCCTACCCTCATTGGATGAGTCATGGCCGACCAAGACAATCCATGGGTCAACTTGGGGACCCCATGGAGCCACTTTGGTTGGAAAATGACATAAATACCTTTTTATTTAAAGTTAAAATTAAAATGTCACAAACATGTGTTGTTTGACTAAAACAATTTTTACATGGCTTTATATAATTCATATATTTGACTATAAATATTCATTATAAATCTAAAAATATTTACTACATGATGATATTTGTTTATAATTTTTAGACATTAAATAAACTAAATTAGTTTTGACACCGTGATGATGCAGTGATTACCTCATAAATGAACGATTTAAATAAAATGAGAAGATAGGGTGAAATATAAGTCTTACACTTGTCAAAAACCTATTGGATGGGTGGATTGAGAAACCTTATCACCTTATACTCGAAATAAATCCTTTTGGGACCTTTTAAATCCGAAAATAATTTTATAATAAAGTAATATTTTATAACTTTCCAAGAGTGCCCCTCCTCTCCTCTTATAAAAGGCCCCCAACTCTACCACCTTACCCACACCTCTCAAGCCTTTGGATCGGCCAACCCCTGCTAATTTTGTCTCTAAAAATCCCTCTATTACTCCTAGAAGCCTCACTTTGGGAAGAAGTCTTCCCGAGGAAGCCTTTGAGCTCAAATCAAAGAGAGATACCCGATTTTAAGGTAATGTCTTCACTTGTGTTCTTTTGTATTATTTTTCTTCTCTAACCCCCTAAACTCTTTTTATTCATTTCTTTTGTAAAAACTATAGTATATTAAATATACTAGGATGTTGTTATAAGAATTATTCGAGCTACACTTACACACACCTACATATAATGGTTAATGAACATACTGTTTCTCTGGATGGTGAATTTCTGCCTCACGAAACGATGATTGTTCAATATTCTTTTAACACCCTCAATGGTGGCCATTAATATGTCACTATATTTATATATGATATATAATATGTTTATGTTTTACTTAATCTTCTATATTTTTCATTTATGGCATATCTTTATGGTTTCCATTATGGTTAAACGTGATATCTTCATTTTAGGAAGTGTGGACTACCGCCCCCTCAAAGTGATTTGATTTGTTAATACCATATGTGGTACGTATAAAGGATATATTTAATGATATTATATATGATACCATACTGGAATTATAATACTATTATATATCATTATGTTTTAATTCCATTAAATAAGAAATAGAAATGGAAGTAGCGTTCTTGCTTACGTACGACTTACCGTCTCCATGAACAGTGCATTTCATTTCTTACCTCTAAATGTTATGTAATATTATAAATGAATGTATATAATGGATATATATGATATATATTATATCTACATAATTAATATAATTCTGGATATAATATATATTTTTCCACATGAACAACTTGTAATTATAAAGAGTTTATTTTTGACTCAAGTAACAATGATCTACAAAACAACCATTATTAACTTAAATAATTACATAGTGTTCATAACATGGTAGTAAGTGATATAAAAGGAATAATTAACTTGAAAAATGTTCTTAAGAAAGTATAAATTTACTCAAGTTTTTTATTCAGGAGGTTAAATAACGATCTAGTCAAGTCGGACCAGAGGTAAGGGATCCTACCTCTCTCTTTCTTTTTAAGTACACTCTTTTATGTCATTCCTTTTAAGCTAATATTTATTATGATTGGGATGTTATTTTATATTACACATACTGTAATTTTTATTTTCTTTTGATGAGAAACCCTATTTTATCTCATCAATCCATTTTGGAAGTTTTAATTGGTGTCATTAGGCTGCTGAAATTTCGTAAGGGGCTTTTTATCTCAATTTGTGTTTTCGTGAGATTCATGCTATATTTGCCAATATTTCCTTTTGAGTGGTGTATGTACTGTCCATTATCCTACTATTTGTGTAACATACTTTCTTTTATGAGTATTTACATCAATTTTTTATAGTCCTTCTTTCATGGGGTGTACGTTTCGAAAGTTACCCAAATCGGTAAGGGAACCTTTCACCCTCCTCTTTTTAAAAGATTTCTTTTGTTATGTCTTTTAATTTTCATCTTATTATGTGGGGATATGTTATTATATATCCTTATTTCCATAAATTTTATGTCCAAGATATGAGATACCCTTTATCTCTCTCATCAAATCTTTTTCTAAAATTTGATGTGACGCTGTTAGGCTGTCAAGGGAACTTCATAACCCAATTTCGATTTCTTTGGGTTCAACATGTAGTTATTGAATATTTCATCCTTTGAATATATGTGAATGACCTTTGATTATTTTACACTTAATATCCACTTATATTGGGTGTATTTATATTTGTCGCACATAATTATGAGATTTATTTATCCTTAATTTAAGGATACCATCTTTATAATGGATTTCATCTCAATTTACATTTCCATTGAGACTTCATTGTTGTTATGCACCAATTCACTCTTATATGGTGTATATACTGTCCTTTGGAATATTATATCATGAATCCCTTTATTCTCTTGATATTATAAAGTTTTGATTAAATGTTATTCCTCAATTATTGTATTCAAGTGTCTCTCATTTTGTTAAAAACCGTTTAACTAATATATCATTTTAAATATTTTAATGATTTAATCTTATAAATATTTCTCATTAATATCCATGTTTTAAAAATGGTTTTAAGGATTTATTTATATGGATATTAATGGTTTAAAATGTTAAAAGCTTCAATGTGGTATGAGACACTTTGATTTAAAAATATCTTTATTAAATGTTTTAAATGGTTTTGAACATGGTTTTTAGAATGGATTCATTATTTCAATATCTTAAAATGTTATATTGTTATTGAAATGTGGGAATGTTATCTTTCATTTATGCTTAAGTTATGTGCTATGATTATGTTATGGTTCTTGGGCATTTTTATGAAGATGGGTGGTTCCGTGATAAACTAAGGACGGGTGATCCCGATATAGCTCTCCAATGCATTGGGTAACGCGAAGGAGTTAAACGTTAAGGTTTCTCCGAAGAGATTTAGGGAATATACTATGATGTGTATTCCAAACGTAACCAAGAGGGTTACTCCCTATGTAAGAATGTTATGAATGCCTCTAGTTACCTTTATGTCTTATTATTTCTATGATTTATTCATGATTTTATGAGGTATGTTAAAGTGCTTATGTTTTATGGGTAAAGTATGATTTCATTCTTATGTATATATGTACTCATGTTTCCTTTCCATAATTTTTATAACCCTTAATGAGCTTTTTATGCTCATCCCAAGTTTTTGAAATTTTTTTCACAGGTCAAGGGAATGGTACATGATATGATGATAGTGTCAAGGAAGTGTCCAGAAAAAATCCATGTTTTATTTTAAATATGTTTCCGTTGATGAGAAAAATGAATACTATCTTTTATGTAACCACTTTGTTTAAATGTGGAATGTAATGCAAGTTTTATGATCTAATTCTCTAAAACTCTAAACCTGAAAAGATCCTCAATGTGTAATATTGTAATAACTCAATATTAAGTAAGGTTTAAGGCTGGGGCCTTATAGTTGGTATCAGAGGTCGGTTTAGATAACTTTAGAGGTTAGGGTATTCTCTAGGTATAAGTGACATTACCATAATGGTTAGGATTTTAGAAAGAGTCCTAGTTTTAGATAAAGT
The DNA here is from genome assembly GCA_963277665.1 of Viscum album. Lineage (NCBI taxonomy): Eukaryota > Viridiplantae > Streptophyta > Magnoliopsida > Santalales > Viscaceae > Viscum > Viscum album. The sequence continues at coordinate 755,429,659 of OY728121.1, read as the reverse complement.
GAATGATTAAGTATATCTTAGTGTTTATCTTCCTCATTAGTACATGATGGTTTTGTTGATATACTCACACTGACATTTCTGTTTTTAGTGAATGGATGGATCTAGCAGGTACCAAAGTGACAATAGGTTTGAAGGAAACTGTAGTGGTTCTCTGATTAAGAGACTGGATGAAATGGGGGATTCAATGAGGAAACTCGTGGTTGTTCTAAACCAACTAACAAGGAGTCATGATCAACCACTTGTACCTTGGTATGTTCTGTAATGCATCATGTACAAGATGACCAATCGATGTGGAAGTTCAGGTAATAATTATAAAGCTAACCATTAGTGTTTATATGATCCTTACTTTTGAGGTAATTATGGGTTATTATATGTTATGATGGAAAATGAAAGGCATGAGATAAACTTGATGTTAAAATATGTTATGATTATTTTTGAATATTTTATCTCAGTTTCGGGAATGTTTTAAGAATTATATAGTTTTGGAAAAAGGACAACACGCAGACCGTGTGACAACCCGTCGTGTCGGACAAAGCTACGGGAATCGAACCCACAACCAAAGTGCGACTGGTATATATCACCTACCACTGGACTACGTGAAGTCCCAGGTTAGTTTGACTAATTCTTTTTAGTTAGATGATTTTTGGAATCAAGAGTAAGTTTATTTTGGGTTATCTATGGAAATTATTAACCTATCATGGAGGATATGTGATTAGGTTAATTACTTTTCAATATGAGCATTTAAGAGCAACTGATGTTATTTGGAGATAAAAGTTATTTTGTACCTTGGAAGACTATGTGATTAAATCCTTCAAATATTTGGGTTTCAATCTTAGTGTGGTTTACTTTGAAGAATTTTATGGACAATTGTTTATCGAATGGACTTCATTGATCTTTGGGTTTTTTTGGACAAATTTTGGAGATTAAGAATAGATTTTCTTTTTATAAAGGATTATACTTTTGTGGATTATCTGATCTCATACTAACAATTTTGGTTTTGTATTTTTTCTAAAGAGATGGGAAATATATAGTTCTATTTTGTGGATTAGTTGATTCTCAAGAAGTTGATTATAATACTCTTAATGCAAACAAGTCTCCCTAAATACTCGTCTTTTGGAGAAAATATGAGTTTGATTAAGGAATCTAGTAAAAGTTGAAAGTCTACATGACAAGTAAGTATGTTTCCTTAAGATCAAAAATAAATTCCTCAATGAAAATTAACTTAAAAAAAAATGTTTTCTATTAAATTTTCCTACTAGGGAATCGAATACCGTTTAACCCACCACAAGTTTGTGATTTTCTTATGGTTAACTTTCTCCTAAACATGTTTTCTATCACTCTCCATCAGAACATGACCCTTTTCTTTTTCTTCCATATCCATGTTTTCCTACATGGAATCCTATTATGGGTTAACTTGGGTGACCTTTTTACTTCTCTTACTTTATTTTAAAGTGATTGTTTTACTGACTCTTGTTCCGATGTGGGATTTTCAATGAAGTTTCCAAGCCCAATTTTAAAATTGCGAGGACGCAATTCCCAAAAGGAGGGAAGGATGTAACACCCCAAGTAAATAAAGAATATGAAATTTTTACATTTATCCATATTTGTGAATAAAATATTAACATTACTTTAAAGGGGACGCTATGCTCGATGGTGTACCCAATACGCAACAACGAGTTTCTTGGGAATCTTACGTTGCACTCTAATAATAAAATAATATTATTTTAAATGGTAGTTAACGCCTAGCTGTTGTAATGGTGGGAATGAACAGAACTAACTAAAAAATGATTATATATGTTTGTCAAATATTTTTACTTTTTACAATAAATGTTAGAGGATTAAAAATTTGAATGAATCTAATTTTAAGCGTAAACATTCTAATATTCTTTAAAAGGTCGATTAACCGCCTTTTGAGGGAGAACCTCTTTTAAATCCACTTTTTGACAATTTTATGTGTTATATTTGAAAAAATAAAATTCTTCTTTAGAATTGGGACATCAAAATTTACTTTGTGTAAATTTTTGGTATTTTTCCGATAAAGTTCATTTTTTAATGAATAGTGAAAAATGTTGTATTTTAATTCAAAACCTCTTTTTAATCTAATTTATTTATATTATTAGATTATCTTTTGAATTGTTTTTAAAGTGAAATTAGAATATATTTTTACCATTTAATCCAATAGTGGTCGTTGGAATTAATTTCACCTAGAAATTGGACTTAAACTAGTGTCAATCTTTTGATACATATTGTTTAAAAAAAACACGTTATTTGTTTTGACAACGGGAATTAATTATTAAATTAATTAATTTAACTTATATGTTTTGCATTTTGTAAAATATACTTCATTTTTGAATTTGGAATATCAAATATAGCTTAGGGTGAAGTTTTGGTATTTTTCTGAAAAGCTTCAATTTTTGATGAATAGTGAAACCACTAAGTGGTACTTAAAAAACTGATTTTTCGTTTAAATGAAATTTTACCACCTCCGTGTTTTGAATTTCAAAAATACGACATACATGGTTGTCATTAATAAGTAAAATGTGGTTCAATGGGATTAAAATAATTTTTTGGTGAATAGTAACTTTTAAGTTTTAATCGCGATTAGAGGTAATTAGTGTAGTTTAAGGTAAAAATAATGTTTTAATAATATGAAATGAACACGACACATGTCCTAACCTCATTGGATGAGTCATGGATGACCCATAAAATCCATGGGTCAACTTGGGGACCCCATGGAGCCACTTTGGTTGGAAAATGACATAAATACCTTTTTATTTAAAGTTAAAATTAAAATGTCAGAAACATGTGTTGTTTTACTAAATTTTTTTTTACATGGAGTTATATAAGTCATATATTTGACTATAAATATTAATTAGAAAGCTAAAAATATTTACTACATGTTGATATTTTTTATAATTTTTATACATTAAATAAATTAAATTAGTTATGACACCGTGATGATGCAGTGATTACCTCATAAATGAACGATTTAAATAAAATGAGAATATAGGGTGAAATCTAAGTCTTAAACTTGTCACAAACCTATTGTATGGGTGTATTTCGAAACCTTATCACCTTATACTCGAAATATATCCTTTTGGGACCTTTTAAACCCGAAAATCATTTTATAATAATGTAATATTTTATAACTTTCCAAGAGTGCCCCTGCTCTCCTCTTATAAAAGGCCCCCACCTCTACCACCTTATCCACACCTCTCAGGCCTTTGACTCAGCCAAACCCTGATCATTTTTTCTCTAAACATCCCTCTATTACTCCTAGAAGCCTCACCTTGGGAAGAAGTCTTCCCAAGGAATCCTTTGAGCTCAAATCAAAGAGAGATACCCGATTTTAAGGTAATGTCTTTACTTGTGTTCTTTTGTTTTATTTTGCTTCTCCAACCCCCTAAACTATTTTTATTCATTTATTTTGTAACAACTCCAGTATAGTAAATATACTAGGATATTTTTATAAGAAGTATTTGAGCTACACTTACACACACCTACATCTAATGGTTAATAAACATACTGTTTCTGTGGATGGTGAATTTCTGCATCACGAAATGATGATTGTTCAATATTATTTTAACACCCTCAAAGGTGGACATTAATATGTCACTATATTTATATATGATATATAATATGTTTATGTTTTACTTAAGCTTATGTATTTTTAATTTATGGCATACCTTTATGGTTTCCATTATGGTTAAACGCGATATCTTCATTTTAGGAAGTGTGGACTACCGCCCCCTCAAAGTGATTTGATTCGTTAATACCATATGTGGTACGTATAAAGGATAGATTTAATGATATTATATATGATACCATAATGTAATTATAATACTATTATGTATCATTATGTTTTAATTCCATTAAATAATAAATAGAAATGGAAGTAGCGTTCATGCGTACGTACGGCTTACCGTCTCCATGAACGGTGCATTTAATTTATTACCTCTAAATGTTATGTAATATTATAAATGCATGTATATAATGGATATATAGGATATATATGATATCTACATAATTAATATAATTCTGGATATAATATATATTTTACCACATGAACAACTTGTAATTATAAAGAGTTTATTTTTAACTCAAGTAGCAATGATCTACAAAACGACCATTATTAACTTAAATAATTACACAGTGTTCATAGCATGGCAGTAAGTGATATAAAAGTAATAATGAACTTGAAAAAGGTTCTTAAGAAAGTATAAATTAACTCAATTTTATTATTTAGGAGGTTAAAGAACGAACTACTCAAGTCAGACCCGAGGTAATGGATCCTACCTCTCTCTTTCTTTTTAAGTACACTCTTTTATGTCATTCATTTTAAGCTCATATTTATTATGATTGGGATGTTATTTCATATTAATAATACTGAAATTTTTATGTTCTTTTGATGAGAGACCCTATTTTATCTCATCAATCCATTTTGGAAGTTTTAATTGGTGTTGTTAGGCTACCGAAATTTCATAAGGGGCTTTTTATCTCACTTTGTTATTTCGTGAGATTCATGCTACATTTGCCAATATTTCCTTTTGAGTGGTGTATGTACTGTACATTATCCTACTCTTTGTGTAACATACTTTCGTTTATGAGTATTTACATCAATGTTGTATAGTCCTTCTTTCATGGGCTGTACGTTTCGAAAGTTACCCAAATCAGTAAGGGAACCTTTCACCCTCCTATTTTTAAAAGACTTCTTTTGTTATGTGTTTTAATTTTCATCTTATTATGTGGGGATATTTTATTATATATCCTTATTGCCGTAAATTTTATGTCCAATAGATTATATACCCTTTATCTCTCTCATGAACTCTTTTTTTAAAATTGGATGTGACACCGTTAGGCTGTCAAGGGAACTTCTTAACCCAATTTCGATTTCTTTGGGTTCAACATGTAGTTATTGAATATGTCATCCTTTGAATATGTGTGAATGACATTTGATTATTTTACACTTAATATCCACTTATATTGGGTGTATTTATATTTTTCGCACATAATTATGAGATTTATTTATCCTTAATTTAAGGATACCATCTTTATAATGGATTTCATCTCAATTTACATTTCCATTGAGACTTCATTGTTGTTATGCACCAATTCACTCTTATATGGTGTATATACTGTCCTTTGGAATATTATATCATGAATCCCTATATTCTCATGATATTATAAAGTTTTGATTAAATGTTATTCCTCAATTATTGTATTCAAGTGTCTCACATTTTGTTAAAAACCCTTTAACTAATATATCATTTTAAATGTTTTAATGATTTAATCCTATAAATATTTCTCATTAATATCCATGTTTTCAAAATGGTTTTAAGGATTTATTTATATGGATATTAATGGTTTAAAATGTTAAAAGCATCAATGTGGTATGGGACACTTTGATTTAAAAATCTCTTTATTAAATGTTTTAAATGGTTTTGAACATGGTTTTTAGAATGGATTCAGTATTTCAATATCTTAAAATGTTATATTGTTATTGAAATGTGGGAATGTTATCTTTCATTTATTCTTAAGTTATGTGCTATGATTATGTTATGGTTCTTGGGCATTGTTATGAAGACGGGTGGTTTCGTGATAAACTAAGGGCGGGTGAGCCCGATATAGCTCTCCAATGCATTGGGTAACGCGAAGGAGTTAAATGTTAAGGTTTCTCTGAAAAGATTTAGGGAATATACTGTGATGGGTATTCCAAACGTAACCAAGAGGGTTACTCCCTACGTAAGAATGTTATGAATGCATCAAGTTACCTTTATGTCTTATGATTTCTATGATTTATTCATGATTTTATGAAGTATGTTAAAGTGATTATGTTTTATGGGTAAAGTATGATTTCATTATTATGTATATATGTACTCATGTTTCCTTCCATACTTTTTATAACCCTTACTGAGATTTTTATGCTCATCCCAAGTTTTTGAAATTTTTTTCAAAGGTCAAGGGCATGGTACATGATATGATGATAGTGTCAAAGAAGTGTCAATAAAGAATCCATGTTTTATTTTAAATATGTTTCCGTTGATGGGAAAAATATATACTATCTTTTATGTAACCAATTTGTTTAAATGTGGAATGTAATGCAAGTTTTATGATCTAATTCTCTAAAACTCTAAACCTGAAAAGATCCTAAATGTGTAATATTGTAATAACTCAAGATTAAGTAAGGTTTAAGGATGGGGCCTTATATTTTAACTCGTACCCAAATAAGAGAAAAGGTGTTGGTACTTCTACCTCATATACTCCTCTGGTTCCCATGTGGCTTCTTCGCATTTGTGGTTCCTCCACAACACCTTAACATGGCGGGTAGTCTTATTGCGTAGAACCTTGTCTCAATGATCCAAGATCTCCACTGGATTTTCCTCATAAGAGAGGTCATGTTCCAGTTGTACCACCTCGGGATTTAGAACATGTGAATGGTTAGATATGTACTTTATCAAGAGGGATACATGGAATACATCACAAACTTGTGCTAGATTTGGAGGAAGTGCAAGCTTATAGGACACTGCTTCTACGCGATCAATTATTTCATAAGGGCCAATGTACCTAGGGATGAGCTTCCCTTTCTTTCCAAACCTCATGACTCTCTTCCAAGGGGAAATTCAAAGAAAGACTTTTTCACCAATATGAAACCCCAAGTCCCTTTGACAGTTGTCAGCATAGCTCTTTTTCCAACTTTGAGAATCCTTAATGTGTTGTTGGATGGCATGGACATTTTCTGTCATCTCTTACACAATATCATGGACAAGAATATTTCTCTCACCAGCTTCATGTTACCAAGTAAGAGTTCTACATCGCTTACCATATAGAGCTTCATAGGGTGCCATTTGAATGCTCGAGTGGAAGCTGTTGTTGTACAAGAACTCAACTAAAGGGAGATGTTGATCCCATCCTCCTTTAAATTCCATTGAGCATGTTTTCAACATGTCCTCAAGTGTTTGAATAGTACTTTCATATTGGCCATCAGTTTGGGGGTGATAGGCCGTACTAAAATTCAATTTAGTGCTCAGAGCATGTTGAAGACTTCTCCTGAATTTTGATGTAAACCTTGGATCACGATCAGATACGATAGAAAGTGGAACTCCATGCAACCTGACCACTTCCTTCACATAAATCTTGGAAAGTTAATCAAGAGAGAGATCTTCCCGAATGGAGATAAAATGGTCAGTCTTGGTGAGATGGTCCAAAATAACCCATATCTTATTATTCCCTTTGTATGTTCTTGGGAGACCAGTGATGAAGTCCATAGTGATATTGTCCCACTTCCATGCTGGTATGGGTAGTGGTTGCAATACCCCTTTAGGAATTTGTCGCTCTTCCTTCACTTGCTGACATACCTGGAACCTTGAAGTGTAGTAAGAAATCTCCCTTTTCATTTTATCCCACCAATAATGATCACAAAGGTCCCTATACATTTTTGTGCTTCTAGGATGTATAGAGAAATTAGAGCTATGAGCTTCATCCATTAGATCCTTCTTTATTTCCATAATAGATGGAACACATAGTCTTGTATGAAATTTCAGTATACCTTTTTGATCAATATTGAACTCAGGAAACTTCCCATCCTTCACAGCCTCAAACTTCTTCTATAACAAAGGATCTTCTTTACGAGATTTCTTGGTCTTCCTTAGTAATGACGGTTGAGAAATCATTTGGGTTAGGGTTGATGATGTCCCTTCCCTTATAATTCCCATGTCTAGCTTTACTAGGTCATTGATCAAAGGATCTCTTTGAATCCTCATCATGGAAAGAAAAACTGGGTCTTTCCTGATTAATGCATCAGTGACTTTGTTTTCTCTTTTGGGATGACAATTAATTGAACAATAATAGTCTTTGAGAAGTTCTAACCATCTCTTCTACCTCATGTTCAATTCCTTTGGTGTGAAAATATACTTTAAACTTTGATGGTCTTTGTATATATCACATTTCTCCCCATAATGATAGTGCCTCCATATCTTCAGAGTAAAAATGACCATAGCCAGCTCCAGATAATGCATAGGATAGTTCTGCTAATGAGTCTTCAACTATCGAGATTTCATAAGTAATGAATTTGTCATTTTTTATGAGGACGCACCCAACCCCTTTCCAAGATGCATCACTAAAAATAACGAATCCTTATCCACTTGAGGGCAGAGTTAACACGAGTACAGTAACCAATCTCTTCTTCAGCTCTTGGAAACTTTCCTCACACTCCTTTATAGAGATAAACTTGACCCCTTTGCAAGTTAACTTGGTTAATGGATTAGAAAGTCCTAAAATGTTTTTCAAAAACCTCCTATAATATACCGCTAATCCAAGGAAACTATGAATCTAAGTTATTGTTTTAGGTTGAGGTCACTCCTCAACAACTTTTTTCTTTTCAGGGTCAACTATGATTCCTTCATTGGTTACAATGTTCCCCAAGAAAGAAACTTGTTGCAACCAGAATTCACATTTTTTGAACTTCCCAAAAATCCTCTTCTTCTATAGAGTTTGGAAAAAAACCCTTATATGATCCTCATGATCCTATAAACTTTTGGAATATATCATAATATCATCAATAAAAACTACCATAAAGTTATCAAGGTAGTCCTTAAATAATATATTCATCAAATCCATAAAAATAGCAGGTTTATTAGTCAGTACGAAGGGCATAAAAACAAAATCATAATGCCCATATCGTGATCAGAAGGTAGTTTTCAGAATATATTCTTTCTTCACCCTCAATTGGTGATAACCAAATCAAAGATCAATCATAGAGAATAATTGATCCTCACAAAGTTGGTCAAATATGTCATCAATTCTTGGAAGAGGGTATTTTTTCTTCACTGTGATCCCGTTCAGTTGTCTATAATCAATTCATTGATCTATCCTTCTTCTTCACAAAGAGAACTGGTGCTCCCCAGGGATACACACTCGATCAGATAAAATCCCTCTCCAAAATATCTTGGAGTTGTTTATTTAACTCCTATAGCTCCATATTTTCTATCCTATACGGGGTCTTTGATATTGGATGGGTTCCATGTATGAGTTCAATGGAGAAATCTCCCTCTCTTTCTAAGGGAGGTCTGGGTAACTCCTCCGGAAATACATCAACATATTCCTATATGATGGGGAAATTTTCTCTCCTCAAACTCTCACTTACTTCTTCTTCACCGATCAACTCCATAAAAAAGTATATATGAGGTTATTATAGAAAAAGACCAGGTTTAGTTATCTCTCATTGGAAGATAAATTTAGGTTTTCCATTCAATACTACTGAGATTTACTTGATTCTTAATTTGATCTTAGCATTATACTTTGAGAGCCAATCCATCCGTATTATATTGTTGAATTCCATCATGGGAATGACTACTAGATTTTCGATAAGATTGTGCTCTCTAAAGTAAATACTAGAGTTTCTAAACACTGACGATGCTTGGATAATCCCACCAGGAGTCTTGACTGGTAAATCTACTTTTAGAAAAATGGGGGTTGATTCTAAATTCCTTGCAAACTTAGAGGAAATAAAGGAATGCATAGAACCATAATCAAACAAAGTACTTTATAGCTTTGAGAGAACAACAAGAGTACCTTCCACCATATCATTTAGCACCTCAACTTCATTCATAGTGATTGAAAAAGTACGACCTTGTTCCCTTGGCCATTGCTGAGGCTGATGGTGATTCCCCTCCATTGCCCTTATATTTGGACAGTGATTGGAAAAGTGCCCAAGTTTCCCACACTTATAGAATTGTACATCAGGTAATGCATGTACCATATTCCCTTTTTCATTAGTGTTGTGAAGTTGTGGCTTCACCTCACTATGACAATTCTATGCGATATGGCCATATCTTACACACTTGTAACACTTCCCACTCCTGAGTAGGCAGTTCCCTGAAGGCTTCTTCACACATTTATTGCACGTGGGACGTTGTACATGTTTTACCCATCTTCTCTGATTGGAGATCCTCTCTAATCTTGGATCCATATATCTTTTTTTTCATTGGATTTATGAGACCATTGCGTCTCACCAAACTCCAGTTATACTTTCATTGCACTTCATATGATCTCATCATAACTATCATAATCTTGGTTGGCTAGATTATTCCACAAATGAGGTCTCAATACACTAAAGAATATATCAACCTTACCATTTGGATCCATGAAAAATCTAGAGGTGTAATGTGAAAGCCTTGTGATTTTCATCTCGTAGCTTCCCACAGATTCATTCTCCTTCTGCTTCAGCTCGAGAAACTCCTTCTCTATTCTTGTTCTCATCGATCAAGGAAAATACTTGTTGAAGAATATCCCTCTGAACTCTTCCCACTCCATACCTTCAAATTCCAGTATTGGCCTTGTATTTTTAATTAGTTCCCACCACTGATCAACTTCTCCTTCTATGTGATAAATAGCCAAGGTAACCTTCTCTTGTTCAGAATAGCGGTGCATAGAAAATATCTTCCCGATAGAGCTGATCCACTATTCAAAAATCAATGGGTCTTCAGATCCACTCAAGGTTAGTGGTTGTTGATGCATAAAGGATTCAATAAAAAGTTTTTACCTTTGCGGTGAGATCAGTCTCTCATCTTGATTCAATTTATTTCCCATATCTTGATTCAGTTGGATCATCATTCGTATGAAAGTTTCCATTCCGGCTTCCATCGGAGGGCCGTCAGCACATGATCCATTGCGGTCACCATTTTCATGGTTCCTCCTATGTCCCACCATTTTCTAAAAGAACAAAACCTTAGTGATAAGATTATTTCATTTATGAATATTTTAACTATAAAGGATTTTATTTCTTAAAACTTCATGCTCTAAACAATTACATTTTTCTATAAATCCTTCATAATGATTCATAAAAAGCTTATGATTAACCAAACATATCCCCGGGAGTGTCATAACCAAGAGTGTAGCAAGGCCCATTGTCATGTAATAGGATACCCTGAGTCAAGCCCGAAACTCCTTGTCAAAGTTTTCACTCCTAGGTACATCTGTGCCAGAGCCTCCTTTACCTGCTCGTATCTAGATAAGGATGTATTTTCTTGATAAAACACTTACTCAATACTCACTAAAATACTAGGATGTATTCCAATATTTAAAATTTTCTATAGGGTTCTTCCTAAAGTTTTCATAGCCTAATTTCCATAAATAACTAAACTTTCCTTTGATACCAAATATGGAATCCCACCTTTTTATGATAAATTTTCATTACATTTTACAAATAGAGGATCTTTAAAGTCTAGTGTTGTGGAAATCATGAAGAATAAAACATGAAAACTTAAAACTCAATTTTAAATCCCCTTGAAAAGCTTCTTGAAACGTTCATCCTATGTACAATTACTGCATCTCATAACCTGGATACATACATCAAAGGAAATGGTGAGCTGAAGGTCCAATAAGGATAAACAAGGGAATCAATTTACTTATGATATCAATAAGAACTTGATGAAAAACATAAAGACATGAGAAATAGAAGTAGAGGCATTTAATAATGAAAATAACATGAACCATAACATGAATATGTGGCTAAAAAATTTAATTTAGACATTCATGAACATATCACGAAGGTTCATCCCCAAGGTGTCATAAAAATTACCAAGGTTATTCACCAAGGTATTGTGAAACTTATTATCTCTAGAGATTAAATTCTTTTCCCAATTAATTGGAGAACTATTAGGGAGAACCCTTAATATGTATTTAATTTCATGTGAGACACATATATATAATAATCAAAAATTTCATAAATAACCCAAATAGAATAAAAGAAATGAGTTTTATATCAAAATCGTGATGTTTTAAAAGTGCTTCGAAACATGATCGTTATGTGTTTTATCACCCTTGGAAAATAAAAGAGGGTTTCTTGTATTTAAATTATAGAATCAAATAGATAAATTTTATGTATTGATTAATATCTATAGAAATAAAAATATATTTGGGTATTCAGATAAATAAAACAAGATAATTTCTTGATAAAAACAGAGATATATTTTGAGACAAATTTCTACACCATAATGGCTATATAACATGGTTTTAGAAAACAATAAAATGATAGGGGACAAGGGTCTCCCATATATAAACAAATCATTTAAATTAGAGGTATATAATAAAAATAAATAATATCATGGTGTGTAATGAAACACCACATGAAAAGGAAACTTGAAAGAAAAGAGAAAATGCGATTTCTTTTATGAAAATTCGGAAGCCTAACGACATCACCTAAAAATTCAGAAAATAAATTGATGAGAGAATAAATGGTATATCATAAATTGGAATTGAAATGGACAGTAATAATAATATATAATAACATACCCCCACATAAGAAGATGGAAACTAGAAGACATAACTTACAGGAAATCATGACTAAAAGAGGAGGGTGGAAGGTTCCCTTACCTTGAAGTGTAACTTCGAAAGCTTAAAGGTTGGAACTTTGGGGGCTTGAGGGTACCTTGGGAGGACTTAGTTGGAGGTAAAAAGACTATAAATTCATTGAGGAGTATTTTTTGATGAAATTAATGAAGGAATGGCTTGATATTTATAGGTAAAGTGAAGGAATATTTAATTAATTTCAAAGGGACACCTCATCGGGGGTATTTGCAAAACCATGTGCTTGCCCATGGTATTTTCCCATGGAATTGGACACTTGGGACACCTCATAGAATATATTACTATTAAAAAGTCTACCAAAATGATTAATTCATTACTACATCATTATTACATCATTAATGATGTCATTAAACACTTGAAACTCTAAAACTGTATTTACACTATTCACTGAAAAACAAAACATTTTATAAAAATATCATAAATTCACCATAACATAATATTGAATTTATGAATTAAAAAATGAACTCCATTGTATGAAAATAATTTTCTAAATATTTTTAATTTAATTTTTAAATAAAATCATTATTTATTCCAAACAAACAACTTTAAATCTATAACCCGTTTTGTAACACCTTGAAAAAGTAATCAAGGTCCCATAAAATAATTTTATAACCATAAGAAAATAAAGTAACAATTTCTGATTACATTTTATGAAAATACATTTCCATTTCAAATTATTAAATTAATTATAAAATTGTAAATAAAATATTTATGACATAAAAAATACCAAAACTTATACTATGATCATTTTTTCACTTTTAAGATATCTACATTGCATTTATACATTCATGGGTGAAGTTTCTATTTTTTGGCCTATTTACTATTCATTACTATTCATAAGGGTATTTTACTATTCATACTTTACTATTTACTAAAAATCAAGTTGATCTTATTAGACTCTAAATTTCTTACTGATCACAACTATAGAAGGCCATTTTCTTAAAATCATTTCATATTATTAATTATTTAAAGTTTACATGAATATTTTAAAATACCCCTTTTCCCAAAATTCATCAATAATATTCATCCTATATTTATCCGATATTTGAAAACCACAAATTTTACCATAATAAGAAATAACAATTTTATTTGTACCAAGGGATTACCAAAAGTATCTAAGGCCTCGTTACATAGCCTATTATAACACTTGCATAGGACCTAAGTGTAAGGTGTGCTATGATGATAGAATCTTGGGGCGACTCAAACAATATTGCATGAGTGGTGATTTCTATTAGCTCGAACTTCTCCCTTAGGAAATTTCATTCAAGCTTCACCCATTGAAGTTCATCTTGGGCTTGGTCTAGAGAAAAGCCCATAGATGCTACCTCCTTCCCAAGCTCTGACAGATGGGCTTCGTATGGCCTGAGTCTACTAGATGAGGCCATCAACTCTTCTTTCTATATTAATTAACCAAGATCACTTGTATTTATAAATAATAATTGTAACATTAAGAGTTTAGTTCCCAATGGTCATATTGACCAATGATCATATAACAGTCGAAACCCAATAGTATCATTTCATTAATTAAAGGATATAGTTTTGTGGAGTATAAAATGAAATAACACCCAAATTTAGGAAACAAATATTATTCAAAAGTTTTGGTCATTATAGTTTATTCATTTTTGTTGATTTTTTATGCTTTTGTAAATGGATGAAATCATTCCCATAATGTGTTTTTGATACCCAGACACTAGTTTCTAGACCATGGGGATTTGGAACGCCCTTTGGGTTATGTCATGAACTAGGCCAGGTGCTGTGTTAGATGGAATCCTAGCTTGGTTTCTGAAAAAATGGTATCAAAGCAGGTTATGATATTTTGGGTTAAGTTATTTTGTGATGAGTCTAGATATAATGAAGTTAGGACTATCGGGACTTGATGTTCTGGTTGTGAGTAGGGTGCCTAGCCATCACACCTCATGACATGATTCAAGTCACTAGGGGATGTTGGGATTTTTTTGACTTCTCCTCCTGGAGAGACATATAAGTTATATAATATATATGGACATTGTGTGGAGGTGGATCAGTTTGGTTGTCATGTTATTGTGATGGATTTTATTTATTTGTATTTATGTAATGTTGGTATTTTTTAATATTGGGGAAAAATTTTAGGATAGTTATATTGATGATTTTTCTCATGGTCATTGCTTCTTGTAGAAAAATACCTCCTCAAAGAGCTCCCGCATAGCTATGGGAAGAGGCTGTAGAGAGTTCCCCCTTAAAAATTGACCAGAGATTAGTGGAAGCTATAGTTTGGGCTATATGAGATTTGGGGAAAGAAGAAATCTTTATTCCTACTTAGGTTAGAGATATCCAACCAGGTATCAATAAGGACAAGGCTTAGGAGTTTCTTAAGAACAAGCCTCCTTTCCGAGGTACCACAAAGCCTTAGGAAGAATAAGAGTGGATTGAGAAGATAAAGTAGATGTTTGAGTTACTTTATACTATATAGGTAGTCAAGGTAAAATTTGATTCATTCTTTTTAGAAGGTCTCATTTGAAAGTGGTGGGACTCAGTGGTGTAGGCTGGAAAGCATGAGCAGATGAGTTGGAAATACTTCAAGGTTGTTTTTAATGAGCAGTATTGTGTTCAAGTCTTGGCCTATGCCAGATCCTAGGAGTTTACTGATCTTGTCTAGGGATATTAGTTTGTGATGGATTATTCTAACTGTTTTTCTTAGCTAGTTCAGTATGCACCCAAAATCGTTTCTAATGAGAAAATGAAGACTCAAAGGTTCTAGAGGGGATTGTGGCCAAAAATTTATTCTAAATTATTTCTATTTAAGCTGAAAACTTATGCCGAAGTGGTTGAACGTTCTTGTATGGTAGATATTGATTGCAAGGGTATGTATGGTTCCTTTGGGGTTGTATCAACAATGGGAAGTGACAGTTCTTCTAAGAAAAATAGGAAGAAGGATGAGAAAGGGAAGAAGGGAGGTGGTAGTTTAGGCCATCCTTCCCGGATTTCTTCATCTGCAGATTCTAATGTTGGGTCAGTTGTGTGAAATCAGTGTGGGAAGGCATGGAACATATGACCCGAATGCACATATCCTACCATAACTTATCACTGATGTGGATCTATGTGACACCTACAATATTTTTGTAAATTGCCACACCCATATAAAAGTGGTCTGGGATCTGTATCTTCTAGAGGAATGTCAACCGAGTCAGAGGTGTCCATAACAGTGGGTTCTCGGTTTAGAGGTCGTGGTAGTAGGGCTAGATATTCTTTTGGGAAGAGTCGGTTTAGGGCAGAACCATATTCTAGTGTTCATTCTTAGGATTAGACTAAGATGAAACATCTTCATGCAGTGGATCAGGTGTCAAAAAAATCAGATGCAGGGCCTGTGATAGTTAGAGGTACCATTTTTATTTCATAATATTTATCTACTATTCTATTTGATATTGGTTCTTCGATTTATTTTATTTCTTCCCTCCTGGTTAATGTGTTAAAGTTTTCAAATAATCTTATTCCATATGCAATAGAGTTGGTAACACCTCTTGGTAATAAATAAGAATGAGGTTTTAGATGTATTTATTGTGCACTCACTATGTTAGAGGTTGAGTTGGAATGATATTTTCTTGTATTAGAGATATAAATCTTTAACGTGATTCTGGGTATGGATTAGATGGTTCACTTTCAAGCACACATCAATTACTATAGGAAGTGAGTGAGTTTTATGTCACCTGATGTTAGTACCCAGGTTTTTCACAGAGATTGGGATCCTAGGCCAGGTCATGTTAGACTTCCACTTCTGGAGTTGGGAAATCTTATTTATCAAATTTATTCACTTGCAATAGAGGATAATGATGGTGTTACTATCATGAACCAGGTTAGGATGTCATCTGACCTAACAGCTGACCTGGTCCATGGTATGGCTCGAAGAGCGTTCCCGATCCCCCGGGCAGACAACTAGTACTGGGAATCATATATAATCCAAAGGAAAATATTTTATAAAAAAAAAACTATAAAAAAATAAAAAAATAATAAAATTGAGCACACAAAAATGACCAAGGAATAGATACCAAATGAATATAATAAAATGATTTAGTTACAAGATATAACTGAACAAACCAGAAACTAAAACCAGACCAAACCACTACCCCATGGTATCTATGTAACCTCAATGTCACCACCGTACAAAAGACCAAACCACTCCAAGTGCTAGCTCAACCAGAAAACATGAAAAAGAAGCTGAATCTACAAAACAGATCGGGTCTTCTAACACAGAGTGGTATAAGTAGGGTGTGAGCTGCATAGCTCAGTAGGAAATAACCAAAGATTCCATACATTTCCTTTCTAGAAAATAATCCATAAACACTAGTTTGAAATACATATATAAGAATAAGTTTTTATCTTTTTAACAAACAAACATTATTATCCCTTTTTCAAAAAAATACACACCTCATCACCATTTTCAAAATAAGTGGCCATTTTATAACCAAAACCCAAACCAAAATCAAAACAAAGTGATACTATACCATGGTGAAAATAAATAAGCAGTACAAGATAGAAAACAAATACAACAGAAATTAAACAAGCACATACAGATCATAACCATGGGTTTTCCTAAACATCCCTAGAGAAATCCCTATATTTTCTTGGTTCAAAACCACAACTATCATATGGTGAAGTTCCCAAGTCAATAACCAACTAGCCACCCTAAACTGGGCAATCTAGTGGAACATCGCACTTGGTCTCTCAGCTAATAAAGTGGGTACCAACCCATATAATTAGGGTTGATCAACAACTATCACTTGACCCTCTAAATGTCACCCAGGAACCCATGGTAGAAGTATTCAATGTAAGTAGGAGGCCCTCGCACGTGTGACTCACCTTACCTGACGTCACTCCATTTTCTTAATCCAAACACAGACACCACCTATATGATAATCCATATAGGGAAATCCCTCTATAGGGGTGCCCATCATACAATAAGTCATAAATAAGTGCCAACAAATCCACCACATCACATAAGCTTCTAAAACATTTCTCAAAAACATTCAATGATTCCAAATGTGCATTTATACATTCAAATCCATAATTCATTTCCAAACATCATAAAGTGCGAACAGGGCCTTCCACTCTTTAAATTCCAATATATAAGAAATATGCTATAAATCATTTCTAGAACAACATTAAATACAACATTTGAATTCACAATTACAAAGGTTCCCTTGAGTTCTAAATACAAATTCACTTCCAACACCATTTCAATGCCAATATGAATTGCATATAAAATAACCAAAGGTTCCAAATGGGATTTCATTCCATTTAGAAACCAACCATTCTTTATTAACTACTAAACATGCCATGATTTCATCCATAACACTTAAAACCACATTTGAGTTACTTAAGATAAAGAGACATTTATTTAAAGACCAAGAGTTTGAAAGAGGGAGAGAAGGTGGAGGGGAGGATAAGCGTTTTAAGATCTAGTTTTTGAGTTGGGAAGATTCATGCATGACCATTATAATTTTTTAAACCATCCATTTGTGAATCCAGTGTACACATGTATATTCTCACATCAAATGGTACACCACAAGCATCCATGAAGTTACCCAAATATAATTTTCAAAGAAACACCACATGTTCTCAAACCAACACATCAAACCAACCATATGGGTCATGCCATAAAAATCACCAATCCACACATACAATGCCAAACACATAACCCAATAGTGTTATCATAATAAAATTAATGTTTAACACCATTCAAAATGAACAATTTATTTTTAAAGAAATTATTGTCATTTAAATAAACACATAGTGTGCATACCATGTATTAAAATTAAATAACACCTTTAAAAACTACTTACAATAATTTTTTTCCATCATGAAAACGTCACACCAAGCATGGAAAACATACCATAAGCATGAAAAACAAATTTTCATATTATTTAAAAATAAAAAAGAATCAATGGAATGAATCAGAAAGGAAAATTATGGAAATACCTACCTCAATGGAGTGAAAATGTAACAAAAATTCAAGGGGAGGAAGATCAATGCCTCACAGACTAACCACACACCCTAAAATCCAAAGAAACATAACCCAAATATCAACCCTAACATCTAGGGTTCAACTAAACAAGAACCAAGCCATGATATAACCATGAAATGAGATAGGGGAAGAGGAGATGAGGAAAGGGGAAGATTTGATGAAGAAACCATGAATAACTAATGAAATTTGGTGAGAAATCAACCAAAAAGTGGCCCAAAATGAAGGAGAATGAGGGGGGGGGGGCTCTGGTCGATACCCAATAGGTAGGGCTTCAAATGGGATGTGGAATCACTTAAATAGGATTTTTAAAATAAAATTTATTTAGGCCGTAATGGGCTATACAGTTTTGCTGCACGGTTTTGTAAACCGTGTGCAAACCCTGGGAATGCTACTGGGAAAGTTCTGCAACTTACAGGTTTAGGTTGCACAGTTTGATCAAACCATGCTCAAACTGTGATCTAAAAAATTCACCAAAAAACCTCAAATGACACCCCAAATACTAGGAGATTCAACCCAAAGATCATTGAAATATTTAAACACAAATTAGTGACATCATGGGTGTCACAAACTCCCCACCATGAAACTTTATCTCAACACCATTCACAATAAGAATGCATCGGGATGGAGGCAGAACAAAACCACATAAATTAAAATACTATTGTCATACACTCACCCAAACCTCAACCAAAAGATCCAAAATTGAGAAATAAATAAAAATATAAGAAACCCGTGGTCAGTTTGTGACAATTCTCCCCACCACAAACACTTTCCTCCCTTAGAAAGTCAACCATCCTAATGGTAAAACGAACTTAATCCTGAAATTGAAATAATACAAACAAAACCATGAACCTCAGCGTGACCTTTCACTTCATAATTCACACCCATCCCACTCTAAGAGAGTTCACATCATGATGAACAACAAAAAAACATGTGACGGTTCTCCCGACCACAAGAACCAGAATAACACCATGGAACTACTTTAGGGTATCCCAACATGGAAACTCCAAACACAAACCAATAACCCCAAGAACAAGTAGAAACCTGAATTAAGGTTAAAACATCTGAGGGAAAAACTTGAAATTTCATATTTTTAATGATCTGGGTAAGCTGCACGGTTTGGCCGCACAGTTTGAAAACTCGTGCACCAACCGTGCGATATGCCACTACCCAATTCCAGAACCATACTCCACACTTTTTGTGTGGTTCCTCTAACCGTGCAAAATAATTCTTCCAATACTTAGGTAGTAAACTCAAGCCACACTATTTCTTAGATAAATCAACATAGTTTCCCTTAACCATGTGCTAACCATGTGCCACTTGCTACCAAGCCCCCAAATTTTCATTTTTCAGAAAAACTCATATGAAGGCTCCCAAAAATTAAAATTTCAAACTAGGACTACAAGAATATGAGATCACTCAGCTTCTTAAATAGATAAAAAAACTCACAATAAGAAGGAAATTACAATAGGGAGAATAAACTGTCTCTACTCCAACATCATAAACAAAAACTGGGCTAAGGCTTCCCACACCTTCCGCGACTTCCTAACTATCCGCGAGCTTCACTCTAGGTCTATGGATAGAGCCATGATGTATGAAGTATCTCCTACCTCACATTCAGGCACTACAATCCTTTGATCAAGTCTAAAACACTTCATACAAAACTTTTCCAGAGGACCTAGATGGACAAAATGATGACAAGACTTTGAAGGATTTCCATAAGATAGTTTCAATTACCAAGACATCCTATCTTGTAATGATTTTAGGACAAATACATTCCACTTACCCAAACTCATACCATCAAATGAACCCAAAACAACACACAATCTCATAGATTCGGGAGTTCCCAATGATATAAAGACACCTCAACTTCCTCTTTCCATTCTAGGGCCTCTAATGGACCTCAATCGCCATGGAAGATAGGAAAAAGTTGAGAAGAACTAGAAACATGATGAGAACCACTAGAAACCTTTGAGACCTTTTTGGGAGGCATATTTTTAACCACATCAACCACAAAACAGAGATCAAACTCAACACAAAACTCATCCAAAACAAACAACTTAATCAAAATAACTTGCACATGGGCCAAAACTACATTCTTCTAAGGCCACATTCCCAAAACACGAACCCACATTTAAAAGAAAAACCAAATCCCAAAATCAACTTCCACAAAAATATTTTTAGAAAAACTAAGCCATACTTTTGATTTAAAATTCCCACCCATGGCATCCTATGAACCGTCACATATGTGTTTATCCACTTTCTCTTATATCATCCATACACATGTGCCAACGTGCACTTTAAAAAAATACCTACACCTATGTGAACGTTCATAAGGAATACCAAAGGTCACATATAACATTTCTTCATCAAAACCAAGGGTTTACCAAATCAAGAATTCACTTTCCTTTTTAAAAACAAATTTTCTTTATCAACCCAAAACCATTTTCAAAAATTAATTTCCATTTCAAAAACTATTTTCATTTTAAAATATCACTTACACCCACCGAAACCAAGGAAAAATAAAACTCACACAAAACTATTAGAATGAGGAACTATTATCTATGCCTAACCAGGAAACATGGTTGTGATACATGACCCAAGTAAGATACAACACTAAGGGGACCTTGAACCATGCACTCGAACTACACTGGTTCACTACTCCATGTGAGATCACAATATGACGTCTTCAATCCAAATCAAAGATAAATGACTTAATCCCAGACTACCCTTGGAAACTCAACGATAAAAATGAGCAAGAGTTTGTGACACTCTTCCCATACCTACCTCTCGATTCCCAATAACCCAAATCTCAAATCTACCAGACACCCCAAATAATAAGAACCTATATATGATACTATTTTGTCACAAACTAGGATATGATTCCACTCGACTCGACACCCGACCCGGTCTGCGACATGGCCTGAAGGGCATTCCCAATCCCCATGGGCTAGAAACTAGTACCGGACAACAAATATAATCTAAATGGGATGATTTAAGCCCAAAAAACTAGGAATATATAAACAAAATAAAAAAACTGAGCACACAGAAATGACCAACGATTGAATCTAATATGAATATACTAACATGATTTAGTTACAAGATACAATAGAACAAACTAGAAACCAAAATAAGAGAAAACCGATACCCCATGATCTCCTTGTAAACTCAATGTTACCACCTTCCATAAGACTAAACCGCTCTAAGAGCTAGTTCAACTAGATAAGCTAAACCTGCAAAACAGATCGGGTCTACCAACATCTAGTGGTACAAGTAGGATGTGATCTATATAGATCAGTAAGTAATCACCAAAGATTACATATATTTCCTTTCTAAAAAACACTCCATAAACACTAGTTTTAAATAAATTTAAAAGAATAGGTTTTTATCATTTTAATAAACAAACACCGCTCTCCCTTTTTCAAGGCAACAGACACCTCATCAACATTTTCACAATGGGTGACCATTTTATAACCAAAACCCTAACCAAAATCAAAACAAAGTAATACTAAACCATGATGAAAATAAACAAGTAGTAAAAGCTAGAAAAAATACAGTATAATTTAAACAAGAACATACAGACTGTAACTATGTGCATTCCTAAACATCCATAGAGAAATCCCTGGATGTAATCGGTTCAGAACTACCTACTGGCATATGGTGAATCTCCCTAGTCAATAAATAACTGGCCACCCTTAATTGAACAATCCAATGGCATATCCCACCTAGACTCTCAGATAATCCAAGGGTACCAACCCGTCTAATCAGGGTTCATCAACAACTGTCACTCGACCCTCTAAAATATGCCAAGGAACCCATGATAGAAGAATAACATGTAAGCAGGAGCCCCTCACACGCGTGACTCACCTTACCTACCATCACTGAACTCGCCTACCCCAAACACAGACACCACCTGTATTATAACCCATATATAGAAACCCCTCTATAGGGGTTCCCATTATACAATAAGACACAAAAAGTGACAACCCAATCATTACATCACATAAGTTTATAAAACATTTCTCAAAACATTCAATGATACCAAATGGGCATTTATATTTTCAAATCCATAATTCATTTAAAAAAATCATAAAGTGCCAACTGGGCCTTCCACTATTTAAATTCTAATATATAATAAATATGCTATAAATAATTTCTAATAAAACACTAAATACCACTTTTACATTCACAATTACAAATGGTCCCATGAGTTCTAAATACAATTTCACTTCCAACACCATTTCAAAGCCAATATGAATTTCCCATAAAATAACCAAAGGTTCCAAATGAGATTTCATTACATTTAGAAACCAACCATTCTTTCTAAACCAAAAAATGGGTGATGATTTCATGCATATCACTTAAAACCACATTTGAGTTATTTGAGATAAAGAGGCATTTAGTGAAATACCAAGAGTTTGAAAGAGGGAGAGAAAGAGGAGGGGAGGATAAGTGTTTTAAAATATGATTTTTAAGTTGGGAAGATTCATCCATGACCATTATCATTTTTTGACCCATACATGTGTCCACCCAATGCACACTTTTATGTTCCCATATCAAATTTTACACCACAAGAATCCATGAAGTTACCCAAAAATCATTTTCAAAGAAACACCACATGTTCTCAAAATGACACAACAAACCTCCCATATGGGTCATGCCATGAAAATCACCAATCCACACATCCAATGAAAACACACAACCCAACAGTGTTATCATAATAAAATAAAGGTTTAACAACATTAAAAATTAAATTTTTTATAGAAACAATTGGCATTTTAACAAACACCCAGTGCACATACCATGTATTGAAATTAAAGAACACCTTTAAAAACTACTTACACTATTTTTTCTATCATGAAAATGTCAAACCAAGAAAGGAAAACACACCACAAGTATTCGAAACACATTTTAATTTTATTTTAAAATAAAAAAGAATAAATAAAATGAGTCATAAAGGAAAATGATGGAAACATCTTCCTCAATGGAGTGCAGATGCAATGAAAATTCAATGGGAGGAAGAACAAAGCCTCACAGACCAACCACACACCCTAGAATCAAAATAAACACTACCCAAAGATCATTCATAACATCTAGGGTTTGTCCAAACAATAACCAAGCCAATAGAGAACCATGAAATGACATAGGGGGAAGAAAAGAAGAGGAAATGGGAAGATTTGACAAAGAAACCATGAATAACCACTGATATTTGGTGAGAAATTTCCCCAAAAGTATCCCAAAATGAAGGAGAAAAAGGGGGTGGGGTTCCCTCTATTTGATACCAAAAAGGTAGAGATTAAAATGGTAGGTTGAATCACTTAAATATTATTTGTACAATAAAAGTTATTTAGGACGTAATGGGATTCATGGTCTTGCTGCACAGTTTTTAAACCATGCACAAACCATGTGAATGCTACAGGAAAAGTTCTGAAACTTTCAGGTTTAGATTGCACATTTTGGAAAAACCATGTGACATGAAATGTTTTCAAAAACCCTCAAATTACACCTCAAACATCAAGAGATTAAACCCAAATATCCTTGAAATAATTAAACACAAATTTGTGCATCATGGGTGTCATAAACTCCCCACCATGAAACTTTCTCTCAATACCATTCACAATAATCATGCATTGGGATAGAGGCACAATGAAACCACCCAAATTAAAATATCATTTTCATACACTCACCTCGAACCTCAACCAAAAGTTACAATATTTAGAAATAAATAAAAATATTAGAAACCTGTGGTCGGGGTGTGATAGTTCCCGAGAGTGGATTACCTCCTCTAGTGGATGATTTCCCAGAGTTTTTTCCAAAATATTTTTCAGGTTTGCCTCTAGAGTGGGATTTAGAGTTCTCTATTGATTTGGTACTGAAACCATGAATGATATCTTTTCCCTCATACCATATGGCGCCCACTGAGTTGAGGGAATTAATGGTACAGCTGGATGATTTGGAATCCAAAGGATTCATTATCCTAAGCATCTCATCTTGGGACGCCCTAGTTCTATTTGTGAAAATGACTAATGTATCTCTCTATTTTTCTATAGATTACCGAAAGTTGAATAAGGTGAAGATTAAGAATTAGTATCCCTTTTCCCACATTGATGACTTGTTTGATCAGTTAAAAAAGGCAAGGTGTTTTTCCAAGATTGACTTGCATTCTGGTTATCACCAAGTTAGAGTGAGAGAGGTGGATGTCCTGAAAACAACCTTCAAAAGTAGGTACAAACATTTTGAGTATTTTATCATTCCTTTTGTATTGATGAATTCTCTAGTGGTCTTCATGGAACTTATTAATAGGGTGTTCCATCAGAATCTTGACTCATTTTTCGTGGTATTTGTTAATGAAATCCTAATTTATTCTAGATCTGAGGAGGACCATGAGAGGCATTTGAGGATTGTGATGGGAACTATTTAGGATCATAATCTCTATGAAAATTTCTCCAAATTCACCTTTTGGATGAAATAGGTGAAGTTTCTGGGTCATGTTATCTCAGAACGAGGGGTTTCAGTGGGCCCTGAGTAGATAAGTGAAGTCATGTCATGGGAGCAGCCAAAGAATGTGTTAGAGATCAGAAGATTCTCAAGTCTGGCTAGGTATTATAAGATATTTTTTTGGGATTTCTCTTATCTTGCTTCACCAATGATGGTGCTCACCCGAAAAGGGGTGAAGTTTGAATGGAGCCCAGAATGCCAAGCATCCTTTGAGGAGCTTAAATGGTGGTTGACCAAGACTACTATTTTGATCTTTCTAGAATATAGAAAGAGGTATGTGGTAATTATGATGCCTTAGGTATGGGTCTCAAGTGTTTGATTATGCATAATGACCATGCGGTGGTGTATGGATCTTTCCAACTCCGACCACCTGAAAAGAATTACGCAACCCATGACCTGGAGTTAGCAGGGGTGAGTATTGCCCTAAATATGTGGCCTCATTATCTCTTTGGGGAATTTTTTTTAGTTTATTCAGATCATAAAGAATTGGCCTACATTTTCTCCCAAAAGGATATGAATTTTAGGTAATGTCATTGGGTTGAATATCTCTAGAGATTCAATTTTGGTATCGTGTATACCCTATGAAAAGGTGATGTGGTGGTATATTCTTTAAGTAGAAAAGTTCTAGTTCAAGAATTGAAGAAGTCCAGTGATGAGTGGGACTTGATGGGAATCTTTTCTCAGATTCACTTAGAGACCAAGGAATAGAATGGAGGTGTGTTCTTGGCCAGTGTCTAATTGACACCTCCTCTTCTAGAGTTGATTTGGTGGGAGAAACCTGGTGATGACTTACGCCAATAGTTTAGGAAACTTCTTAATTGTGGGGAGACACCTTGAAATTGGTCATTATCGACTGAGAAAATTTTGGCCTTCAAGGGTCTCTTTGTGGTTCCATTGTCCTTAATGAATGTGGTGATGTAGGATAGCCACCAGTATTAATAGACCATTCATCATGGTACTACCAAGATGTATTAAGATGTTAGTTGGAAAATTTTCTAGCTAGTTATGAGGTGGTATGTAGCTGAATTTGTATTGAGGTGTTATATATGTCATCAGGTTAAGGAAGAGAACCAAAGACCCTCCGGTTTTCTTCAGTTTCTACCCATTCCTACTTGGAAGTGGGAAGATATTTCCATGGAATTCATTATCAGCTTGCCTCGTACACCCTGGGGGAGGAATTCTATATGGGTAGTGATCGGTTATCTGACCAAATTAGTCCACTTCATCTTAATTAGATATTCAATAAATGTGGATGAGTTGGGATGATTATATGTTTAGGAGGTTGTGAGGCTTCATGGTGTGCCGTCAACAATCATTTTTTATAGGGATCCCCACTTTACCTCTCGGTTTTGGGAATGCCTTCAAAATGCATTGGGGTCATAGATCAAGTTAAGTATGACATACCATACTTAAACCGATGGTTAGAGGGAACCAAAAAATTAGTTTTTGAAAGATATGCTTCAGGCACATGTGATAGATTTTGGAGGATCATGGTATAGCCATTTGATATGGGACGAGTTTTCATATAAAAATAATTACCAATCCTCAACTCGAATAGATCCTTTTGAGGTGATCTATGGTCAGTGGTGTCAGTCTCCTTTGTGTTGGGTTGAGGTGGGTGAGACCTCATTGTTGGGACCAATTTTAGTAAAAGAGACATCTGATAAGGTCAATCACATCAAGCAGTAGTTGTTTACAGATTAGAGTCAACACAAATCTTATACTGATCAAAGGCGTCGAGCTCTAGAGTTTTCCATGGGTGACTAGGTGTTCCTAAAAGTGGCACTTGACTTGGGTCACCATCGTTTGGGTAAGCAAGGGAAGATAACACCGAGGCATGTTAGACCTTTCAAGATTATTGAGAAAATTGGTAAGGTGGAATATAGGTTGGATTTTACTTCATATTTGACGTTAATTTGTGACGTGTTCCATGTTTCTCAACTGAAAAAGTACACCCTAGAGCCATCTCATGTGCTAAATTGGGAAGAGTTGGAAATAGATCTTGATTTTTCCTTATTTGAAAGGATAGTACGGATTATGGATTCTCAAGAGAAAGTGCTTCATGGGAAGTATATTATTATTTTTTGAGTATTTTGAAATCATGGTAATTATGTGCATGAGACTTAGGATTAGAAGTCATGGGTTGAGAAACAGTACCTATTTTTATTCTCTGATCAAGATTTGGAGTGACTTTCTAGGGGAAAACGTTTTTATAGCGGGGAGAATTTTCAAATACATGATTTATTTTTGAGTTATTTTTCTATTTATTTGTTGTCTTACATTTATCCTTAATATTTCCTTAGCTTTTAGTGAAAATGGATGTTTTGGGGGTGAACAACATATAGTGCATGGTTGGCGCGCAATTTTTCAAATCGTGCACCCTTGCATAGGAAACCGATCACCAAGGTGTCATTTTAGATAGAGATTAATCAAAAAATTAGAACATGGTTTTTCAAACTATACAACAAATTGTGCGGCATATCCCTTGTGGATAGTGGTTACTACATAGTTGCCACACAGTTTGGAAAACCATGCGTGTAAACCATGCGGCCTATCCTGGTCATTAAGATTCAGGGTTTTACCTCTCCCCCTTTATTTTTAACCCCAAACACCCTAAATCCTCCCCACATGGGATTCTCTAGCCTAGTATCCTCTCCCCCTCCCTTATCTACCTTGGATATCAATTTTCTTGGTGGGTTTAGTGTGGTTTCTCCAAGATTCTTCAAGTAAGTGTCTTTGTTCCATGGTTTCTCCCTCTTTTCTAGGGTTTCACGAATTCTTTATTGGGGTTTCATATCTCTAGTGGGTTGGGAGGCCTATTTAGGATTAGATATTTATTCTTAGGGTTCAATATTTGTGTTTATAGTTTAATATTTTCTTTTATAGGGTTTGCTTGAGGTGTAGTTGTTGTTTTGAACCATTTTTCGGAAGTTTCTTCATTTGAGGTATGTGGTTCCATGATTAAAGATTATTTTGTGATTTTAATATACTTTACTTCTTTCTTTATTATGTTTTATGGAATATTTGTGTGATTTGGAATGTGTTTTAAAAAATATTTGAGGTGTGTATGGTTTTAAAAATGGTTTTCCAATAGAAATGGGTTTTGTTTTATGTGTGAACCCATGTTACATTCCTTGATTTTGTTTTAAAAATTGTGAAAGTGGTTTAATAAATTGTTTAGGAGGTGTGAATCATGCTTTAAGATTGGTTTGGTGGGCATGTGAATTTGAAATAGGGGTTTCTCTTGAGAAATGGTGGTTTTATTTTTGTGTTCACATTGCTTGTGTGTTCATGTGAATGTGGTGATACATATATGGCATGAGAAATGGGAATTGAGCACAAAAGGAAATCCTAGGTATCTTGGTAGGTAGACTAGGACTAGGATTATAGTTTACTCTAATGTGTGTTAGCCCATATTTATCTAGCAAGATTGATGAATACAATAATAAATAAACTATGATAATGATCAGAGACCACTAGGCCCTTGGGATATTTCTTCCTAGTGGCTCGTGCATGAGAAAGCAGTGGGTTATGTTTTCTATACCAAGTTTCACTGAGATAAGAGGTTTCTAGTGTCTAATTTTAGATAGTTCCTATAAGGTTTTCCAATGAATATGGTCTCTTTTTTGATATCATGATTACCATTTGCATATGGTGCACTTTTTTAGTTATTT
This sequence comes from Viscum album, assembly GCA_963277665.1. Taxonomy (NCBI): domain Eukaryota; kingdom Viridiplantae; phylum Streptophyta; class Magnoliopsida; order Santalales; family Viscaceae; genus Viscum; species Viscum album. The sequence goes on along the minus strand of OY728121.1, from coordinate 755,401,126 downwards.
GAAAATCAGAGCATGTTTTTCATTAAATTGTTTTCTATCAAAATGTTTTCTTCCTTTATTTTATAAAACTTGCATGTTAATTGTCTTATAATGTCCTTGACATGGAATATATTTATTGGGTGACGTCCTACTGGGCTTTGTCTCACACCCTATATACACCTTTGGGTGCACGTAGACCTTGTTATGTTTGAATCAGGTAAAGGAAATATGTACGGAGGTGGTGGTTCAAGTTTCTAGTGGTCTTCCTTGTGCGACGTTGATGGTGGTGGTGGATTGAGGGTGACATCCATATTGTCATATGGTGGTTTTTGGGATATTTTATGTTGGTTCTGGGTATAGTGGAAAAATGCATAGGTGAGTGATATATTAAAATTTATTTTAATAATCATTGCCTCAAACCAAGAGCGAGGATCTTGCACATCAAATTTATAATTAATTTCTTTAATATATGAAGAAATAAATACCTGGGCTTGGGAACTTTATTTGTTTATCATTTTTGATAATCCAAAATATCCCTTCTTTATTGCCTTCATTTCACTTGTGAGGATATAAGGGTAGAATCCCTCTAGCAGTGATCCACATGTGCTTAAATGGTCTTCGAGCAATGCCACTTGTTATCTAGGCTCCATCATGGTGAATCAAATATCTTAAATTGTTTTTTCTTGATCGTTCCGTCTTTGGTCTTGAAAGAAATTCTCTCTTGGGTTTCTCATTATTTAGAGGCAGAGCGGAGGAGGAGTTGAGAGAGAATTCTTTGTGCGCAATAATTCTCTATTCCCAAACATGGAATTGGTTTTGAATGAATTACACAATAGACATATCCATCTATTTATATAGAAAGGATTTTAGTTAAAAAATAAAATTTCATAACATTCATTAAATATAATTATAAGCATTAATGAAATCCCATTCCACATAATAATAACATTATTATTATTTTGTGGTGCATCAACTTGCGAAAAATGGATAAATAATATTTACCAACTCGCAAATAATTATTTTATCACCAGACACGGTCTTGGTCCATTCAAACACCACTTGTATTTATTGAAAGTATGAATAAATATTTTATTCAAAAACTATTAAATAAATATTTATTAAATATTCCATAAAATAAATATTTAAATTTTATTCACAATCTAGGGAATAAATATTTATATAATTTATGCTATAATTACAACTTAAATAAAATTATTCCTCAATATTAAGAATAATATTTATTCCATTAATTAAAATAAAATATAATTTAATTATGACCACCATAAACACTTAGTGTATGGCCCTATATGATTCTTTCTCATTGGAATTAGGTGGGCTTGCCTAAAGTACGAGATTACTGTCTAGAAACAGTTCAAGGAACCCAAGTTAAAAAACTTAAAGTCACAACGATGAAAACCACATATGAATTCTCACTATGTAATATATTCTATTTTCATGTAATCTCATCAACCGGGTTGCATGATGGTGTCATCAACCTGTTTTCATGAAGGTGTTGTCAACCTATATACTTGATACATAATTATTTGACTATCTGAAAAAAAACTTGTTGTTACACCATGGACATAGAATTTAGGGAAAATGTTTTATTTCAATCAAAGGGAAAAGATATCAACTTCCATAAATATGTAAGTGAAAAATCCTATCTTGAATTATCCATTAATAACATGTCATTCTTGACACACCCAATATTTCCTACTTCCTTCCAATATATGGCGTGATGGTTTTCGTTAGAAAATCTAAGTGAGCGAGTCATGACATGCATTAATGAAAATATTAAAGTCTAAGAACCATTACATATGCTCTTAGATGGGAATATCCGTTGACCCAAAAATATGAGGAATTCCTACTAATGGGTATGTTCTCATAATCTTCCATCTTAGAGATTACTAAGTGAAAAATTCATGAGAAGAAGTCTCATCTGCTTACAAGTACTCACACCTAATAGTCTATATACCATGTGTCCCATCATAGTATGTTATCCAACCATAGAAATATATAATGAATATTGTCATATCACTTCATGGTTCTTATCATAGAGGGGAACTACTATGACCTTATCAATGCAAAAAATACTCCAGTACATTATTACATTATGCTCATTATGAACAATTAACAATATGTAATAAGTTTTTTTAATTTAATATGTAATAAATCAAATATTAATGTAATCAAAGTATGAATAGTTGGTTCTAGGACACAAAATCTAACAAACTCCCACTTGGACTAGAGCCTTGCCTTTAAATTTTAGTTTGTTAGACCTCACATGATAATCATTTTTCTGCTGAGTCAAGGATTTAGTCAAGAGGTCCTCCATATTGTATTATGTGAAATACTTCTCATTGAAACTTCATTGCTCTAAGAAAAATCCCTCAAGAGATGAAAATTAAAAAGTATGTAATTCATCTGCAAATGTGACCTTGGATCTTTTGTGATAGCCACCGCTGCATTATTTTCACAATAGAGTGTGATGGGATCTTTATTACTAGGTAACACATCAAGCTCTTAGATGGAATTGTGCATCCAAACTACTTCTTTAGCTACCTCATAAGCAGAAATATACTCAAAATCTACTGTAGAATCTGCAACCATAGACTTCTTTGATCTCTTCTAACTCACAATACCTACATTCAAAGTGAAGATGTATCCCATTTGTGACTTCATGTCATCTTAACTAGTATTGAAACTAGAATATGTATACCTATGATGACTAGTTCCTTATATCCTCTATAAAACAAAAACATATCCTTAGTATGCCTCAAATACTTAAGGATAGTCTTGATTTCCATCCAATGGAGGTCACATGGATTAGCTTGATATCTTCCCCCACACTTAATGCATAGGTGATATCTATAATAGTTTATATCATAACATACACGACTGACCCAATCACTGATGCATATTTAATCCTTTCCATTATACTTCTTTCCTCATAGGTCTCAGAACACATTTTTTTAGAAAGATGAATTCCATGTGATGCTGGAAACAATCCCCTATGGAATTGTTCCATAATCAATCTCTTCAGTGTATGTAATTTGACTTTGTACGAGCAACAAACTAAATCTATCACGATGGATCTTGATCCCAAGAATATATGTTGCCTCACCCAAGTATTTCATGGAAAGGAATTTATTCAACCATGCCTTATTAGACTGTAAGACTGGTATTTCATTTTCAATAAGTAATATTTCATTAATATATACCATTAAGAAAATGACTACACTCCCACTAAACTGTTTGTAGACACAAGACTCACATTCATTCTTTATAAAACCAAATTCTATTATGTCTTCATCAAAATGAATGTTCCATGACCTAAATGCTTGATTTAATCCATAAATGGTTTTTTGAAACGTTCATATCTTATTTTCATCCTTTGGACTCACAAACCATTCAGGTTGTGTCCGGTAGACATCTTCTCGAAGGTTCCTATTAATGAATGATATTTTGAAATCCATTTGTCAAATCTCATAGTGATGGTAAGACACAATATCAAGTAGAATTATAATGGATATCAACATTCAAATTGGTTAAAATGTTTCATTATAGTAAATACCTTGAAACTATTTAAACACTTTTGTAACCAGTCATGCCTTATAGGTACTAACTTGTCCTTCCACATCCAGTTTCTTCTTGAATACCCATTTTCAACCAACATGCTTTACATCCATTTGATGATCTTTCAAAATCCAGACTTGGTTTTGGTATGTGTAATCAATTTCATAATTCATGGATTATTTCGATTTGGAAACATTTGTGCCACTTGCTACTTCCTTGTAAGTTAGAGGATCATTATTATCAACTAATAACTAGTCACTATTCTTAATAACTATAAACCATACCATTTTGGTTCTCTAACCTCTCTTGTACTCTTACATAGTTCTTGTGTCTCTAGAACATTTTTTTCTTCCATAGGGCTCTGTGGAATCTGACCCTGTACCAACTTTTGTGTGCCTTGAGCCTCAACTTCATTGATTTTATCTCACTCCTACTATCTATTTTGGAGATGTAATCTCTCTCAAGGAATATGGTGTGTCTTGACATTATAACCCGTTTTTCCGAGGGTTCAAATAGGTAATATACCATTGTTTGAATGGGGTATCATATAAAGGTACACTTTGTACCTCAAGATGTAAGTTTGATACCTAAAGAGGCCTTAACAAATACTTCACTTCCCCACATATGTAAATTCAATAACATGGGTTTTCTTCAACTCCAAAATTCATATGGAATACCATTTATCAATTTAATTGGTACTTGGTTTAGTATGTGTGCCACTATTTGTAATATATATTCCCAAAATGATAATGAAATATTTTCATTACTCATCATTGATCACACCATGTCCAATAATGTACGGTTCCTCATTTCACTTACACTATTCTACTAAGGCATGTTAGGAGGGGTGAGTCACGATAGGATCTAAAACTCCCATAAGTAATCAATGAAGTCTTTATTAAGATATTCTACACCTCATTCTAGGTGGAGTTTCTTAATCTTCCTACCAATCTAGTTATCAACTTCATTTTTTTATTCCTTTAATTTATCAAAAAGAATCTAAATTATACCACATTAAGTAAATATATCCATATCTACTAAAATCATCAGTAAAAGTTATGAAGTTTGAGTACACACCGCTTGATTCAACAGGAAATGGTCCACACACATCGATATGAACTAATTCAAGAATATCATTAGCCCTTTCACCTTTCCCACTAAATGGGGCTTTGGTCATATTTCCTTGTAAACATTTATGATATACACCAATTGGTTTTAGTTTTAAAGAATATAAATATCCATATTGATGTAATTTTTTCAAGATTTTTTCATTTACATGACCTAGCCAGCGATGCCAAAGTTGGGTGTGGTATGATTCATCTGATGTAACTTCATTATAAATTTCCATTACTTGGTTCATACAATCTAACACTTAAAGATTGTTATGTAAATGTGGATTACCATAACAAATTCTATCTTTAAGAAATAAGCAACATTTATTTCCAAATTTAAAAATGAATCCATCTATATCTAGTATAGATATAGAAATATTTTTTTTAATTGAAGGCAGATAATAAAAACCCTTTGAAACCAAGATCATTCCAGTCATCATTGTGAGGTGGTAGTCCCTGATAGCTACAACGATAAGTTTAGCTCTGTTGGCTACTCGTAGATCTACCTCCCCTCAGTCAATTTTTTTTAATATACGTGGTTCCTATATTTGAATACATATGTGAGAACCAAAAGCTGTATCTAATACCCAATTTATATAAATAGATAAATTTCACTCAATAAAAAACACACTTGAAGCGTCCCCTTACTTCTTTAGTTGGGTGCAGTTTTTTTAGTGGCCCTTCTTACCACATGTGAAACAGACAACATCCTGTTCCCTTGCTTCCCCTTTTATCTTATTCTTATTGGAAGGGTATGATGAATCTTTGGGCTTAAAGTTGTTTTATTTCCCTTTCCATTTTTTCACTATAAGGATAAAAGGATTTTCACACTTCATACCTTTATATTCTTGGAAAAGGAGGATAAGAAGATATGGTAGAGACTTCTTAATGTTGTTCATATTAAAATTCATAACAAAAATGGAAAAGCTCTGAGGGAGTGATGAAAAAATGAGATTGGTGCCCAATTCTTCAGGGATTTTGAACCCTAGAACCTCTAGTCGCTCAATGTAGCCAATGATATTGACTAAATGAGGCCCAGTTTGGGAACCCTCTCCAAGCTTACTCTGAAAGAGCACCTCGGAAATCTCAAACCATTCCTATCTAACCCTCTCTTGGTAAAGACCAAGGAGGTGATCAATCATGATATACACATCCTTGTTTTTTTGATACTTCATGAGTTCACTAGACATAGATGAAAGCATCAAAAACTGAATGTCTGCTGCATCATTCATATGTTTTTCGTAAACTAGTAACTCTTCATCAATCACCTTTTGAGTAGGCAGATTAGGCATTGAGGATTCTAGAATGTAATACTTCCATTCATGGTGTAAAATAACCCTAAGGCTTATAAAGCACTCCCAGAAGTTACTTCCAGTGAGGAGATTGTATTTATCCAATATTGATCATAGGGATAGTGATATTTTCATTTTATTCTACAATTAAAAGAGCATATTGTTAGTAATTTTCTTTACTACAAATTTTATGATAAATAATCAATTGATTTTATTAAATCTCTCACTATTTTATCAAGTCCCAATATCCCTCACCATTGAACTTGGAATGTATAGTTTCTTGGACATTGTAGTGGCAAGAATCCATATTTCCCTTCTAATATCCCCAACAAGGGTTGGTCAAGTAGTTTTTAAGGTATTTAGGTAGGAAAGTATTTTCCAACTATGGGTTTTCAGCTCCTTGATTTGTTGAGTAGACTCCCCAATCCAAAAATCCAAACTTGTATTTTGTCAACACTTGCCTTCGAATTACAAAAAGTCTAGAAACAGATACTCCTCTTGATGTAAAATGGTTAAGTCAACCTGAAACTTAAGAAATCCCTTTATAAAAGCAATTTTCCCAACAAGGGTTGTTCAAACACATAGTTCTATTGAGTTTTGTCCCTAATCAGGTAACATAAGGATTAGTCTAAATTTATATTAGAACAAGGGATTATATTTTATGATGTATAAATTTTTACCTTATTTATACTTTACATGTATTATTAATATTTAAGTGGTTGTTTACTTAATTAATTAACCATGTTTGGATATAGTATTTATGCATAATGAACTTTATTAAAATTCCATATTTTTCAAATTAATTCATTCATTTATGTGATCATGGACTTGCATAAATAAATATAATTTTAATGCAGTAGACATAAAATAAATAAACAATTAAATGACCTGATCATGAGCTTATCTTATGGTTGATTTAATGTGAGTACATTAAATCAACCTATGACTTAGGGAAAATAACTTATTATGTCAAACATGGCATAAGCTACAACATTCCACATATCCACCTTTGTATCACTGAGTTGGTGTTATCATGGTTCCATCTTGAACCATCTCCACACACCTTGGGATGCTCTATTAATTAAAAATATTTATAATTCTCACACAAGTGAGGGGAACCAAAGAATTGGTTAATGGGAATTACATAAATATACTTGGACACATAGGTCCTATATAATAATGGAAGGAGGGATGACCCGTAGGACATTTTTTTATTTAATATTAAATAATTTAAAAACCATGAAATAAATTTAATTAAATAAATTCCAACATATACATAGGTTTTGGTCAAGATCATGAATGGTCACACATATAACAAATATACAAAAATAAACGGCTAGCATTCATTTATTCCTTCTTTTATTATTTAAAATAAACAGACTTTCATTAATTAATTAATTAATTCCCATTCATCTTAATGATAATTCGATCTTATTTAGTGATACCCATCATTTATTTCATTCATTGAAAATAAACAGTAGAACCAAAAATGACATATTAATTACAAAAAATTAATTGAGCATTTTCAAATTCTTTAAAACCATTATTAAATTTTCAAATACACAATGGTGTTCTAATCAATAAAACAAGTTTTTAATATAGTAATTTAAATTTTAATGAAATTTTAATTTTTTTTCATTAATGAGATACTACACAGAGTGTATATGAATCTACACACCATGTACCTCAATTTCTATATATCCAAGTCACATGCCTGGGGCTTCGGTGTGTGGACTCGGCCATACTACATAGTGTGTATATTCCAATTACATACCTTGTATCTATTTTCCTTGTGGTAGGTTGGCTCGGTCAACATGTGGTGTGCAATAAAAGCACAACGTGTAATTAATTACCCGGATCATCTAGATACACTATGCATGAGAATACAACATGTTCTCTATCCACATGCTGTGTAAACCAGTTTTACCAGCCAATGATATAGAAATTCCTGATGGCATCTCTAATCTCTCTTTATTTGTTCTTAAACCTTTAAGAAAATGAGACACAAAATGAACATGATTAATATGTTGATAACATGTTAATTCAAATCAAATTAAATAACGAATAACATGAAATAAAATCTAACCACAATTTCACATATATTAACAATAAAATAAATAATTATAAATTTAAACACACCTAACTCTGATACCACTTATTGGTTTTGGTCACAATAGAAGCATGCATAGGTGGGTGATATATAAAAATTTCTTTTAATAATCATTTCCCAAAACAAAGAGCGAGGATCTTTCATGTCAAATTTATAATTAATTTATTTAATATCTGAAGAAATAAATATCTAAGATTATGAACTTTCTTTGTTGATGATTTTGATCATCGGAAATGGACCTTTTGGATTTCCTTCATTGCGCTTGTGAGGATCCAAGGGTAGAATCCCTCTAGCGATGATTCACACGTGCTTCAATGGTCTCCGAGAAGGGCCACTAATTCTCTGGGTGCTAGCACGGTGAATCTAATGTCTTGTATTGTTCATTCTTGATTGTTCATTCTTCATTCTTTAAGAAATTCTCTCTTGGGTTTTTCATTCTTGAGAGGGAGAGAGGAGGAGTCAAGAGAGAATTTATTGTGTGCAACAATTCACTATTCCAAAACATGGAGTTGATTTCAAATGAATTACATAATAAACTTAGCCATCTATTTATTGAGCCGGGATTTCAATTACTAAATTTATTTTCATAAAATCCATTAAATATAATTATAACCATCAATGAAATCCCATTCCACATAATAATAACAATATTATTATTTTATGGTGTTCCAACTTGTGCAAAATACATAAATAATATTTACCGACTTATAAATAATTATTTTATCACTAGACATAGTCTTGGTATATTCAAACTCCTCTTGTATTTATTGAACACCCAAATAAATATATTATTCACAAACTAGTAAATACACATTTATTAAATATTCAATAAAATAAATAAATATATTTTATTCACAATCTGGTGAATAAATAATTATTTAATTTATGCGATCATTATAACTTATATAAAATTATTCCTTAGTCCTTATAATAATATTTATTCTATTAATTAAATTCAACTAGAATTTAATCGAGACCACTAGAAACACTTAGTGTGTGATCCTTTAAGATTCTTTCTCATTGGAATTAGGCGGGCTTGCCTAAAGTCTGATATTACTATCTATCAATGGTTCAAGGTACGCAAGATAAAGAACTTAAAGTCACAATGATAATAACCACATATGAACACTCATTGTGTAATATATTCCCTTTGTCACATAATCTCATTAACCAGGTTGCATGACAGTGTCATCAACCTATATGCTTCATACATCATTCTTTGACTATCTAAAATAAACTCATCATTACACCATGGACATGGAATTTAGGGTGATAGTTCTATTTAAATCAAAGGTATGATATATCAACTTCTATAAATATTTAAGGGAAAAATCCTTTCTTGAATTATCTATTAATAATATGTCATTTGTGACACACCCAATATACCCTACTTCCAACCAATATATAGTATGATAATTTTCATTATAAAATCTATGTGTGCAAGTTGTGACATGCATTAATGTTAACATTAAAGTCTAAGGACCATTACACATGCTGATAGATAGGAATATCTGATGACACAAAAACACGTGGAATTCCTACTGGTGGGTATGTTCTCATAATCTCTCATCTTGGAGTTTACCAAGTGAAAACTTCATGGGAATAAGTCTCATCTTCTTATGAGTACTCAAACCTAATGGTCTATATGATATGTGTCCCATAATAATATGTTATCCAATTGTAATACTATATTAAGAATATTGTCATAGAACTTCTTGGTTCTCATCATAGCTAGGAACTACTATGACCTTATCGATGAAAAAAATACTCGAGGAAATTATTACATTATGGTCATGTAGAACAATGAAAATATGTAAAAATATAATTAATTTAATATTTAATACATCAAATATTCATGTATTCAAAATAGAAATAGTTTGTTCTAGGACACAAACACTAATAGTTTGTTGTTCCCATTTTTTTGTACCTCTTTTGGTTTTTGTCTAAAGTTGTAAAACCTAAAACTTAAAAATTGATATGCCTCATTTGGATTTAGTTATTTATCATTTTTTATTCATTTTGTTTGATTTTTTTTCTTATGTGAATGGTTGAAATCATTCCCATCATGTGCTATTGATACCCAGACACTAGTTGCCAGCCCCTGGCGATCGGGAACGCCCTTCGGTTCATGCCATGAATTGGCTCAGGTGATAGATTGGATGGAATCTCAATTTGATTCATGAAATTTGACATTTAATATGTAGTAAATCCCCCAAAAATGATGTGGTAAAATGTAAATAAAAAGCACCACATCAAATTCCCCCACACTTAAGTATATCTTGTCCTCAAGAAATTACTTAGTCGATTTAAATGGAGAATAATAAATCTTAAAATTAAAAAAATGGAATGCCATAAAGAATTAATTTTGAAATAAATATTCCCTCATGGACTCTATTAAGGTAAAAATATAATTTCACACTTAAAATTAAACAATTTCATTATAATGTTGGTTTCTAATTTTATAAATAATTTTGAAATTAATTTTTTTAAAATATTTAAACTAGAATTAATTTTCCTCAAACTAGATGTCCAAAATTCTCTTTACCACTAGATGAGTCAACATACATAATTATACAGAATAATAAATACACACTATGTTTAGCAGAGCATGTTTAATAATTACAAGTAGAACAAATAACACATCCATAATCTTAAAAAATTAAAGAATGAAAGAATGAAGAATTCATGGCTCAGATGAGATTAGTATTTTCATTTCATAATCCATTTTGATGCATATATTATGAGTTTAAATCAAAATAAAAAGTTATAATCCAATGAAAATTGTAAAACATTCCACCAAAATTTTACCAAAAACAAATTTTTTTCAAAAGAGAAATAAAAATTATGTGTTTAATTAAATATGTAGAGTAATAGAAATTAACCGCCTCATAGTGGAATCATAATAATCAATATTAATTTTTTTGAACCACTAAGAATGTAAATAAAAGATTGAGTAACTCAAAATTTTGACAAATTATAAGGATTCTGAAGGGATCTCAATGAATTATAGTTTAGCACATTAAAGAAACCTCCCCCCATACTTAAAAACAAATAATGTCTCCATTACTGAACTCAATGTGAAAGAAAACAATGAAGTCATTTAAAGTTCACGAGGCTTAAAAATTATTAGTGGATGATTCATTTTTAGGGGTCATAATAAAGTTAAAAAATTATTCTACCATATTAAATATCACACTATATGAACGTGTAATACCCAATGGTTACTTATTTACAAATTAAGAACATATTTATGATTCTCAAAGTAGACACATGTTAACAAATGATGTTCAAAGATTATTTTTAGCAAATTGTAAAAATAAAAACTCATACCAAATTTTTAACACATAGATATATTGAAATAGAAGTAAAAAATATATTTCTTCTTAACATGAATTATAGCATAATAAAGATGCAAAATTTTAATTTTTACTCCCCGGGTTTCAAGATTTAAAATTAAATATTTAAAAATGCCACTCATTTTTATATTATTTTTTAGTAAGTACCTATGAATCCCCATTTCCAGATCATACATGTTGAAAATAATAAAAATTAAATCTAGAATTTAAAATTTACAAATAGAAAAACCAGAGTAATTGTTCAAGGAGTTTGATTCAAGTTTCTTTCAACAAGCAGCTCATGTTGATCTTTTAAAAATAAATGAATTTATAATTTAATAAAGTTGAAAATTTATTCTCACTAAAACACTAAAAAATAAGACTATAAAATTTTAATTCATTAAATTTTTATGGATAACATAAAATATTTTCAAGAAAATTCAGTTTTGTATCTTTTTTGATATTTATTTGACTAAGCTCTAACATCCATAATCCTAAAAGTGGAGAAACAATGAGATTGGAATAGAAAGCTCCCCCATACATGATTTGAAACTTGTAATAAAAATTTAAACACTTAAAAATTTTGTGGTGTATGGATACAACCTATAATCTTAGAGTATAAGAAGAAGAAACTATTTAAATTAGTTAACACATGGTGAAATGTATTGCCACTTATTTCCTATGAGAAACATCAAACTTGTATTAAAATGGACAAATTGAAAAAATAATTAGTGAAATAAAATAAAGAAAATATTTGGATAACCCGACAAAGGGTGCTTTATTTTGTCCATCCACAACTGGAAAACCTTTGGTTCATACTCTATCAGAAGGTCGATATTTCTTGTTGCTTAGAAACCACCACATGTAGTTGGACCATTTATTTTTAAATAGGAATTGTTTTTTTGGGATTTTAGACCTCTAAGGGAACATTTGACTGCTGATTCATCTAAAATATACCCTAGAAACACCTCCTTTTAGAGTTGAAAATCATGATGTCCAGTTCTGGAAAAAATCTAGAATTGAAAATTTTGAAATTTTCATGGAGAGATAGTAGGGTAAAAGATGTTCTTAGTGATATAAAACTATCCTAAAATATATCCTCTAAATAAAAAACCTCAAAATTCTCAAAAATAAAGGATTTGAAAACTGAGTGTTCAAAAATAGTTTTAGAATGAAGAAGTTCAATAATTCTTAAAGCAGTTTTTGAATCATTAGACCAAAAATATAACTCATATTTCAATTTATTCTTTTCTTTAGCATGAATTTTAGCACCCAAAATATTTGAGGTCAACAATAAAATACTAGGAAGGTATGAATTATACTCATGAAAAAAATATTCAAGTTCAAGTTTTTAAAGTTGCGATTTTCTTCTAAATATTCCTCAACTATAATCTTACAACCCAAAGTCACAACTTTAGAGAAATTAACTCTACTATGTTTATGAAGTGTGTATTCAAACATAATTTTGTGTTCAAGTTACCAAATATCATCCCCAAAGTAAAACATAGTGTATTTTGGGTTTCCCATGACAACCTTAGTGACCTACAAGTCTCTCCCCCAGTAGACACCATGTTGTAAATTTGCGCCAAAGTTGTATAATAATCGAATGGGAGGTGTTACCATCATTATTTTAAAATTAATGATATAAAAGACAAAAAATACCAAAAAAAACTCATCACATAGCATAAAAAAACCATACCATCCCGCATGTGTATTCCATGAAATATAAAAAGACATCTCCAAAGTAAAAAAAAGGGGAAACTTACAAAAAACCTCATAATTACTAAAACCTCCAAGATAGTAATGTCCAACTCAATCCCTAAATCCCTCTTGGAAACCCGAAAAAAGATTACATACATAGGGTGAGAATAACATGTATACTTAGTAGGATCATACCAAAGGTCTACTATTAAAATTTGAAAATAGAAAACTAATAAAACAATGAACAAACAATAAAAACAAAAAGCACATAAACAAGTCAACTATCCATCTCTTATTCACAATGGCTCACTTACCAAATAACATAATAAATTAATAAGATAATAATAAGTGAACATCGATAATGGTTCTACACATACAATTCCCTCATTGAGTTTATGCTATCACACCCTAATGTAAAGTTTCTTATGATCCCATACCTTCGATGTTATCTCACCACCCCTTATATATCCACCTCTGATGCGGGTCAGTATAACACCCCAAAATCTTAAAATATGATCATTATACTCAATTGTGTATGTGACATGAAACACCGAGTATAAAAAGGAATATAAAATTCTGATACTTTATGATATATTTACTATTTTAAATAAATTAAATATATTATATATCTTCCAATTCATGAAATATTGAGTTCTCTTATGTTATATGAAATAATGAATTTCTTCAAATAGCTTATGTTACACATAATGTCGAGTTTTACCGAACAATAATATATTATTAAAATATTATTATTTAATATAATGTGATATAACATAGAAATTAAATTTGATGGTATGAATAGTATTTACCAAACTACTAAAATATATGGTTGAATTCATTGGTTACCAATTTATTATAAATAAAAATAAAAATCAATGGGATATAAAAGAAATGTTTTTACAAAAAACTATTTTTATGTGCCAAATGAATTTTATCTTGAAAAATTAAATTAATTAATATTAGTGGATGGAATTAATAAAATTTATATATTATATATTCAATAAAATGTTTTTAAATTAATATAATATATTTTATATTATAAGATAAGAACAAATCCAATTTTACCCATAAAAAGCTATATTGTTCTAAAGCCAATTTTTCAGCCTTATAATGACACAATTATTTTAAAACAAAATGTTGACACTTTTATAAATTTTATTTGAAAAAATAAAATTCATTTTTGAAATAAAAATTTAAAAATTATATTAGGTTGAATTTTTGGTATTTTTCTAAGAAGTTTCATTTTTTGGTGAATAGTGAAAATATTGATTTTTAATTGAAAAAAGACTTTTCATCTAAATAATTTATAATGATAAATAATATTTTTAATTGGTTTTAAATTTAAAATAATTAAATTATAAATATAATAATCTAGTTTAAATAATTTAAATCAATTTAATATTTAATTTAGATATAAAAACCTTATAAAATGTTGAACATTTTCACTTTTAAAACCTGCTTTCTCATCCCGTCTGTGAGATTAATTTTAAATTAATTTCTACTAATTCTATGATTTGAATTTTAAAAAATGGATTCCATTTTTTGAATTAAAATTATTTACCATTTATAATATGGTAAAATTATTTTTGACTCAAATGATGAGTGAAAGCAATTAAAATTAATTATAATGATTAAGAGAAAAACGAGTTTACCAAGGGACTAAACTTTAAACTAAAGAGGAAAATGACCTAGAAACTTTTCCAAAACCCATTTTATGGATATATTTAGACCTTATACCTTAAATTATGTAGTTATTTTAATTATTGGATCCACTTGGCATGGAAAAAATGTGGGTGGAATTCTCTCTTTAAAAAATTTACAAGTTTGCCACTCACCTCACTTAGAAAAAGCCTCCCACTCCCCCTTTCTTCACACTTATAAAAGAAATTTATTTCAGAAAAACCATGTAAAAATAAATAAAAAAATTACCTCACATAATACCATAAGACTTATCTTTGGAATAAATAAATTTAGGAAGACATTAGTTCAAAACTAAGGAAGATACCTGAAGAAGAGGTAATGTTTTTCTAAAATAATTTTTATTTTATTTCATTATACACCTCCTTTAATTATTTTTATATCATGATTATATAATAATATAAGTATCTTAAATATATTAATATATTTTTCTGTTAATTTAACATCCTAAAACTTTACAAACTTCCATAAAATTGGCTACAAAATCACCATTCATGTGTACGGTGGACTACCGCCTCGCAAACTGATGACATTTATGTTTCCATTAACACCTTTCAAGTTTGGGAATAGTGATAGGAATAATATTTATAAATTATATATATTATTTTTATGATGTATTTATGCTTCTGTATCTATTATATAATACATACCTTCATAATTTCTATTTTGTGGGAATACGATAACATCGTTCGTGTGTACGACGAACTACCATCACATGAAGCAATGTGATTCATTCCTGATTTACATGAAATGTATTAAGGATGATATTAATAAAAATATGTGATATATATGACATAATAATGATAATATAATGATACTATATATATATATTATTTAATTTTATTTCTTTCGATAAGAAAAAAATAGAAATAATATTTATTCGTACGTACGACCTATCGTCTCCATGAACGACATATTTCATTTCCTATCAACAAATTTTTAGGATTACTATAAATAAATATATAATAAATATATATGATATTTAAATCATGTTTTAAATTATGGATATTATTAAATCATGATCTTTGTAAGAGGGAAAAAATAAAAAGTCAAAGCATGCTCGAAAAACAATGTAATTAACACCCAAACCAATGAAAATATGAAAATATTATTAAAAAATGGGTGAAAAGATGTCATAAATATAACACCTCAAACATTTTGTGGTATGATTCTCATAAATACATTATATTCATTTCCTATATTTCATAAATCACTATTTTCCTTTGAAACAACACTTGGTTATTTAAGAGATAGTCAAAACCTATCCATTAAACATAAATTTTCCACTTCTATGTTTTGAATTTTGAAAAACGGTGATCTAGAGTTGTGACTAGTAAGTCATTTGGAGTTTGACAGAACTAACTTGATTTTTTTGATGAATAGTAACATACCCCTATGAATAGTAATATGAATAGTAATATGACCCTTATATATAGTAAATAATGATAATATTTTTTTCTTAAGGTAATAAGATAATGAGATCTTAATTATTTTTTCAATGTGATATAGAACTAATTCTATCAGAAAAATAGTTATTTTTCAAATTAACTATGATTTTTTTAAAAATTAAATAAAAATTACATAGAAAATTATTTTCAAAAAATGGAGTTCATTTTTTAATTCTAAATGTTGAAAAACAGTTAGGGTGATTTTTTGGGATTTTTCTAAAATACTTGAATTTTTCGTGAATAGTAAAAATACAGTTTTGAGTTTTTGGTAGTTTAATGACATCATAATGATGTAATAATTAAATATAAAAGGCTATTCTACTTTTGAATAGTAACGTATGAAATGAGGTGTCCCAAGTGGAAAAAACCATGGGCAAATACCATGGGCAAGCCCATGGTTTTGCAAAAACCACTAATGTGGGGTCCCTTTTAATTAATAAATAACTCCCTCTTAATTAGTATAAATACCCACTCACTCCCTTCGTTTTCTTTCATTAAAAACTCATTATCATCTAATATTTGGTGGTATTACCTTCCTAGGAGTCCTGACAAGGTGTCCTCAAACCCCCAAAATCCCAACCATCATGTTTTGGGAGTTACTTTACAAGGTAAGAGAATCAACCACCCATCTCTTTTCTTACAGATTTAATTTTATGTTTTCTCTTTTATTTTCAATTGGATTATGTGGGGATATTTCATTCCATATTCCCCTCACTTACCATATTATGTAATAGTGATGAGATACCCACTTTATCTCATCAAACTATTTTATTAAATTTTATGTGACGCCGTTAGGCTGCCGAATTTTCGTAAGAGATTTCTCAATTTTTCTCTTATTTTGAGTACTTTTATTTTATACTTCTTTACTAATCTCCCCTCATCCAAATGCTATAATAATTATAGTACCATACATGAACTGGAATTATATTATTATAATGGAATATTTCATCATCATCTCTCTTTCCCCCTCCTCTTTTACTAAAAATAAAAACACCGTCCGAGATGTGTTAATTTATCACATTCAAGGATGATGGGTTGTCAATTTTCATTACCATATTTAATTCTGGTCATGAAATTTTTTTTTGGCTGAAACAGATCAGAATATATTTATTTAATCTCATTAATGTTCTATAATCCCCACACACTCATAATATGGAATAATAATACAAAAAAGTTCATTGTTCCCAAAACTGCCAAGCTAAATCCATGCTTTTATCAATAACTTTTAACTAATGATTCATCCTCAAGTAAATAACCCAAAATCATTATAAGATAATTTATATCTATTTAATGTCACTAATAATATATATTAAAAATTCTAGATGTTTAACCACATTTCAAACGAACTTCCATTCCTGAATGCAAGTAAACGAATCATGAAAACCAAGGAAGAAAATACGTCCAAAATAATAAAATTGAACCTCTTAAACACATAAAAAGGGCCACGAATGAACCTAATAAGGTTATAGTGAACCAACTACATGTATAATAGGTTCTTTAATTATTAATTAATGAAGATAAATTCTATTATTCAGGTTATTTAAACAAACGAAGAACACACTCGAGCATAAGGTAAGGGGTTTCTCATATCACTTTCATTTATGTGAGATTTCCATTGTTCACCAATTATTTCTTGTATGTGGTATATGTGTACTTAAATTTTATATATAATAATATTATTCTAT
This sequence comes from Viscum album, assembly GCA_963277665.1. Taxonomy (NCBI): domain Eukaryota; kingdom Viridiplantae; phylum Streptophyta; class Magnoliopsida; order Santalales; family Viscaceae; genus Viscum; species Viscum album. Next base: position 755,383,190 of record OY728121.1, on the reverse strand, counting down.
TTATATTCATGTTATTAAATGATTAATTTGACATTTATTAAGTTTCAGTCATATGATTCGACCGATTACATTGTGGTAAGGGACTTTGTCTCAACTACCCTTTTGTTGTGACTAACTTTGTATTATGAACCTAAAAATCCTTATGTGGGGTACCTATTAAACATTTGAGATAAATTTTCATTTGAATTTATATTTATATTAAATATCAATAATCACATATCATGGATAAGTTTATTGTCTAAACTGTATACCATTTTACATACGATGTATAGTTGGAAATTTAGTTTAACTATGGAAAATTGATGAATCTGTATTCTCTAGTCTATAAAAATATTGAAAAGGCATATTGATCTTGTATTAAATCAATGTATAAAGAATTATTTGGACTTACAGTGGTAGGTGGGGCCTGCTATAACCCCTCAATACATCGACATGTCTCATGAGACAAATCAGTTGGCGACAAACCATTCGAGTTTGTTTCCAAAAATCAGATAGGTTTCTACCCACAGAACTAAACTGTTTTAATGGTATTATGGTATCATGTTCTAGATACATGAAGTCTAATTAGGAATAATTGTTTTTATTCATTATCTATTATTACTATCCATGAGATATTCACTATGAAAAAAATATGGATGCAGTTTCATTCTCAGTTTGTTATTGGCGCGAGTTTTCATTTATTCATCATGCCATATTGATATGTCAAATTGTTTATGATTTAGTTTTTATTGATTCATGCTTCTCCAATTAGTAAGCCTTACTAAGAATTTGAGCTCACCCCTTACAATTGTTTAACTTCAATAGGCGATGACGAGGAGATCATTTATTGAGTTTCTGTGGATGCAATGTTTAGTTTTTGTTATGTTTTGTATTCTGTATCCTTTTCTATTATAATTTGAGTTACGTTTATGTATCTATTTTCTTAAAGACTACTAAAATGATATTTCCTTCAAGATTTTATTTCTTTCTAACCATGCCAATACATAAAGTAACGCACTGACTCTGGTCTAGTGGGGTCAGGGTGTTACAGTTGGTATCAAAGGAAGTTTAGTAGAAAACTTGGAAACTAGAGTAGGAAATGTATAGTAGGGAACAAATACCTAAGGTAGTATTTGAGGTTAAATGTAAAATAATATCCTAGTATTTTGGTAAGGAATAGATTATGTGAATACTTCTAGAAAATACATCCATGTCTGGATATGAGCAGGTAGAGGTGGCTCTGGCATAGATATACCTAGGAGTAAAAGTTCCAACAAGGAGTTTCAGGCTTGAACCGAGGTATCCTGTTACATGAAAATGGGCCTTGCTGCACTCTTGTTTATGACACTCCTAGTTTATATGCTTAGGATAATTCATATTTTCTTTACAAGCCATTATTAATGATTGAAATGTAAATTATTCTTCAAAGAAATCATTTTTCTTATTATGGGATTAGCCATGCGTAGGATCTAAATTTATGCTAAGTATTTTGTTAAGTTTAGATTATACATTATGATTCATTCCCTAATCTAGTGTGTGCCATTATTTAGAAATGGAAGCTAATGAAATAAGGGGAATCAATACTCATGGTCAATGTAGGGATCTACCCACTGAGGAAGTCAACACTATCAATGTTAGAGTAGATCAGATCATGACCATATTGGGAAAACTTACTCAAGTAGTAACAAATAACCATTCCACACCTATTTTGGATCATTACCTGTGGCTGAATCCCCCATATTTTAGCGGGACTACTAATCCAGTGGTTGCTAAGTAATGAATCAAGTCACTTGAAAAGATATTTATGGCATTAAGATGCAATGAAAATGAGAAGTTAGTACTAGAAGTATATTGTCTCAAGGTAGACGTTGATCAATGGTGGTCCTTGATTCAAAATACTACAGAGGAAGAATAAATAGAAGATATGGAATGGAGGAATTTTAAGGAAATATTCTTTGAAAAATATTTCCCTCGTGAGAAACGAACTGAAATGAAGATGAAATTACTTGGCTTAAATCAAAGGGAATAAGAAATTATTATAAAATATGAGGCTACCTTCACAAGGATAGCCAGGTATGCCATATATTACATACATGACTTGACAGACAAGATTTATCATTTCTTTGAAGGTCTTAATCCAAGTCTTTGAAGGGCACTAGATTCTCAAATATTTTCATCATATGATGAAATTGTCTCAAGTGCCATCAAAATAGAGAAATAATTTTCAAGATCAAATTTTTTCAAGGGAAACCAAGATTAAAAGCTGTACTCTAATAACCAAGGGAAAGGTGAAGCACCAAAGAAGAACAAGGGAACAAACTAATTCCCATTATGTGAGAACTGTGGAAAGAACCATCTTGGGAAATTATTGAAAGGCATGAGAGTCTTCTATAAGTGTGGAGAAAAGGGTCATCTATCTCATGAATGCAAGGGGAAGAAACAATTTTATGATGTTCAATGCTACAATTGTAGAGAGATGTGACACTATGAAAATGAGTTTACTAAGTGTCAAGGAAACATGCCTCAGAAAAATCCAAGAGAGCAAGGGAGAGATTATACGATTACAACCACAAAAGTTGAAGTTCCTAATGATGTGGTGGTAGGTACTTTAATTATTTCCTTAAACTTGTCCAAAACATTATTTGATTCTGGATCATCGCATTAATTTTTATATTCCCAGTTTTCCAAGAAAATTAGTCATGTATAATTTGATTTAATAAAGGAGTTATAAGTCAAAACTCATAGGGGATGCATCATTGCAACAAAGGCATGCCAACTAGTCCCCCTCATGACACATAAACGTGATTTAGTCGCTAACCTTATCATCATACCAATGATTGACTTTGATATAATTATCAGTATGAATTAGCTGTCAAACTATGATGCAACGATTTATTTTAAGAAAAAGGAAGTTACAATTTTTGAAAATGGTCCAGAATCTCTTATCTTTAGAGCAGAGACCTCACCAAATGATTCTTATCTAGGACCACCCCGTGTATCTCTATTGAATGTAATTCTTGGAGATGAAGAGAACCCAATATATATGGGTGAGGAAAGAAATATTCAAATTGAAGATGTGCATATAGTGCAAGAATACATTATTGTGTTTCTATAGGATTTACCTAGACATCCTTCAGAGTGGGAAATTAATTTTTCCATTTACTTAATTCCGGGTGCAAGACCTATATCAAAGACCCCCTATAGAATGGCCACTGTAGAGTTAATAGAGCTAAAGAAACAACTAGAGGATTTGAGTGACAAAGGATTTATTCGACCTAGTGTTTCTTTATGGGGATCCCTGATCTTGTTGGTCAAAAATAAAGATGTATCCATGAGGATATGAATTGATTACAAGGAAATAAATTCTATTACAATAAAGAATAAGTATCCTTTTCCTCAGATTGATTATTTATTTTATCAACTAATGGATCTCAATACTTTTAAAATATTGACCTTTGATCCAGATATCATCAGCTCCGTGTGAGGAAGGAAGATATTCCTAAGACAAAATTTCAAACTAGGTATGGGCATTACAAGTTTACAGTGATGCCTTTTGGACTGACTAATGCACCCTCTACTTTCATAGATTAAATGAATAGAGTTTTCAAGGAATATATTGATAAATTTTTTGTGGTATTCATCTATGATATCCTGATATACTAAAAAAGATATGAATATTATAAGGATCACTTGTGGATTACTCTAAAAACTCTTAGAAGATATGAATTATATGGAAAGTTTAGCAGGTGTGAATTCTAGCTTCAATAAGTTTCTTTTCTAGGACATATTGTCTCTAAGGATGGAATCCTAGTTGATCTTGGAATGACAAAGGCAATCCAAGATTGTCCCATGCCAATAAACATAACCAAGGCACATAGTTTTATTGGCTTAGAAGGTTATTATCGGCGTTTTGTTTAGAATTTCACCTGACTGGCTAACCCACTAACAAAGATCACATATAAAGGAGTTAAGTTTGTATGGAAAAAAGAATGTATAGAATGTATAGAATAATTGAAAAGAAGATTGGTCAATGCTCCAATTTTTACTCTTCCATCTAGATGTGATGGATTTTTAATATATAGTGATGCATCAAAGAATGGGTTGGGTTGCGTCCTTATGAAAAATGGTAAAGTTATTGCTTATGCATCAAGGCAGTTAAAGACTCATGAGAAATATTATCCAACAGTTGGTATTGGGTTAGAAGCTGTAATATTTTCTTTGAAGATAGGAAGACATTATCTTTACAGTAAAAAATGTGAGATATACACATATCAAAAGAGTTTAAAATATGTTTTCACACAAAAAGAACTCAACATGAGGCAAAGGAGATGGCTCGAGTTAACTAAAAATTATGAATGTTCAATACACTACCACCCAAGAAAGGAAAATGAGGTGGCAGATGCATTAAGCAGGAAAGATCATGGAATTTTGACTCAAATAAGGATTGAGAGAGATCTTATATTCACAGATCTACTAAAGCTGGATTTGGGATTTGTTAAGGAATGGGAAATGTATTTCCTCTTTGAAATGATTGCTAAACCATATTTACTAGAGAAGATAAAAAGATCTCAATCTGATGATGAAACTATACAAAAGAAAATTATTGCTGTTAAGGATGGGAGATTGGAAGACTTCGTGTATGACGATGGAGTTCTAAATTTTGGGAAAAGGTTATGCGTTCCAGCAGTACCTAAGATAAAAAAGGAACTATTAGACGATGCTCATAGCTCAAATTTCTCTATACACCAGGGTAGCACAAAGATGTATATAGATCTGAAGGAATACTTATGGTTGGATAATATGAAGCGAGAAATTGTTGACTACATTCCAAGGTTTCTAGTTTGTCAACAAGTAATGGAAGAGAGGAAAAATCCTAGAGAAGTGATGCAACCTATAACTATTTCTATATGGAAGTGGGATAACATTATGATGGATTTTTTCACCGGATTACCAAGGACACCTAGAAAGAATGATGCAATATGGGTAATTATTGATCGTCTCACAAAATCAACACATTCTCTTCTTATAAGAGAGGATTTACCACTTGAGCGCCTAGAAAGACTTTATATTAATGCAGTTGTAAGACATCATGGTGCACCTCTATCGATTTTGTCTGATCGAGATACCATATTTACATAAAAATTCTAGAAGTCTCTTGAAGGCTTTGAATACTGATCTTTGTATGAGTACTGCTTATCACCCCCAAACTAATGAACATTTTGAAAGGACTATTAAAACTCTAGAAGACATGCTGAGGTCATGATCTCTTGACTTCCAAGGTATATGGGATCAATACTTGCCTTTGGTGGAATTTTCACACAACAATAGTTTCCATTCTAGTATTCAAATGGATCCATATGAAGCATTATGTGGAAAGAGATGTCGAACTCCAAATTGTTGGGTTGAAGTTGGTGAGAGGAAACTTATAGGACTAGAACTTATTGGAGAGACCATGACAAAGATGAAGACAATCCAAGCCCATATTAAAGCATCACAAAGTAGGAAGAAGAGTTAAGTTGAAAACCAGAGAAAGGATTTGGAATTCCAAGTGGAAGATCATGTCTTTCAAAAATTATATCCATGGAAGGGTGTCTTAAGGTTTTGTAAGAAAGGGAAACTAAGCCACAGGTATATCGGACCATTTGAAATTCTGGAAAGAATAAAAGCTATAGCTTACTATTTAGAAATGATGCCAAGTCTCTCCAAAGTCCATGATGTATTCCATGTTTCATTATTGATGAAATACATTCCAGACCCAATGCATGTACTCACCTATGTGGAAATATAATTGGAAACTGATTTGTCATACTATGAAGAGCCTATCGGGATCCTTGACACCAGGGAGCAGGTATTGAGAAACTAGATGACTCATCTAGTACAGGTTCTTTGGAGAAACAAAAATATAGAAGAATAAACATGGGAACCTGAGGATGTTATAAAGAAGAAACACCCACATCTTTTTGGTGGGCTTTATACATAAAATTTTGTGGAAAAAATTTCCAAAGGAGGGAATAATATAACACCCCAAACATTTTATGATATGATTCTCTTAAATACATTCTATTTATAACCTATATTTCATAAAGCACTATGTTCCTATGAAACAACACTTGGTTATTTAAGATATAGTCAAGACCCAACCATTAAACCTAAATTTTCTACTTCTATGTTTTGAATTTCGAAAAACGGTCATCTAGAGTTGTGACCAGTAAGTCATTTGGAGTCTGATGGAACCAAATTAATTTTTTGATGAATAGTAACATACCCCTATGAATAGTAATATGAATAGTAATATGACCCTTATACATAGTAAATAATGATAATATTTTATTTTCTCAAGGTAATAAGATAATGAGATCTTAATTAATTTTTCAATGTGATATTGAATTAATTGTATCATTAAAATGGTTATTTTTCAAATAAACTATGTTTTTATTTAAAAATTAAATTAAAAATATATAGAGAATTATTTTCAAAAAATGGAGTTCATTTTTTAATTCTACATTTCGAAAAATGGTTAGGGTTATTTTTTTTGGGATTTTTCTAAAATACATGAATTTTTCATGAATAGTAAAAATACAGTTTTGAGTTTTTGGAAGTTTAATGACATCATAATGATGTAATAATTAAATATAAAAGGGTGGTATAATTTTTTACAGTAACTTATGACATGAGGTGTCCCAAGTGGAAAAAACCATGGGCAAATACCAGGGGCAAGCCCATGGTTTTGCAAAAACCACTAATGAGGTGTCCCTTTTAATTAATAAAAAACTCCCTCTTAATTACTATAAATACCCACTCACCCCCTTCATTTTATTTCATTAAAAACTCATTATCCTTAAATATCTGGTAGTATTACCTCCCTAGGAGTCCTCCCAAGGTTTCCTCAAACCCCCAAGGTCCCAACCATTAGGTTTTGGGAGTTACTCTACAAGGCAAGAGAATCAACCACCCTTCTCTTTTCTTAAAGATTTCATTTTATGTTTTCTCTTTTATTTTCAATTGGATTATGTGGGGATATTTCATTCCATATTACTTTTACTGGACATATTATTTAAGAGTGATGAGATACCCAATTTCTCTCATCAAACTATTTTATTAAATTTTAAGTGACGTCGTTAGGCTGCCGATTTTTTGTAAGAGATTTCCCAATTTTTCTCTTATTTTGAGTTCCTTTATTTTATACTTATTTCATAATATCCCCTCATCCAAATTCTATGATAATTATAGTACCATAAATAAACCAGAATTATATTATGCTAATTGAATATTTCATCATCATCTCTCTTTCCCCCTCCTCTTATACTAAAAATAAAAACACCGTCCGAGATGTGTTAATTTATCAGATTCTTGGACGACGGGTTCTCAATTTTCGTTACCATATTTAATTCTGGTCATCAAAAATTTTTATGGTTGAACCAGATCAGAATATATTTAATTCATCTCATTAATGTTCTGGAATCTCTATACACTCATAATATGGAATAATAATACAAAACAAGTTCATTGTACACAAAACTGCCAAGCTAAATCCAAGCGTTTATCAATAACTTTTAACTAATGATTCATCCTAAAGAATATAACCCATAATCATTATAAGATCATTTATATCTATTTAATGTCAATAATAATATATATTAACAATTATTTATGTTTAACCACATTTAAAACTAACTTCCATTCATGAATGAAAGTAAACGAATTATGAAAACCAAAGAAGAAAATGCTTCCAAAATAATAAAATTGAACCTCTTAAACCCATAAAAAGGGACATGAATGAATATAATAAGGTTATACTAAGATAATTAAATGTATATGAGGTTATGGAATTATTAATTAATGAAGATAAATTTTATTATTCAGGTCATTAAAAAAAACGAAGAACACACTCAAGCATAAGGTAAGGGGTTTCTCATCTCACTTTCATTTCTGTGAGATTTCCATTATTTTCCAATTATTTCTTGTATGTGGTATATGTGTACTGACATTTGATATATAATAAAATGATTCTATTTATATTCATGTTATTCAATTATTCATTTGATGATTATTAAGTTCTTGTCATATGATTCGACCGATTTCATTGTGGTAAGGGACTTTGTCTCAACTACCATTTTGTTGTGACCAACTTTGTATTGTGCACCTAATAATCCTTATGTGGTGTACCTACTTCCCATTTGAGATAAATTTTCTTTTGAATTTATATTTCTATTATATATCCATAATCACATATCATGGATATGTTTATTGTCTAAACCGTATACCATTTTACATACGGTGTATAGTTGGAAAGTTATTTTAACTATGGAAATATTGATGAATCTATATTCTCTACTCTATACAGATATTGAAAAGGCATATTTATATTGTATTAAATCATTTTATAAATAATTATTTGGACTTTTAGTGGATTTTGGGGCCCGCTATAACCCCTATATGCATCTAAAGGTCTCATGATACAAATCAGTTGGCGAAAATTCCTTCGAGTTTGTTTCCAAAAATCAGATGGGTTTCTAACCACATATCTGAACCACTTTAATGGTATTATAGCATCATGTTCCAAATACATGACTTCTAATTATAAATCATTTTATTTATTCATTATCAATTATTACTATCCCTGAGATATTCACTATGACAAAATCTATGGATACCGTTTCATTCTCAGTTTATTAATAGCCTTAGTTTTCATTTATTCACTAAGCCATATTGATACATCAAATTTTTTATGAGTCTATTATTATTTATTTATTTTTCCTCTATTTGTAACCCTTACTGAGCTTTTGAGCTCACCCATTTAATTTTTTTACCTTTAACAGGTGATGAAGAGGAGATCATTTATTGAGTTTCTATGGATGCAATTTTTACTTTTTTTTTTCTATTCTATGACATTTTTCAATGTAATTTCAGTTACGTTTATGTATCTAGTTTCTTCAATACTACTAAACTAATCTTTCATTTGGGATTTTCATTCCTTCTAACCATGCCAATATAACAAGTAATGCCCTGACTCTGGTCTAGAGGGGCAGAGGTGTCACAATAATAGGATCATATATGATATTGTAAATATTAATATGGTTCTATTATAAGTTAATAAGATGATTGAAACCATTATACATGAGGTTAAATGGAGTTAAACCAAAATGGAGCATAAGGTAAGGGATTTCATATCAATTTACATTACATTGAGAATTATTTGTTATTTTGTGCCAATTAACTTTTAAAATGTGTATATACTACCCCATTGACATGTAATATCATGAATAATTCATTCTTCATGGTTTTTTAAGTTTCAATTTGAATTATTTCATCCAATTTTATTTTATTTGAAAATCACAATGTGATAAAAGTTATTATGAAATATCGCTTTCTTTTGTGATTGTTAACTTTATCTTAATACAATCACTTTATTGTAATAAATTTTCATTGGAAATTAAATTAATCTTAAATATATATATTTTTGTGTAATAGATATGATTATTTCCTAAACCATAAACCATTTCTATATATGGTATTTACTTTGAAAGTTATTTTATTAACTGGGAAAATATTGATAAATCTGTGTCCTTTAATCAATATAGATATTTGACATGGTATATTTTTTTAGGATTTAAATTGATTATTTGATATATAAGGAATGATTTGGACGAGTATAACATAGTATGGGGATCATTTAAAATAATCCCCTCAATCCATTGGTAGTCTCATGAGATTAATTAGTTAGACAAATCAGATGGGTTTCTACTAGGGATGTTTTAAACTGTCTTGTGAAAGGTATTAACAGTAAAAGTTCCATGTTCCTAGGAAACATGGAATCTAATATTTAAGAATTTACTTCATTTAGAATTTAGTTATTATTATTATTGATGAGATTTTTTATATAACATTATCTATGGATGCATTTCATTCACATATTATTGATAAAATGACACGTGTTTTAGTTATTTATCATTCCATATTTATTATACCTTATCTAGATATTTATGTGGCATGTGTGTTCATTTATATACCTTTCCATATTGATTATATTTATTTATTCATGATAACTTCCACTATAATTAACCCTAACTGAAATTTTTATCTCACCCTTATTTTATTTCCTTCCCTAGGATATAAATAAGAGATATTTGAAAGAGTTTTCAATGATGTAGTTCATTAGATTTTGTATTGTATCATGTTTTATTTTATACTCCCAATATAAAATGGGTATTGTGTATATATCTGGTTCTCGAAAACTACCAAACTGATCAGTACTTTAGGACTTTATTATTTGTAAGCATTCCAATGTAATAAAGTAAGGAACCAAATTTGGGCTATAATATTATGATCTGATATAGTGTATGAAATTATTTTGAAATAGCACCAGGAAGGAAGAATGGAATCAATAATCATGGCCAATTTAGTGGTTTCCCTACTTAGGAATCTGATATAGCTGGTATTGGGACTGAGAAAGTTATGGATATATTAGGTAAGATTAATTAAGTTATGAAAAATAACATTTTATAGATGGATAAACCTATTCCAATGTAATATTAATTGATGCTGGATTAATTTATGTGATAGAGGACCCCATTATTTAGTGGGAATATTGATCCAATGGTGGTTGATCGATGGATTAAGTCTTTTGAGAGGATATTTATGGCATTGGGATGTAGGGAAAAGAAAAAGGTTATAATTACAGTGTACTGTATCGATGGTTATATTGATCAATGGTGTTCATTGATCCAAAATACTAAGGAGGAAGATGAAATAGAACTCATAAAATGTCTTGATTTTAAGGAGACATTCTTTGAAAAATATTTCCCTCAAGAGAAACTAAATAAGATGAAGATAAATTTCCTTAGCTTAAAGAAAATGTAATAATAGAGTGTTGTAGGGTATGAGGATACCTTTACAAGGTTAGATAGGTATTCTATGGATTACATATGCAATAAGCAGTGCATTATTTACCACTTCTTTAAATGGTTTAAGCCAATTCTCTAAAATAAATTGCTGTCTGAAATTTTTTCTTCATTCGATGATTTTTTATGTGCTATCAAGAAAGTGATCTAATTATCTATGTCTTATGCCTTCAAAGGGAATCAAGAGAAGACGATAATGAAAAAGAAAATAATGGATAAAGGGAAAAAGGAAATGAAGTATTTTCTAACAAGTGATAACTATGGAAATAATTACCCTAGGAAATTCTTTAAGGGATTGAGTGTTTGTTATAGGTGTGGAGAAAATATTCACCATGAAAAAGAATGAAAATGGAAGAAAGAAAAAAAATGTTATTAAGTGTTTCCATTGTTAAAAGATGGGGCACTATGAAAATTAATTCTCCAAGCATCAATGGAATATAACTTAGAATAATATAACGGATCAAGGTCAAGCTTATTCTATTTATATAACCAAAGTGGAATGATTAATGTTCTTGGATACTTTGAATATGTTGTGTGATTACCTGAACTGTTATACATAAAATTCCCTATTTTTATTTATTTAAATGTATTATTATATAATATGGTTATAGAATGCACAATCAATCTTTTGGTTTTATCCTATCAGATTTAATTGACCATTAATAATAATTACCATTAATAATATAACCGTTGAATAATGATCACATGATTAGTATAAATATATGGTCTTAATAAAATAAATTGTTACAAACAAAGGAAGTGATGACCTCAACCAGTAGGGTTGTTCCCTATGAATCCCATTTATCAAAGATTTAAAGGGTGATATAATTTCTAGGATTTTCCCTTGACCAATCCCAAGATGAGATCCAACAACTTAGGCATGAGTGAAACCCTTTATGGGAGAAGTTCAAGTTCATCGATATCAGGACCCAAACCATGTTTGTGGAACCACACCATGAAAGGACCACCATCACACACCTTACTCTTATGGTGTATTAAAAGGATATGTATCAAGACCCTAGTAATATGAGTATGTAAATTATTTTTTATATAATAATGAATATATTTTCATCCTATTATTCTTACTTTGTAAATGTTTTTTATTTTGATACAATAAAGAAAGATTATATTTTTAGTTAATCATAAAATTCAATTAATGAATTTTAAAATTATTGTATTTTTGAAATAAATAATATTTTAATAAAATATTATTATTAAATAATTTTTATCAAATGTAAATTATCATATAATTTTTATGAAGTCTAATGAATTTTTTTTAAGGGTTCGAAAAGTGTTATTGTCAAAAAACTCATCATTTCTTAATAATTGTTGATTTTATTTTAAAAGTAAAAATTCAAATATTTATAAAAATATTTAGATAAAATGAATATTATTTTTGGAATCAAAACTTCGAAATTATCCAATGGTGAATTTTTCATAATTTTCTGAGATAGTCAATTTTTCAGGTAAAATTTAAATACCATATAAATATACTTTGTGTATTGTGACATCATAATGACCCAAAAAAGATATAAAAAATACTATAAATGGTATCCAAGAAAAAATATATGTTTTAATTTTCAAATAATGCGATTTTAATCTTATTTTATTTATTTTAAAAAGCCATAATGAATCCTTCAAAACATGTAATATATTTCAAGGTTTTAAAATCATTTCTTTAGGAGTATGACTTACCTCCACATAATAAATGACATTATTTTATAATGTTATTCCATTTATCTTATAAAATAATTTATACCAAACCCATTTTTCAGAAACCATGGTCCAAAACCATGGCATGGTTTGTGGTTTTGAACATTTTATTATATAGAGTACAAAACATAAATAATAAATAAACCCCACTATTTTCCTATATAAACCACCAAATATCCCATTTATCTTCACTAAAAAACCTTATAAAACGACCATAAACTTCCTTCCACTGTCTAGAGTCCTACCAAGATACCCCCAAGCTCTCAAGAATCCCCTCCCAAGCTTTTGGTGTCACACACTCAAGTAAGGGATCCTCACATCCCCCTCTCTCTTTCAATTCAAGAACCTTCATTGAAATTAGTCTTTATAATTTCAATTAGTTATTTTATAATCCATTTAATATCATTAAATTACTATCCAATTAATTTTATTTTCATGATATACCGTTTATACTCTCTCATTTTTAAACTTACCTAAGCCGTTACTATGTCAAAATTTCATAAGGGATTTCTCTCTTCTCATTTCCATCCATGAAATTATTTTATGTTATGTATCTTAAATTCCATTTTCTTATGTTGAAATATGTTATTAAATAATCTAATTACTTTCCATTTAATTTATATATGATGATATCCCCATTTCACTCTCATTAATCCTCCCATGATCCTTTATGTACACCCGTTACCATGCTAAAATGTTATTTGGATTATTTTCTCTATTCAAGTATCTTCATTATCTTATGCCTTAAATTTCAAATTTATAATGTTAGGATATGTTTCTACATGTCTCTATCACTGATCATTTTATTTATATGTGATGAGAGACCCATTTCTATCTCATCAACCCATTTTTATGAATCTCTATGTGTTGTTGTTATGCTACCAAAATATCACTATGATTTTCTATGCCAAACCAATTAGTAGTGAATACCGTAACCATTTCCTATCTAGGAAATTCACCTCTATGAACATATAACTTTTTATTAGGGGCTTATATATATTTATTCTATAGTAATTTATTTTTTAATAAATTAGGATGATGAATGGATCCATGTTGTATGATCCATGTGGCACACTTAATCATGATAATGAAATGATTATAATGGGTTCACCCAGATAGTGTTCCATTGCATTGGGTAATGTTTAGTGTAATAATATGTCATGTTTGAATAGGGAGTGAACCCGATTCCTTTATTGGACCTTTTACACCATGAGGTCTTGGCAGATTTATCCTTGACCTAAGTTTTATGATGCGATGTTTTAAGTTGTTGCCACATTTTCTATGTTTCCTTTATGATTACTATGCTATATCATGTATCGTTGTTCATATTAATTTTATGCCCCATTGATATTACTGTTGTCTATCATATATAATATTCTTCATGTTATGCCTCATTTATTCCCTTACTAAGATTTATAGCTCACCCATTTCTTATGTATGTCCCCAGGTTAGCCCATGCAGTTTTAAGTTTGAAGGAGTACTTTGAGTATGTAAAGGAAGTTTTCAATAAAGATGTTGTATTCCCTATTTTATTTTGTTATGTAATATACCTAATTCTAAAATACACTTTACTTATTGATCAACTAGGATGTATTTATCATATTCTTAGGTAATAAATCAAGTATTAATGTGAAATAAAGAGAAGGGTTTTTATAGTTGGTATGAGAGGGAAAGTTTAGTTATTTTTGGGATTAGGATTAGAGAACTCTAGAAAAATCCTTAGCAATAAGAGTAAGTATAAGAAAATATCCCTAAATTTTGGTTATTATATATTAAGTGGTTTATCAGTAAAATACATCCTTATCTAGATACTACAGGTGGACTTGGTTCTGGCACAGATGTACCTAGGATTGAAAACTCCGACAAGGTGTTCCGGGCCTGACTTAGGGTATCCCGATACATGACAATATGCCTTACGGTGCACCCATTTTGACACTCCTAGGGGATATGATTTGATAAATTCATATGTTCATTAAGATCCATTATTAAGGGAAGAAAAAAATACCATAAGAATACATGTTAGTAAATATATCATGGATAACATAGATTGAATCCTAGAAATTCATAAGTTAAGGAAATAAATATAATTTATAAGTTATCTCTTTAATTTCATTGGATTCCATTTTTTGAGTTTAATAGTTTTAAAATACTCACCCCTAGATTTTCTTTTATTATATCCAATGTTTGGGAATATGAGGAATCAGGTAAACAATAAATGATATGGGCAATGTGATGTCTTCCCCAACAAAATACAAAACCCAATGGGAGTAGGAATCCTGAACTTCATAATGATAATCTCTTAGCAAAATCAAGTTATGAATAGAAACATGGATAAAGAGGAGTGTCCAAACCCTTATTGGAGATAATAAGACTAAATTGATATATTCATGCGATAAAGGCCTCCTATTGTCAATGGATCATCTGATCCCTTAATCGCGGAACAATTGATCAACTCCATTGATAAGATCTTCTCCATCATTTAATGTTCCAAACAAGGGAAAGTTATTTTTTCTGTTTATTGTATGGAGAGAGAATCTGATCAATGGTGGTCATTGATCAAGAATACAAAGCCTAAGGAAAAGATCTATGTAATGGAGTGGATGGAATTCTGGAAAATGTTTTTTGTTAAATATTTTCCTCGCACTCTCCATATTAAAATGGATATGTATTTCCTTGAAATCAAGAAAAAAGATGGTGAATTTATTGGGTAATAAGGGGAAAACTTCAAAAGACTTACATGATATGCCTCTTTTTTTTTCATTACCCCAAATTAAAGGTTGAAAGTTTCTTTAGTGGTATAAAAACTAATCTATGAAAATCCTTGGTGATCCGTAACTTTGATATCTAGGAGGAAATTGTCTAATGTACCCTCAAAGTTGAGATGGAGATTATATAATCTTAATGCTATCAAGGGGATAAAAAGTGAAAATTGGAGTTTAATTCTAGTGGTTCAATTGAGAAATATAATAGTTCCAATAAATTACAACACCCCACTTGTAAAAGGTGCTGAAAAAATCACCCTAGAAATTGCGTTAAGGTAATGAAGAAATGATTTAGGTTTGGGAAGTAAGGAAACCAAGATAATGTTTGACAACATGAGAAAACCTCTAATATGATGTAGTAAAGGAATGTTCCATTCAACCCTAAGTGCATTGTCTATTGCTTCAAATGTAAGGAACTAGGGAACTTTGCAAATCAATTCCCTAAGCCAGGGGTTTTCAGAGACAACCAACAACCTCCAAGGGAGGAAGTGAGAGATTTTTCCATCATAATCGTTGAGGTGGATCCCAACATAGAAGTAGTGATATGTACACTAGTAATTCATTCAAGAAAATTTAATGTACTTTTTTATTCAAGTTATATGAATTCCTTCATACCAAGAAAGTTTAGTAGAACTATTCAATCACCAAAAAAAATCTTAGAAGTAGAGCTATCCGTGAAAATGGAAAATGGGAAAATTATTGTATCCCAAGTATATAACTCCTCCCATATCATAATTTGTGGGATTTACTTCCTATATAACCTTTTCATACTACCTTTAGTGTAATTTTATGCAATTCTGGGTATGGATTGAATTTAACTATATAGAAATAACATAAATTACTTTGAGAATGAAATCACTCTCCGTATGGTAATCGACCTCCAATTCTATACAAGTGAAAGGAGGAGGATGAATATTTTTAGCACCATCATCTCAAGAATGGATATTATTTCACTATAAGAAAGCATATCTAGCTAAAATTATTGATTCTAAGGAAAGGATTATCTTCAAAGACATTCCTATTGGGAGAGAATACACTGGTGTGTTTCCCAAGGAATTACCTAGTATTAATCCCAGACGAGAGGTTGAATTTTCAATAAATCTTATATTTTGGGTTTTTCCAATATCCAAGACTCTGTATAGGGTGGATTTTGTGGAACTTGAGGAGCTAAAGAAACAAATACAGTAGATTCTGGATAAAGGGTTTATCCAGCAAAGGGCTTCACCATGGGGTGAACCAGTCCTCTTCATCAAGAAGAAGGTTGGACCAATGTTCCTTTGAATTGATTATCATAAGCTCGATAAGATCACAATAAATTAAAATTACCCTTTGAAATAGATTAATGACTTGTTTTATCAGATATTTGGAGAACAATACTTCTACAAGGTGGATCTACGGTCAGGATATTACCATGTTTCGGTGAGGAAGGAGGATATCACCAATAATGGTTTTTTGTACAAGGTACATGCACTATGAGTACATTGTAATTCCATTGAGACTCACTAATGCTCAAAAAATATTCATGGACTTGATATATATATTATTTAGAGATTACCTCAAAATATTTGTGGTAGTATTTATAAATTATATTCAAATATGCTCATAAACCAAGAAGAAGCATGAGGAGAATCTTAGCACTGTGCTAAAGACCTTGTGAAAGGAGAAGCTTTATGAAAAGTACAAAAAGTGCGAGTTCTAGTTTAAGGAAGTCTCATTATTGGGGTATATGACTAAAATCAATGGTATATATTTGGATCCTTCAAAGAAAAAATAAATTAAAGGATAATCAATGCCAACATCCATGATATATATCCGTAGTTCCCTTGCGTTAGCTGGGTATTATCGTCGATTTATGAGAAATTTATCGTGATTATCAAAACTTATTGACAAGATAACTCATAAGAGAGTAAAATTATCTTGGAATTGTAAATGTGAAGTAATATTCAATTAGTTAAGAAGGAGGATTATCACTACCCCTATTCCCACACTACCCACAAGTTGATAACTTTTTATAATATTTAGCAGTGCTTCAAAGAAGGTATTAGGCTGTGTGTTGATGAAAAATGACAAAGTCATAGCCTACACTTCAAGGAAGTTGAAAGTTCATGAAGATAAATGTCCAACGCATGATCCAGAGTTGTATTAAGTGATCTTTTCTTTGAAAATATGGATACATTATATATTTGTTGAGAAGTGTGAAATATATACAGATCATAAAGGTCTCAAATATATATTCAGATAGAAAGAGTTGAATATGTGCCAAAGAAGATGGTGAGAGATGATCAAGGACTATGAATGCTCAATTCACTACCATCCTAGTAAAGTGAATAAAGTAGAGGATGATCTAAGTAGAAAGGATCCAATAATTTTATCATAGATTATAATTGAGAAGGATATAATATTCATTGAATTGAAGAGTATAGACAAGGGAATCATAAAAGAAGGAACATCATCAATATTTTCACAAATTATTTCTCAACCATATCTTCTTGAAAGCTTATAGGATTGTCAAAAATATGATGTGAGAATTTATAAGAAAGTGTAAATAATAAGAAAAGGGAAATCCTCTGAGTTCAATTGTAATGAAGAAGGAACTGTGAGATTTGGGTCAAGACTATGTGTTCCATAAAATACCAAGTTAAAGAAGGAACTGTTTGATGATGCACATGGTTCAACATTATCCATTCACCTAGGAAAAACATATATATATCGAGATCTTAGAAGGCACTATTTATGGGAAAACATGAAGAACAAGATCGCTGAATATATATCAAAGTTCTTGGTAAATCAGCAAGTAATAGCTGAAAGTAAAAAGTCTAAGGGGATGATTCAACCATTACCCATAATAACATGGAAATGAGAAAACATCACCAGGTACTTTGTCATCAGACTTCCAAAGACATATATGGGAAACAATGCTATATTGGTTGTCTTGTATTGTCTTACAAAGACAACTCACTTTATTGAAATTCAATAGGACTTATCATTGGATCAACTGGGATGAATATACATCATAGAAGTGGTAAGAAAACCTAGAGTACCATTATTGATTGTATCCGATTGAGATCCAAGATTCACCTCCATGTTCTAGAAAAGTCCCCAACATTCCCTAAACACTACTATGAACTTCATTATAACCTATCATCCTCAAAATGATGGCCAATCTGAGTAGAACATTCAATCATTGGAAGACATGTTGCGACAATGTTCTATGGTTGAGTTCTCTTACATCAAAAGTTTCCACTCGAGCATCAAAATGACTCCCTATGAAGCCTTTTATGGGAAGATGTTCAAAACACCAACATTTTGGGATGAAGTTAGAGAAAAAAACTACTAGGTCCTAAAATGGTTGAGGAAATGGGGTAAAAGTTTAATACCATTAAATAGAACATCATGGATGAATAGATTTGAAAGAAGACCTATAATGACAATAGTCGACAAGACCTAGATTTTGATGTTTGAGATATGTAATTCCTCTTCATATATCTATGGAATAAATTGATGAAATTTGTAAATAAGGGAAATCTTAGTCCAAGATACATCAACCACTTTAAGATCATTTATTGCATTGAAGTGATGGCCTATTGAATATCACTCCCACTGAACCCATCTCAAGTACATGATGTATTCAATGTATCCATATTGAGTATGTACATAACATGACCCTCACATGTACTCTATCCAAAGGTGGAACCATTAGGGAATGACCATTCCTATGAGGAGAATCTAATGAAGATCTTATATCATATAGAAAAAGTTCTAATAAATAAGACAATGCACCTTGTCAAAGTGTTGTGGAGAAACCAAAAGTTTTAAGAAGCAATGTGGGAACCAGAGGAGGTGATGAAGCATAATTACCCTCATATGTTTTAGTGTGGGAAATGAAAATTTTTAGTGTGAAATTTCTTAATGGGTGAATATTGTAATGACTCGAACTGTTACAAATAAAATATCGGTTTTTGATTTATTTAAATGTATTATTATATAATATGGTTATAGAAAACACATGAACTCTTTTGGATTTATCCTATAATATTTAATTGAACATTAAGAATCATTACCATTGATAATATAACCATTTAATAGTAATCACATGATTAGTATAAATACAGGGTCTGAATAAATCCAATTGTCACAGAAAAAGGAAATGATGACCTCAACTAGTAGGGTCGTGCCCTATGAAGCCCATTTATTAGAACATTACAGGGAGATATCATTTTTAGGATTTTCCCTTGGGCAAGCCTAATATGAGATCCAAAAACTTAAGCATGAACGTACAATTTTATGTGATAAGTTCAATCTCATCGAGATGATGACCCAAACCATGTTTTTCGAACAACCCCATGAATTTCCCACCATCATACACCTTACTCTTAGAGTGTATTCTGGTGTATTAAAGGGATATATATCAAGAACCTAAAAATATGAGAATTTAAATTATTTTTTATAGAATAATGAATATATTTTCATCCTATTATTGTTACTTTGTAGATGTTTTTTATTTTGAAATGATAAAAAAAATTATTTTTTGTTAATACTCAAATTAAATCAATGAATTAATGAATTAATGGATTTTTGAAATAAATATTATTTTAATAAAATATTATTATTAAATAATTTTTATGAAATATATATTATCATATAATTGTTATTAAGTGCAATGTAATTTTTATAAGGGTTCGAAAACTGTTATTGCAAAAAAGACCCATTGTTTCTTAATAAATGTTGATTTTATTTTAAAAGTGAAAATTAAAATATTTAGAATTTTTTTAGAGAAAATGAGTATTATTTTTTGAATTATAATGTCCAAATTATCCAATGGTGAATTTTTCATAATTTTCTGAGACAGTCACATTTTCAAGTAAAAAGTAAATACCATATAAATATACTTTGTGTATTATGACATCATAATGACCCAAAAGTGTTGTAATAAATAATATATAAAGGGTATACATGACCAAATATATGTTTTACCTTTAAAATAATTTGATTTTAAGTTTATTTTCTTTATTTTACAAATCCATTATGAATCCTCCATAACATGTAATATATTTTAAGGTTTTTGAATCATCTCTTTAAGAGTACGACTAACCTCCACATAATCAAGGGAATTATTTTATTAGTTTCATTATAAAATAATGTAAAAAAATCCCATTTTTAAGAAACATAGAAAAAACAATGGGATGGTTTGTGTTTTTGGATATTTTATTATGTTGAGTTCAAAACGTTAATAATAAACAAATCCCCCTCTTTTTTTATATAAACCCACACAATATCCCATTTATCTTCACTAAAACTCCTTGTATTATGACTATACTCTACCACACACTCTCTAGAGTCCTCCCAATGTGCCCCCAATCTCTCAATAATCCCTTACAAAGCTTTTGGTGTCACATACACAAGTAATAGATCCTCACCTTCCTCTCTTTCTTTCAATTCAAGAACCTTCTTTGAAATTAGTCTTTATAATTTTGATTGGTTATATTTTCATCCATTTACTATAATTTCATTACTTTACAATTAATTTTATTTTCAGGATAGATCATTTATACTCTCTCATTTTGACCCTTACCAAATCTGTTACTATATCGAAATTTTGTAAGGGATTTCTCTCTTCCCATTTCCATTAAAGAAATTATTTTATGTTATGTTTCTTAAATTAAATTTTATTATGTTGGAATATCTTCTTACATAATCCCATTAATTTAAATTTAATTTATATATTATTAAATTCCCCTTTCACTCTAATTAATCCACCCATGATCCTTTATGTACATCCGTTACCATTCAGAAATTTTATAAGGATTATTTTCTATATTTAAGTTTCTTCATTACTTTATACCTTATATTTCCAATTTATAATGTTGGGATATGTTTATAAATGTCCCTATTACAATGAATTTTATTTATATGTGATGAGATACCCATTTCCCTATCATCAACCCATTTTTATGAATCTCTAAGTGGCTCCGTTTTGCTACCGAAATATCACGATGATTTTCCATGTTGAACCAATTAGTAATGAATACCGTACCCATTTCCTACCAAGGCTATTCACCTTTATGAACATATACTTTTTCATTGGGGAATTACATATGTGTATTCCACACTAATTCATCATAGGATAAATTGTGATGATGAATAAATCTTTATTGTATGATCTATGTGGCACACTTTTTCATGGTAATGAAATGATTATGATGGGCATGCTCAGATAGTGTTCCAATGGATTGAGTGATGATTAGTATCATGATATGTCATTTTAGGAAAAGGATTTAACCTAATTCCTTTTTGGTACTTTTTCCACCATGATTTCTTTGAGTATTTTTCCTTGACCTATGTTTTATGATATAATGTTTTAAGTTGTTTCCACATTTCCTACATTGCCTTTATAATTACCATACAATATCATGTATCATCATTTGTACTCTTTTTATACCCAATTTATATGCCTATTATCTAACATGTATCATATTATCCATGTTATTCTTTATTTATTCCCTTATTGGAATTTGTATCTCACCCATTTTTTATGTATTTCCCTAGGTTATCCCATGATGTTTTAAGTAAGAAATGGTATTTTGACCATGTTAAGGAAGTTTTCAATAAAGATGTTTTATTCTCTATTTTATGTTGTTATTTAATTTTCCTAATTCAAAAATACACTAGACTTATTGATCATCCATTTTTTATTAAGTGTAGTCTTATATAATAAATCAAGTATTTATGTGAAATAAAGAGTAGGGTTGTTATAGTTGGTATCAGAGGGAAAGTTTAGTTATTTTTGGGATCAGGATTAGAGAACTATAGTGAAATCCTTAGGAATACGACTAATTATAAGAAACAATATATATATTTTGGTTCATATATATTAAATGGTTTATCAAGAAAATAAATCTCTATTTAGATACTACAAATGTACGTGGTTCTGGCACAAATGTACCCAGGATTAACAACTCCAACATGGTTTTCTGGGCCTGACTCAGGGTAACCTTCTAAATGACAATGGGACTTACTGTGTACCTAATTTGAAACTTTTAGGGGATATTATTTCTTAAATTCATAAGATCATTATAAACCATTATTAAGGGAACAAAAAAATCATATAAGAATACATGTTCGGAAATAGATCATGGATAACATAGATTGAAGCCTAGAAATTCATAAGTTAAAGAAATAAATGTAATTTATGAGTTATATCTTTAACGTCATTGAATTCCCTTTTATGAGTTTAATAGTTAAAAATTATTCACACATAGTTTTCCTTTTATTCTATCCAATGTCCATAATTAAGAGGAATAAGATAAACAATCAATGCGATGAGCAACGTGGCGTCTACCCCAATGAGATACCAAACTTGATGGCAGCAGGAATTGATAAATTCATGATGATAATCCCTCAGATAACTCATGTTCTTAATAGAAACATAGATTGTGATAATCATCCAAACCCCCCTAAGAGAGAACAAGCCACAATCAAGATCTTCATACAATAAAGGGCTCATAATTTCAATGGATTATTAGATCCCTTAATCACAGAATAATGGATCAATGCAATTAAGAATATATTCTCCATCCTTCAATGTTCTAAAAAATAAAAGGCTCTTTTGGATGTTTATTTCATGGTGGTAGATGCTTATTAGTGGTGGATATTGATCAACAATACGAAGATTAAGGAAGAGATCAGAGCAATGGAGTTGAAGGAATTTTGGAAAATGTTTTTTGAAAATTATTTTCCTCATACTCTCAATCTTAAAATGGAAAGTTATTTCCTTTCACTCAAGTGAAAAGATGATGAATCTATTGGGATTTATGAGGAAAACTTCACAAGACTTTCATGATATGCCTTAAATTTTGTCCTTACCCATGAATATAAGGTTGAACTCTTCTTTGGTGGGAAAAAGCTCAGTATAAAAAAACCTTGGTGATCCCTGACTTTGATAGCTATGAGGAAATTGTCTGATTAACCCTTAAAGTTGAGACAAAGATCATATAATCTCAAGGGTATCATGAGGATAAGAAGCATAAAGTGGAGTTAATTCTGGCTGTTTGATGGAGAAATCTAATGGTGCTAAGAAATTCCAACACCCCTCTTATCAGAGGTGCATAAAGAAGCACCACAAAAATTACCTAAATGGAAAAAAGAAATGATTTAGGTGTGGGATTGAAGGAAACCTGGATAAATTTTTTGATAGGGTAAACTTACTAATGTGAAAGAGGAAAGGAATTCCCCGGTCAACCCTTAGCACATTTTCCATTGTTTCAACTGTAAGGTACTAGGGAACTTGTTAAATCGATTCCAAAAGCTTAGGGTTTTCAGAGACAACCAACAAACTCTAAGGAAGTAAGGGAGAGATTTTTCCATCACAACCACTAAGGTGCATCCTAAAAATAAAGTGGTTATAGGTATGCTAGTTATTCATTCAAGAATAGAGATTGTACCTTTTGATTCTGGTTCTATATAGTGATATTTTCTTTGAAAATATGGATGAATTATCTCTTTGGGGAGATGTTTTAAATATATATGGATAAAAAAGTCTAAAATATATATTCACATAGAAAGAGTTTAATATTCACCAAAAAAGATGGTTATATATGATCAAGGACTATGACTAGTCAATTCATTACCATCATAGTAAAGTGAATAAAGTGACAGATGCTCTATATAGAAAGGATCCAACAATTTTATCATTGATGAGAATTGAGAAGGATCCAATATTCTTATAATTGAAGATCATAGACATTAGAATCATAAAGAAAGGAACATAATCAACCCTTTCACAAATTATTTCTCAACCATCTCTTCTTGAAAGGTTAAAGGATGCTCAAATAGATGATGTGTGAATTCATAGGAAATTGGAAACTATAAGAAAAGGGAAATAATCAATGTTTAATGTTAATAATGACTAAATTGTGAAACTGGGGTCAAGAATACGTGTTCTATCAAATCCTGATTTAAAGAAGGAACAATTTAATGATTCATATAGTTATATTTTTTCTATTCATCATAGAAACAAAAAGATGTATTGAGATCTCTAAGAGCACTATTGGTGGGACAACATGTAGAAATAGATTGATAAATATACATCAAAGTACCTGGTATGCTAGCAAGTGAAAACTGAAAGGTAAAAGTCTAAGGGGAGGATGCCACCTTTACCCATACCGACATGGAAATGGGAAAACATCAATAGGGACTTTGTCACTGAACTTCTAAATACATCTAGGGGAAACAATGATATATGGGTTGTTGGGGACTATCTTACAAAGAAAAATCACTTTATCAAAATTTGTGATGACTTCTCATTGGATCGACTTGCATGGATATACATTGGATAAGTAGTAAGGCTACATAGAGGACCACTATTGATTATATCTGGTCAAGATTCGAGATTCACCTCCAAGATCTGGAAAATTCTCCAACATGATCTAAACACTGATATGAACTTTATTATGACCTATCATCCTCAAAATGATGGCCAATTTAAGTGGACTATTCAAACATTAGAAGACATGTTGCGAGCATGTTCTATGGACTTCAATGGAAGATGGGACCAACATCTTACTTTGGTTGATTTATCTTACAAAAATAGTTTCCACTCGAGCATCCAAATGGATCCCAATGAATCCCTTTAAGGGAAGAGGTGAAAAACACTAGAATATTGGGATGAAGTTGGGTAATAGAAACTTATAGGTCCTGAAATGGTTGAAGAAATAGTGGAAAAGTTTAAGACCATTCAGTAGCACATTAAGGCTACTTAGAGTCGATATAAAAGCTATGAAGATAATCATCCTCAAAACCTAGAGTTTGATATTGGAGACATTTTATTCCTCTTTATATCTCCATAGAAGAAAGTGATGAGATTTGGGAATAATCAAAAGCTTATTCCACGATACATCAGCCCCTTTGAGATTGTTGATCACATCAGAGTGGTGTCATATCAACAAGAAATCCAACCAAACCTATCTCAAGTACATGATGTATTCCATGTATACCTCTTGAGTAAGTACATACCAGATCCCTCACATGTACTCAATCTAGATGTGGTATCATTGGAGAATGACCTTTTCTATGTGGAGAAACTGGTGAAGACATTAGATCATAAAGATAAAATTCTACCAAATAAGACAATGAACCTTGTCCAAGTGTTGTGTAGAAACAAAAAGTTTAAAGAAGAAACGTGGGAATTGGGGTATGTGAGGTATTATAATTACCCTCATCTATTTTAGTGTGGTAAATTAAAATTTCTATGGTGAAATTTCTTAAGGGGGAAATGTTGTAACGAACCAAACTATTATTAAAAAAATTCCCATTTTTGATTTATTTAAATGTCATATTATGTAATATGGTTATAAAAAACATTCACTCATTTGGTTTTATCCTATTATATTTAATTGAACATTAAGAATAATTACTATTTATTATATGGCTATTCAACAGTGATCACATAATTAGTTTAAATATGGGGTCTTAATAAATTCAATTATCAAAAATAAAGGAAGTAATGGCCTCAACCGGTAGGATGATGAACTATGAATCCAATTTATTAGAGCTTCCAAGGGAGATAACTTTTATAGGATTTTACCTTGACCAAGCCCAATCCTTTTTCCAATAACTTAAGCATGAGAAAAACTATTTACGGGAGAAGTTCAAGCTGATCGAGATCATGACCCCAACCATGTTTGCCGAACCACCCCATGGAAGTCTCACCATCATGTACCTTTCTCTTATGGCGTATACTGGTATTTTATAGGGATATGTATCAGGACCCTATCAATATGAGTATGTAAATTATTTTTTATATAATAATGAATATATTTTCATCATGTTATTATTACTTTCTAAATGTTTTCTTTGAAATGATAAAGAACAAATTGTATTTTTGGTTATTATTAAAATTCAATTAATGAATTTAAGAATTTAAGGATTTTTTAAATAAATAATATTTTAATAAAATATTATTATTAAATAATTTTTATTAAATATAAATTATCATATAAATTTTATGAAGTCAAATGTAATTTTTATAAGGGTTTGAAAACTGTTATTGTGAAAAAAACCCAAAATTTCTTAATAAATTTCAATTTAATTTTAAAAGATAAATTTCACATATTTAGAAAATTATTCAGATAAAATTAATATTTTTTTTAATTAGAACATCAAAATTTTCTAATAGTGATTTTTTTAGAAATTTCTGGGACAATTGAATTTTCGGGTAAAAATTAAATACCATATAAATATACTTTGTCTATTATGACATCATTATGACACGAAAGTGATATAATAAATACTATAAATGGTATAAAACACCAAATATATGTTTTCCATTTAAAATAATGCGATTTTATGTTTATTTTATTTATTTTATAAAGCCGTTAAGAATCTTCCAAAACGTGTAATATATTTTACAATTTCAAAATAATTTATTTAGAAGTATGAATCACCTACACATAATCAAGAGAATTATTTTGTTAGGGTAGAAACTTTACTATATATAACAATTGAAACCACTCCCATTTTGGAAACCAAGAGAAAAACCATGGGATAGTTTGTGCTTTTGGATATTTTGTTATGTAGAGTCCAAAACATAAATAATAAATAAATCCCCCTATATTCCTATATACACCCAAAAATCTTCCATTTATCTTCACTCAAACTCTTTAGAGCATGAAAATACTCTTACTTATGCTCTATAGAGTCCTATAAATGCTCCCAAGATCTCAATAAATCCCTACCAAGATTTTGGTGTCACACAGTCAAGTAAGGGATCCTCACCTTCCCCTTTTTCTTTCAATTCAAGAACCTTCTTTGAAATTAGTATTTATAATTTTAATTGGTTATATTGTCAAAATTTTATTATCATTAAATTACTATACAATTAATTTAATTTTCACGTGATACCATTTATACTCTCTTATTTTTACCCTTACTTAAGTCGTTGCTATGCTGAAATTTCGAAAGAGATTTCTCTATTCTCATTTCCATTCAAGAACTTCTTTGATGTTATGTATATTAAATTAAATTTTATTATATTGGAATATGTTCTTACATAATAACCTTAATACCCATTTAATTTATATATAATTATATCCCCCTTTTCCTCTCATTAATCATCCCATCATCCTTTATATACACCCATTACCATGCCGAAATTTTGTAAGTATTCTTTTATCTATTCAAGTTTCTTTATCACCTTATTCCTTCTATTTCCAAATACTGGGACATGTTTATACATTTCCCTATTACTACCCATTTTATGTCTATGTGATGAGAGATCCACTTATCTCTCATCAACCGATTTTTATGAATCTCTATGTGACACCGTTAAGCTACCGAAATATCACTATGATTTTCCATGATGAACAAATTGATAGTAAATACCATACCCATTTCCTATTAAGGGTGTTCACCTTTATGTACATATAATTTTTGATTAGGGACTTACATGCATGTATTTCACTATGCTTGATCATAAAATACATTATGATGATGAATGAATCGATGTTATATGATCTATTGGCACACTTAAGCATGATAATGAAATGATTATGAAAGGTGAACCCATATAGTGCTCCAATGAATTGGGTAATTTTTATTATAATGATACATCATGTTAGGATAGGGATTGAAGTTTATTCCTTTATGGTACTTTTTCCACAATGATGTATTATTGGATTTATCCTTGACCTAAGTTTTATGATGTAATGTTTTAATTTGTTTCCATATTTCCTATGTTTCCTTTATGATTACCATCCTATATCATGTATCATTATTCATACTCTTTTTATGAACCCATTGATATACCTACTTTCTAACACGCATCATCTTCTCCATGTTATGACTTTTTATTCCCTTACTAGGATTTATATCTCAACCCTTTCTTATATATGTCCTCAGGTTATCCCATGCAGTTTTATGTTTGAAGGATTATTTTTAGCATGTTAAGAATTTTTTCAATAAATATGTTGTATTCCCCATTTTATGTTGTTATGTAATGTATATAATTCTTAAAAAAACTATAATTATAGATCATTAGGGGTGTATTAAGAATAGTCTTATGTTATAAATCAAGTATTAATGTTAAATAAAGAGTAGGGTTTTTATATATTGTAAAAGTATTTGAATGATAATATTATGGTTATAAGAATTATGAAATAGATAAGGATTGTACTACAATAATATTTCTTAAAGGATTTGAAAGAATGTATTGAATGGTACTAAGAAAAATAATTCTACGAAAAGTTTAACTTCTTGTAAAACACATGATTTAGAACCCTTAATATTTTATTAATGTTGAGATAATGACGGTTTGATTAAGATATGATTGATATGGATACGGTAAATTGGAAAATACTGACTAACTTGAAACTGATTAATGACTTATTGAAAAAATTGTTTATTATATCATTGATGGTGTTAATTTTTTTGTATTAAATTAATTTATCCAATAATATATGTTTTCATTAAAGAATAAAGAATCATCCATCTTTTCAATATGGTTTTATGATCATTTAAGTTATTACCATGTTTCAAGAGAATACATGATGAAGGTATTCACATGTTTGGTACGTGATGATTTAGAGCTACATAATGTTGTTTGGATTAATGATAATATGATTTTTAAAATTTTGGTCACCTTATAATGTTTTGGATCTTGATATTTTGTAGGGGACATAAGGTAACCATTTATGAAATGGTTTAAGTTGGTCTTTGGACAAGGTATTAATGTATTAATTCACCATATGACACAACCTGTGTTAAGAGATTAATTATGAATAGTTCAAGGCACATCCAAAGGATAGGATTGTGCTTATGATATATAATTGTATCTAGTAATCATATTTACTTATATTATAATAGAGTGAAATAATTCCTCAACTTTAGGAAAATGGGTCTTAAAACAAAAATTTTATCCCAATACGTTCATTTTTATTATACAGATAGTCTTTTAAATCCTCACAAATTTATGGTTTTGAGCCCCTCAATATTCCATTGATTACAAAATTTCTTTTGATAAAAAACCTCAATAAACTTCTATAAATACTTATTATTTTATTCCATGTCCATATCTTCACTTTCCACTAATTATTTCATACCTAGAAACCTAGTTATGTGCTTTTCTAGATGACCTTTATACTTCGTTTTCTCTATTATTAAAAGGATATTTTTTAACTATCCTACGTTGTCGGTTTTTCAACAATGGAATTTCAAAATTTCAAACGTTGGATTAAAAATATCATGTTTAAAATGCATGGACACAATTTATTTAAGGTGGGGAGAATGTTACACTATGAAATTTTAAAATATGAACATCATATTCAATTGTATATGTGACATGAAACACTGAGTATTTAAATGAATATAACATAAAGATAATTTATGATATGTTTACTATTTTAAATAAATTAAATTTTTGTCTATATCTTTCAATGCACACAATGCTGATTTAACTTGTTTTACACATAATAATGACTTTCTTCAATAGATTGCATTACACACGAGACCAAGTTTTACCAAACAACTATATATTATTAAAATATTATTATTGAATATAATGGGAGATAAATTATCCATTGGAGGGTATTAATAGGATTTAATAACCTATTAAAATATATGGTTGAATTCATTGGTTAAAAATTGAATAGAAATGAAAATAAAAATCAATGGGATATAATGGTAATGTTTTTACAAAAAACAATTTTTATTTGCCAAAGGTGTTTTATTTTTAAAAAATTAAATTAATTACCATTATTGGATGATATTATTGAAATTTATATATTATATATTCAATAATTTTTTTATTCATTAAATAAATTTTATTGGAATAATATTATAACAGATCAAATTTTACACAAAAAGCAGTATTTTTTAAAGGTAATTTTGCTGCCTTTTAATAGCGCACTTATTTTAAAACAAAATTTTAAATATTTAATGAATTTTATTTGAAAAAAATTAACTTAATTTTTTAAATTTCATTTTCAATATTATCTTAGGGTGATTTTTTGGTATTTTGTTTGAGAAGTTTCATTTTTTGATGAATATTGAAAAATAATGAATTTTAATTGAAAACTGAATTTTCGTCTAAATAATTTATAATGTTAAATTATGTTTTATTTTGTTTTAAAGTAAAAATAGTTAAATTATATATATATATATATATATATTAATCTAATTTAGTTAATTTTAATCAATTTATTTTTGAATTTAGATATAAAATGTTAGTATAATTCTGAACATTTTCACTTAAAAAACCCATTTTCCCGTCCCGTCTGTTGGATTAATTTTAAATTAATTTCTTCTACTTATGTGATTCAAATTTATAGAAATGTTTTTCACATATATAATAATAATAATTTATAATGTATAATAATTTTAAATTAATATTTTACCAAAATGATTAGTGAAAATAGTAAAAAGTATTTATAACGATTAAGAGAAAAACTAGTTTACCATGGGACTAAACTTTAAAATTAAGGGGACAAATGAACTAGAAAATTATCCAAAACCCATTGAAAAGAAATATATAAAATTTATAACTTATATTATATATTTTTTTTCATTATTAGATCCACTTTACAAGGAAATAATTTGGATGGAATTTCCTCTTTAAAAAAATCACTAGTTTTCCACTCACCCCGCTTATAAAAGGCCTCCCACTGCCCCCTTCTTAATACATCTAAAACCACTTTTTTTCAGACAAGAAATGAATAAATAACTCCAAAAATTAATTTAAATAATCCTACAATCCTTATATTAGTAATAAATCTAACTTATTAAGGCATTAGTGAAAACATAAGGCAGATACCTGAATAAGAGGCAATATTTTTCTAAAAATGATTTTATTTTATTTCCTTCTCCACCTCCTTCAATTTTTTTATCATTATTATATAATAAAATTAGTATAATAAAAATAAATAGATGTTTTTATGTTAATTTTATGACTTAAAAATTCACACACTTCCATCAAATGGGTTACAAAATCATCATTCGTGTGTACGGTGGACTACCGCCTCGTGAATTGATGTTGTTCATTTTTCCATTTCCACCATTAAGGCGGGGAATAATGATATAAATACTATTTCTAAATGATATATATGATATTTATAAATAATTTATGGTTCTTTAATTATTATATAACACATAAATTCAGCATTTCATTTTGGGGGAATACGATAACAAGGTTCGTGTGTAAGGAAGACTACCGCCTTACGAAGCGATGTGATTTATTCAAACATTACATATAATGTATTACAGATGGTTTTAATAAAAATATGTGATATATATGACATAATAATGATACTATAATTATAATATATATATATATATATATCATTTAATTTTCCTTCTTTTAATGCGAAAAGAAAACAGAAATATTATTCATGCGTATGTACGACCAATTGTCTCAATGAAAAGTGAATTTCATTTCATATCACCAAATTATTTTGATTAATATAAATATATTTATACTAAATATATATGATATTTAAATCATGGTTTAAATTATATATATAATTAAATCATGATATAAGTAATAGGAACAAAAACTAACCAGTCAAAACATGCTCGAAAAATAAGGAAATTAACAACCAAAATAAGGGAAATAATAAAAGATTATTAAAAAAATGAGTGACAAGATGTTATAAAAGGATCATATATATTATTATAAATATTAATATGGTTATGTAATAAATTAATAACATGTATAAAACCATTATACATGATATTAAAGGGCATTCAACCAAAAAAGAGTGTTAGGTAATGAATTTCATCTCGATTTACTTTCCATTTTCACTTATTTGTTATTATGAACCAATTCACTTTTAGGAGGTGTACATTTAAAATACCCTAGAATTAGTTGAATAGAGTCAGTGTTTACTTTATTACATTGTCATAAGATATAAGAAATCACATCCCAAAGGAATTAATAGTTTAACAGTATTTGTAGACTTGATATATACTTGAATTCACATTACATTTTAAAATATAAAATATATAACGAATTTAATTTATTCTTACATTATTAACTATGTGTTTAACCCTAAATATCAATCATAATATACTTATTAGAATCCTGGGGAAAAAAGAAACATATGAAAGGGATGAGATAGAATTCTTAGCAACGGTAAGAGTAAAACGCAAGATATAAGTAAATATGGAATAAACAACATGGAACTATAAATAAATGAAACACATGAAATTTCAATAATTACATGAGCTATGATAATTAAACATGGATATTATACCAATTTAATAATAAAATTTAAATCAATAACTACTCTAACAATTATGGAATTAAAATGCTAGACATATGAAACATACAGTCGAGGCCTCAGCTAAGACATCTATAGATAAATGGGTAAGGCCTCAGCCAAATCCATATATGGTTTATCTGATGAGACATACCCATGCATAGAGGGGATATAGTGGGGCCACCCATTACTTAATAATTCAAATTATTTACTCACATTAATGGGGTGAAAAATAAACAACATAAACATTTGTATTAAAAAAATAGCTGATGAAATGTGAATAATTTAACAATAAACCATGAATGGTATCAAAACAACACATCCACAGTCAAACTAATGATAAAAAGTTCAATAAAATCAAGTAAATGGTATCATAAGAGATCCAACTCAATTAATCACAAGATTCAACAAAGGTTTTTGATATATATGATAATACTCTAATAAAATCATAGAATAATTATTGAGAAAAAACTCATGTTAAAACTATATGAAAAATAGTTTTGTATAAAAATACCCTTTTATTTTAAAAACAAACACATTAGATACCAAATTTACTAAAAATAATGGTATATGTATTTTCATTTTATAAAATATGTAATATTTGAAGGAAGTTAGAAATTAAATAATTGTCATAATGGTGGGAATGTCGTTGTCGCTATCTACATTTAAAATTATAACATTCCTTTTGTCGTTTGTCAAACACATTTCATATAAAACAAGTAAAAATATTCCTTTTGAAAACATTTGAATGTAATTAAAAATAGACATAAAATTTAATTTTTAATTCTTTTATATCAATACAAATAAATATTTAAAATAATATCAAGAATATTGACATGGAGAAAAAGATTTGATAATTAAATCTCTAAACATTTAAGGTGCCTCATACCACTTTGAACATTTAAATCACAATACCCATGAAAGAATAAATTTTTTTAAAAAATTAAATAACATGATAATAAATAAATTAATGAAATTATAAGTTAAAGGGGTTGTATATACACCTTATAAAAATAAGGTGGGTTTATAACATCAAGTTATGCCTCAATGAAAGGTGATTAAGATGAAGTCCTTACCTTACGCTTATTTTAGTCTAACATGATTTATCCTATTGTATAATGGTTTTAAGCATTTTATTAACATATATCATAAAATTATTCATATTTATTATATCATATATGATCCTATTATATTATTTTATCACCTATTTTTTGATAATATTTCATTATTACCCTTGTTTCGGGTGTTAACCATTTCATTTTCCTATGCATGTATTGTCAAGAATGTCCCGATTCTTTTGCATATGATATAGATAAAACATATAAATAATTATATTAATGTTATAAATATCATATTTAATCATTAAATACATTTTTATAATCATTATTTAATGGTTAATATGGAAAATGAATCACATCACATCATGGAGACGGTAGGCCGTACGTACGCACGAGCGAGAATATCATTCCCTTAATGGTGAAAGGGTAAGGAAGTGGATGGTACAATAATTTTCAAATAGTCAATATGATGTCATAGATATTATATATATCTATTATTTTCATCATTATAACCATCCAAGTAAATTGGTGATGAAAACAAAATTATACCATAATGTGGAGATGGTAATCTATATGTAAGCACACACTATGTTTTCATTTTTTGTAGGATGGATAAAAGGTGGAATAATGTTTTACCATAATCATATTAACATCTCATAATATATATGATACTAGAGTTATTACTTTATCATGGAAACAACACATGAAGAGGAATCATAAAAAGAAATAATCATGGATGAGTTTGTGAACACAATTATCTCTTCTTCGATGAACTTCCTTTACATCTCTTTTTAAGGGATATGGGTTTGGTTTTTTAGGAAAACTAGGACCTATAAAACATGGAGAAGAATTTTTTAATGAGAAATTTTTAGGACATGGTAGATCTATAAGGTTCAATGTGGTGTGAATAAGTGAGGTATGAGGTGCCATTTTATAATTGAGGTGAGTGTCACTTTTAGAAACTTTCTATATATTAAATTAATATAAGTTAATATTGAATTAAAAATGGATCAAAAGTTACTTATAAGACAAGATTAGCATGGGTCGATATAATCTAATAAAATAATTTTTATACAAGTTTATGTCACATTATTACCCTTATATTTTGGTTTTAACCCTTATTTAAACCCTTTAACTCTTTCCGTGACAATATGTGTTTTTACTCTTTGAAGGATAATATAGTTACTATAAAATTCCAGACAAACCATAAATGAGTCATGAATTAAATTTTAAATTTTATACCAATAAATTTTCAAAATTTTATTTTTTATTAATTTTATATCATTTAATAAAATATTATTCATCTTAAAATATCATTAATGTTAATTTTGACACTATTCATTACATGAATTTTTAAAAATATCACAATAAAAAGGTATTTTATAACCCACTATTTTAACACATACCCAATATTTCAAATTCATTTATAAAATTCCTGGATGATACTAGTTATCTCAAATAATATTTATTTTAATATTTTTAATATCATTTATTTGATATTTCCATTAATTAAATAATTACACCATTATTATTGTGTAATTATTTATGGTAATAATTTATTTCCTAAAAATTTAAAATAAATTATCATGATTAAGATAAATATTTTATATTCCAAATCAATATTTATATTCAAAGGTATATTCTGAATAACCACATATTAAAACTGTAATACTTATTAAAAACAAGAGTATGACATATTTGACTCTCCTTAAAATAAAGTACTATAAAAGGATTAAATTCATTAAAGTGGCTCAAAGAGGCTCTAAAATAGCCTCAAGGATTATTTTGGTTGAAAAATCATATAGTAATATTAGGAAATGTTTTTGGGTAATTTTATAATATTTATAATATTATTTGTACCCTTAACTATGGTAATTAAAATTACTAATGGGCATTGTATGCCTCTAGGCCTTTGGGTCATGTATTGCGGGTCATGTTGGGTCTTGTTCCTTGGGCCTACGGGTCATGTACGGGTTCCCCTTCAACCCTTAAAAGGGGGATTATCTATAATAAAATAAAAAATAATGCCTTCGGGCCATTCGGTGTAAAGTGAAAATATTCAAAATATTGAAATATTTTTATATCCAAATTCAATGTGAAATTGATTCCAATGACCTAAATTGGATTAAATGATATAATATTGATCCAATTATACTTTAAAACTAATCGAAAATTTACTTTAATACTATAATTGTTTAGAAGAAAAAGCAATTTTTAATTAAAATTCAATATTTTCCACTATTCATCAAAATATGAAACTTATTATAAAATACCAAAAATTCAACCAATGTAAATTTTTATATTATGATTTAAAATAAGAAGTTTATTTTTTGAAATATAATTTATAAAAGTGTCAAAACCCCCTTTTAAAACAAGCGTTCCATCAAAAGGTGGTAAACCATCTTTTTATAAAAATACTTCTTTTATGCATAAAATTAGATTTTTTCTTATATCATGTATAGAAAAAACATAGAATGAATGTTAAAAATTATATTTAACAATATATATATATATATTATATAATCTTTTTAATACTATTCATTCCCTCCAATTTAATGTCTAGGTTATAATAATATTTCATTGTTTGTTTAAGTTGCATGTTACATGCCACACAAGATTTTAAAAAGATTAACTTTAAAGAGAGACATACCATAAAGTCTTGGGATGTTAAATTCTCCCCTTCTTCAATAAATTTCATTCTCTCAATTTTAAATTGCACTTCCAAAATAAAAGGTTGATACTTGAAAATTCCTTTATGGGAAATTCACATTGAAAAAGGGTTAATAAAATATACTCTTATAAAGAGGGAAAGTGAAATGTAATGGTTACCACAAAATTTGGATTTCGAATAGGAAATAATTATTGTAAAGTGAAATCTTGTACATTGAAGATAAATATAACTATAAAGTTCTGATGGGGAGTGATATATAACATGGTCATTATAAATTGAACCAACACAAAACAGAAAATATTGTGATTAGTTAAAAGGACATTGATTTCATAGTAAGAAAAGTAAATTGAAAATGTTTTCATTCAAAAATACTTTTCCTAGAGTTGAGGGAATTTTTTTATATACATATAAGTACTTATAAATTTAACCATCACAAAACTGAAAATTTTTTGATTAGTTAAAAGACCGTTGATTTCTTAATAAGAAAAGTAAACGGAAAAAGTTATTATTCCAAAATACTTTTCTTAGAGTTAATGGAATTTTTTACTATACATATAAACACTCACATGATTTCATTCCATGTCATAAGTATAATCTGATCCTTTTGTTGTCCTTCAATATATTTTAAATTCATCTCTTACACTTGTAAATGAATGTTCAAGATGAATTTTTCATGTCTGAAGCACTTTAATGACTCATAAGATCCATGAGTCATTCCTTCAGCTTTTTAATGTTTATTAAAACCAAAATTGTTAGAACATGTTATCCAATATGATAAATCCCACTTAAACCATAAACAATAATGTCCAATGTTCAACTTAACCAACTCCAACCTTAAGACTCATCCAAAATATATATATCTAAATTAATAGTCTAAATAGTTATCAAAATTTACAAAATAAATCGTAAAATTAGATTCCCCAAACCATATAATGTAGCTCTTTTTGTCAGATAACATATATGAATAACTTTATCACCTTCAAAACCTTTATGAAAACTTTCATGCTTCCAAATTTTTGGTCAAAGTGAGTATCTCAAGAGGTGGGTGAATTGAGTACCCAAAAAAATTTCTATCCAAAATGGATTAAAAATATTCCCCCAATTAATCTAAAATTTCATATTTAACCAAAATAACATTTCTTTATAAGTTCCAATCTTTCAAAAGATTTATTAGAATATTGATTAGGTCTCAGGTAAATAATATGCAATATCAATCAACCCTTTGAAATCAACTTATGTAATTTAAATAGTATAAAAACACTAATTAAGATTAACTATCAAAGTATATTTTTTTATAATTTATTTTTAATTTTAAAGAATAAATTAAAAGTAAAAATAAAATTAATCAAGTAGTGGATTTTTGAATACAATAGGTTCAACATCAAGTCAAGACTTGGTTCTCTTAACTTGGTGATCACCTAATGCCAAGCAGTTTATATAAAATAAATGTTTTGATCCAAAACCTAGATCTGGTTTCTACAATAGTATACAACTGTCCAAACCACATAGGGTATCTTCCACTATTTTCCATGGGAAAAAAAAAACTGAAGGTCATATAGGACCTCTACCACAGTTTTCAAGGGAAAACAAATGTAAAAGGAGTTGATAAAATATCTATTTATCTTCTTGTTATATAAGGAGACAATGTGCATGTGACAAAACAGAGTATGCCCATACACTACTTGAATTTTAAAAGAAATAAAAAAACTAATTAATATAATAGTATGAAGGCATAGAGA
Source organism: Viscum album (assembly GCA_963277665.1). Taxonomy (NCBI): domain Eukaryota; kingdom Viridiplantae; phylum Streptophyta; class Magnoliopsida; order Santalales; family Viscaceae; genus Viscum; species Viscum album. Next base: position 755,345,121 of record OY728121.1, on the reverse strand, counting down.
TGCATGATTTGTTATGTAGTGCAACTCTTGACTCATTGAATGCATTTTGAAATGCAACTCGAGTTGGGTTCTTGGAACTTCAGTAAAATAGAGTTTCATGGAAACTTCTATTCCTGAATATTGGAAGGCGTTGGATGTGTGTTGAACTTTTTCTTCCTCTGTCGAGTAGAGTAAGATGCAGCAGGTAAGCTCTTATTAATCTTGAAATCCAGTTTATCTCTATCATATTCGAGTGAAAGAATTTTATTTCATCTATTTTATATCTTCATATTTTTCATGAGGAAATATGATTCTCTTATTATCACCAAGAGTATGAAGAATATCCACATGCATCTAGATATCATTCTTCCTCCTACAGCATGTATGAAACACTCATCAATGCACTCAATTGATCTTTTAAAAGACAATAATTAAAATATATTTTGTATTAAAATACATAATATATCCATTAGAATAATTTAATTCAAAATAAATAATTTAGAAATAGTGTCAGGGTCTTAACATGGATTTGTATCATTAGCAGTGTCAGTCTGGTAATGAATCAATCTGACAATGTCTCAGAGTCTGGTGGTGTATCTTTATTATGGTGACACAAAGCTGGAGATGTGTTATACTTAGCCAAAATCCTTAATGGAGGTATCTCACCAGGTGGTGAGTTATCCTTGGCTGTGACTCCTTTTGAAGTTAGGTTAGACTGAATGTGTATCATACTTTACCAAAAATGCACTCTGGCGATGTCTCATAGGCGGCGGTGAGATATTGGTGATGGTGAAACATTTATGTCTTTTCAATTTTTCCATGTTAATGGTGATATATGTCTAGGAATGTTTCATCTTGGTGGTGATTCCATCTTTATAGTGACTCATCCTTAACTATGTCTCAACTTCAAAATTGACTCATACTTAGGAAATTTCGTCACATATCTCAGATTATAAAATACTTACAAAAAACATGAAATGCATTAATATCATTAAAATATTTGTTTTGTGATCATTAAAACAATAAGGTCAACAATACCCCCCATTTTATTATCACAAATCATGAAATCAAAGGTAGAATAAATTTTGATATCAGAGGTAGAATCAAAGAAAATAAATAACTACAAATCAATACATATATTTCAGATGGTATCACAGATAAAAATGGACCAAATGGCATATGGGTTAAATGAAATGTAGTATGTTCTCCAAAATAAATATTCAATAAGAATTCTATACCTTTTAGGATTATTAAAAAGGTAAATATTAGAAGAATAAAATAGTAAATTCAGGAGAAATAAATATAAACATCAGAGGAATAAAACATGAATAAAGATATTCAAAGGACATCTATAAAGGTTAATAAAAAAGTTATTACAAAAACATTTCCCCATAAAAACAAAAAGTATAATCCAACAGAATTCACAAGGTTGGGAAGAAGGGTCCATTGGTGCTTTTCCTTTATCTTTGGATCTCTCCTAATCTAAGGTATTAGGAGCAGGAGGGTCTAAAGGAGCTATATGAAAAGTAGTTATAAGACCACGTGGGATTCCAACTACTACTTGAAGTCAAGACTCTAGAATAATAAATGACATGAGTTTTCTCATAGCTTGTATAAGATGAAGAGGGAAGGGTTGGAATTGGAAGGAATAGGTGAAAAAGGATCCTTGGTAACTCATAGTCTAATATATGCATATGGGGTAATAAAAATTGTTTCTCGAGCCACAATATCTATTCCTTGTACATGGATAAATGGTTTCATAAGGTTGATTAAATCCATTATTATCTGACCACCACTCTCCATGGAACTGAAGAAATCACCATTATCTTACATAAATATTTGAAGCATAGGATTCATCTCTTTTAACTGTCAGACCATCCCCTTAAAATCTTGAGTATCAGGTGGAATCCTTAAATTTTCAGCCAAAAATATGAAAATTTCATCCATGAAATGCTTTTTGTAAGTATTTGAAAGATATAATTTTATTGATTTGGTAATTTTTTGTTTGTATACATAACTTCTTATAATCATATGATCATGCTCTTTACCCTAATCAAACTTCCTTAGAATCTGTAATGGTGTGATAAGTTCTCCACTATCAGGTGCACTTGACATAGATGGAACTTCTTCTATGACCACAGCTATGATCTGATCAACATCCTATGTAGGTGTAGAAATAGAGATAAAAGTTTCTAATGATACATTCTATATAATTTTCATAATTCCATGGAAATAGGTAGTAAAAGATGACATTAATTATTCAAGTATAGAATTTACAGATTCTAATTCACTATGAATCCTCCTATGCTCAATATCAATCTCCTAGATGTGATGCATCATTTTAGATTGAATGTGGTGGATCACCAATTCCAACAAAAACCGGGCATAATTTTCACTTATATTTTTTTTAGGATAGGTGATTAAATATTAAAAAGTTGATCAAAATATGACAAAAAATTTTCTATAAAAACATTCAAGTCACCTTTTGTTACCACATCCACTAGAAAGGAACTTGTACCAAGGGTAGGAGTAGGTGCTCTCACAGATGAAAATTTTTCTAGCAGCCCCGTAACATCAATATTATTGAACATAGATCTCTAAAGATATATTTTATTTCTAATATCATTTCCACCATCCTTTGGGGGACTCTCATCTTCACTAGAGAACTTACCCCATTCTTTTGACATAGGGTTGATCCATCTCCCTGAAATCTCAACAACAACATGTACAATGGCAGGCGGTATCGCAATAGCAGTTACAATAGATAGCTCAACACTTTTTTAACCATCTGGATTCTTTCCAGCTACAGTCTGCACAATGATAGTAGATATCTCATTTGAGTTCTGAGAATTTGAGGTTTATGCAACAACAAACTGTTCACAAACAGCAGGTTATTCCACCATAAAAAAATATTCTTTCTACATACCACAATCCATTTCAACATCCACATGCACATAAAAAGGAGGCTTATCAATCTTTTCATTTCTAACTTATTCCTCAATAAGTTCTTTCCTTTTCTGTTCAGTTACATGCTATTCAATAGTAGCAATGACAACCATATATTCAACCATAAAAGATTCAGAAGCAGTATTACCATCACCATCATAGAAATTCAACACTTAGGGTTTATGTCCCATAAAATTATAATATTTTTATTTTTTACTACTAGATCCACTTTTTCATACCGGTCTGGTCTCTCTATAGATAAACAAGGAGAAGCAAGAAGTTATGAAGGCATATACACATCTGTCCTTTTGATTTTTCCAACTGAACCCTCAAGGCCAGAATTATCATCACCATCATCATTTTAATAATATCTATTTCCTTTACCATTTTATCCATTTTTTATTCCTCTTCATATTCATCACCATTCTCATCATCATCAGACTTTGAAGAACTTGTGAACTGTTCCTCTCCACATACTTCAGTTTCCTCTTCATCACTTTTTTCACAAAATTATCTCTTTTGGGTAGTCTCCTAGGTGGGATTCGATCTCTATATGTGATAAGTGGAGACTTGGGAGACAGATTAGTGTCACTCCACTCATCACTAGGATAATCATCATCTTCTTCTTTTGAGGCAACAAATTCATCCTCATCCGAATATTCCACTATCTCATCAGGTTTTAGACCAGGGTCAATAAGATTCGTTGGCATAGATGGATGATCCACATGATTAAAAAAAATATAAAAATTGTCATTATCAGCTACCAAATTATTCTTTTAGGGGCTCCAACTGATCCTCATTCTCGAGAAAATTGATTTTGAAATGAAAAAACCACCACAGTCAACTATGGACTCTTTATTTTCATAAAAAAACCTTTGACTTCCAAAATAGTAGAGATCAAATTCCGATAAATAAGATAATTTGATCTATTTGTTGGCTTAATCATTTAATAAAAATGAACCAAAAGAAACTTAAATAGATTGATCTTAAGTACTCTTTTCATAAGAATTAACAGATAGACATCTTGATACCTTAGAGTTGAAAAATCACCCTTTCTTGGGCAAAGAAAATGTTGAATAAATTTGAACAACAATCTGCACTCTTCCTCAAGTTATGAAGCTACAATCCATGTAGTTTTCCCATCACTAGTCATATCTTCAATATATTTTTCATAAATAAAAAATCTAATGTCCTCAGAAAGATATCTTTAGTAGTCATCATATACACCTTCATGAGAAACTACCAAACATTTTTCCCACTACTTTGAGGAAAAGATTATTCTATGACCATTAGATCTTATCCTCATTCAATATTTTTCCTAACCATTAAAACCAAACTCAATATATTAGAAAAACTTATAACCATGCTTAGGATAAAATGGTCACCTATTCAAAGATAACTAATTTAATTAACATTGTTTTTGAATAACATTGAGCACCAAAGACTTACTTGATACTAACCAATCTGCTTCAATTTTTTTTTGGAACTATATCTCTTTTTGATAGGACTGTATTTACAAGAACTACAAAAAATCAACTACTAGATCTGTCTTTCTACTTCTTAGTTGGATGTGAATCATATGGTGAAGACATAAGAAGTAAATTTCATTCTTGTCATGTATATCAGTTTGGTAAGCTTGTTGGATCAAAGTTTGAGAGAAATGTTGAAGTTTTGATGGTTTGGAGACAAAGGGTTTCACTAGGCTTGATAAAAAAGGAAGGGCATGAGAATATAGGAGTGTTGGAAGTATACACCTATCAATTGTATATCATCTGGGATTTATGAATTAAAAAATACTTGAAATTGAAATTGAGTATCGGGAAATATTTGAATTGGGTTTCTGAAATATAAAAAACATTAAAAATTGAAAATCCTATGGTTCAACAATTTAGAAAAGATAATTTAATAAAGGTATAAAACCAAATATGTGACAAGTAAATGGTGAGATAACTATAACAGTGATAAAACTACAATGGTGATATAACTACAACATCGATTCAATGAAAATGGTGTGCCATACCCAATAGTGTGTCATACCCAAAGATGTGTCATATGCAATGGTGTGTAACATAATATTAAGTTTAACCAAAATTAATAATTTCAAATTGATGTATGATACAGTTCATTCCCTTATAATTGAAAGGCTTTGTAAAAATATTAGCTAATTGATGTTCTGTACCAATAAAACCAAGAGTGACATCACCCTTTTGAAAATGATCTATCAAAAAGTGATGTATTATATCGATGTGATTTTTCATAGAATACAACAAAAGATTATTAGAAATATTTATATCACATGTATTGTCACAAATTTTGGGGACATGTAGGAATTGATATCCATAGTCTAGTAAAGTGTGTTTCAATTAGAAAATCTGTACACAATAACTATGAGTAGCTATGTATTCAGCTTCAGTAGTAGACATGGAAACATAATTTTTTCTTACTACACCATGAAACTAGAGACTTACCTAAAAAGTGATATGTTTAAAAGGTGTTTTTTATATCTAACTTACATCCACCAAAATCAGTATTAGAATAACTAACTAGATCTAATGATTGTCTTTTATGGTAAAACAATCCTAAATTTTTTGTATACTTGAGGTATTTGAAAATTCTTTTGACAGTAACCAAGTGTGACTATTTTGGATTAGCTTGAAAACAAGAAAACATACACACACTAAACATTATATTAGGTTGGATAATAGTTAATTATATAAGACTTCCAATCATACCACTGTAATGGGTTTGATCCCCTGGTTTCCCAATTTTATTAAGATCTAAGTTATGAGTGGTACTCATAGGGGTATCACTACTCTTAGTGGTACCCAGGTTAAATTGTTTTAAAATATCTTTTTGTATATTTTATTTGATTTAAAATAATTCCATCTTTATTTTGAAAAATATGAAATCCAAGAAAGAATTTTTGTTCACCCATTAAACTCATTTCAAACTCATTTTTCATAATTTTAGAAAAATCAGTAAAAAGAAAATTTCTTGAAGATCCAAAAATAATATCATCAACATAGATTTGAACTAATTAACCATATTTGAAATTCATTTTATAAAAAGGGTAGGATAAACTATAATTATAATTTTTTTTAAATATGAAAATTTCCAAGCCTATTATACTAAGATCTAGGGGATTATTTTAAACCATATAAATTTTTAATTAATTTGAAAATTTGATTCAAAAAATGAGTATTTTGAATACCAAGGGGTTCTTTAACAAAAAAATTTTCAATTATAATTCCATTCAATAAATCACTCTTGACATCCATCTGATAAAGGATAGAAATATAAATGTGCTACGTAGGCTAATAAGATTATAATGGATTCAAGTATGGAAACTGGTGAAAACGATTCCATATAATCTATTTCTTCTTCCTAACTATAACCTTGTGCAATAAGTCTAGCCTTATTTATAAATATTGTTCCTAACTCATCTACCTGGTTCCCAAACACCCATTTAGTTATTATAGTTAAGGTGTCCTTGGGTCTATCTATAAGTTCCCATATTTTTTTCTTTCAAATTGATTTAATTATTATTGTATTTCCATCACCCAAAATTCATCATTAATTGCTACATTGAGGTTATTAGGTTCTTGATGAGACAAGAATGCTATATGTTTAACCTAATTTCTTAGAGAAGCACTAGTTTCTGTAATTATATCCATATTTCATACAACAACATCTAAGTGGTAATACTTAAGAGTTTTAATAGCTCTAAATGGTAGGGATTGTCAATTTAGGTCATTCTATATGTTTGGGTTCAATAATTTCTAGAAATTCGTCCGAATTAGATGATTTTTCTTGTTGTTTGATAGAAGAATTTGAAGGTTTAGAATTTAATTTCAAAGTTGATAAATCATCCACAAGGTTTTACAAGGAGGTCTTAGTCTCATGTAGATTTGTTCCATCAAATTTTACATGAACATATTCTTCTACAGTTTTGGTTATTTTATTGAAAACTCTATAGGATTTTCTAGGAATTGAATAACCCAATAAAATTCCTTCATCACTTTTGGTAGAAAACTTGTCCAAATTATCCTTACTATTAAGAATAACGAATTTGAAAAAAAACTAATGTAGTTAACCTTATGTTTCCTATTATTCCAAATCACACAAGGAGTATTCTTATGGGTCAAATAAAAACTCTATTTATGATGTAGAAGGATTTATTCATAGTTTTTACCCAAAATAGATAGGTTGTTCATACTCATTTAATATGGTCTAGGTTATATATTGTAAATTTCTATTTATCCTTTATACAACTCCATTATAGCATGGGGTCCTAGGAGAAAAGTAGTTATGAATGTAGCCATTCAATGAGAAAAAATTCAGAATATTAATTTTCAAACTCACGGCCATGGTCACTTCTTAAGGCCTTAATTTTATGTCTACTTAAGTTCTATATAGATCTAGAATACTTGGTGAAATAAGAACAGGATTCCCTTTTGTGAGCTAAAAAAGAATACCCAAGTATACATAGAAAAACCATCTTCTAATTCATAGACATAGTGCTTCCCATTGATACTAGAAACTCTAGATGGTCCCAATAAATTCATATGAACCAACTCAAGAGGTTTAGAAGTTGACACTTATTTCTTTAATTTAAAAGAAACTTTATATTACTTTCCTTTTTGACTGGGGTCATAAACTTAATCATTTGGGAACTCAATCTTAGGTAGATCCCTAACTAAACCTTTCCAAGTAATATTACTATGTGAGTTTATATTGTAGTGGCCTAGTATCCTATTCCAAATCCAAGATTCTTTGTGAAATTCACTCAAGAAAGAAATATTTTGAGAAATTAAATAATTCAAATCAACAACTGAAACATTATAATTTATTAAAGTAGTAAAAATTAAATCATTTTTAGAATCATAAAAATTATAAGCATTATTTTCAAACTTTACATGAAAACCATAATCACATAATTATTGAGATTCTAAGAAGGTTATACTTCGAACCATCAACAAATAATACTTTAGTTAATTTTTTTGGGTCCTTCTTCTCTCTGTGCGAGATTTTCTCTACCATTAGTGAATTTTGTAGGTACTTCTTTAACTGATCATTTGATAACTTAAGTTCAGTATTTTCTTTTAACAGTTGAGTATTCTCTTATTTTTCAATACACAAATCGAATTTTATACTTGCAGTTAGAGCATGTTGTCTCTTAAAGAATTTATGCTTTTATTTAAGCACATCAAAAGTATCCTCCAACATACTACAGTATTCAAAAATTTCTTCCTTATTCATGTAATCATCAGTTTTTCATTCTCATAAATATTAGAAATATCATTATTATGCATTGGAAAAACATTATAAGTAGTAGATGCCTCATTGAAATTTTTCACACAAAACATGTTTTCTCTATCTGATTTCTCTTCAGGAGCTGAATCAGAATTTCCAGAGATATCTTTTGAGGAACTTCGTGTTTCTTTCATGGCCTACTTATATCTTATTTCCATTTTATCATATCTATTTTTGTACTTGAACTTTGGATTTTCAGCCTTTACATGAAATTTCCTCGTAAAATCATAGCATACAATCTCATTTTCCTCTTTCATTCAGTATTTCTTCCAACTTCCCTTAGAATCATATTTCCCTTTATAATTTTATTTTTTGAAAAATTTATTTTTCCTAAAAAATTTATTAAATATTATAGTTAAGTGTGTCACATCTTCGTCGCTATCTGGTGATGACTCACAATCACTTGAACTTACATCATGAACCTTTTCTTTTTCTTTATCTTTTTTTCTAGACACAGTAGTCTTAAATGATATAGATTTTCTATTTGGTTCTTCATCTTCTTCCTAATTTACTTTTAACTCCTCTTCATACATCATGATCTTACCTATCAGCTCCTTGATAGGTAGATTACTAATATCACAAGACTCTCTGATTGACACAGATGTGCCTCTCCATCTTTTAGGTAGACATCTGAGTAGTTACATAATTTGATAATTGTCTAATACATGACTTCCAAATGATCTCATTTTGTTGAAAATTTCATTAAACCTAAGGTACATGTCATAGATAGGTTCATCATGCCTCATTTTGAAATTATCATATTTGATATTACAAGTGTTAAGCTATATATACTTAACATTAGAAGTTCCCTCATGAGAAATAGACAAAGTATACCAAATTTCATATATTGTTTTACATAAAGAAATTATATTGAATTCCTCATATCCTAATTTTAAATAAAGGGAATTCATTTATTTATAATTATTATTGTAATCACGCTTTGTAGAATCATCCAAATACTTTATATTAGTATCAGGTATAACATATTTATCTTCTATAGTAGTCCAAATTTCAAAACCCATACTTTCTATATGAATTTTCATTTTGATTTTCCATTGATAATAATTGTTTCCATTGAAAAATGGAGGTCTGTTGGTAGCATAACCTTCTTGTCTAGAATCCATTTAAAGAACTAAATTTAGAAATAATAGAAATTTAAGATCTTTAATGCTTAAATAAAATCATAGTTTAAAAGTTTTGAAAACTATAATACCAAAGAAATAATCCTTTGATACCAAATGCTGGTTGGAGTGAGTATCTGAAGTGGGGGGGGGGGTGAATTGAGTACCCAATAACAATTTTTGTTCAAAATGGACTAAAAATATTCCCCTAATTAATTTAAAACATCCTAATTATCCAAAATTGTATATTGTTATAAGTTCCAACATTTCAGAATATTTGTTAGAAGATTGATTAGGCCACATATAAATAATATAAAATATCAGTCAACCCTTTACAATAAATTTACTGAATTAAAATATTATAAAAACACTATTTAAGATTAAATATTAAAGTATAATTTTTTTGACATCTTAAAAAAATATTTAATTTTAAAGAATAAATTCAATGTAAAAGGAAATAAAACAAGCATCAGAATTTTGAATACAAGAGGTTTAGTCTTAGGTTGAGACTTATTCCTCTCCACTTAGTGGTCACCTTCCACCAACCAGTTTATGTAAAATAAATAGTTTGATCCAAAACCCAGATTATGTTTTTAAAACAGTATAGAACTATCCAAACCACACAGGGTATCCTCCACTATTATCTGTGGGAGAAAAAAACAACAAGTCACACAAGACCTGTACCATAATTTTCACATGGAAAAAGATATGAAGGAGATAAAAAGATATCTGTGTGTCTTATATTTATAGAAGGATACAATGTGTGTGTGATAGAAGAGAGTACACATGCACACTTCTTGAAATGTAAACGAAACAAACAAAATGAGAAATCTTAAAGTATGAAGGGATAGTGATTATTCGTTTATAATGTAGTGAATATCTGGACTCCTTGAAAGTGTTTTAAAAATTATATTGAGTTGGTTTTTAAGAAATTTAGTAAAACTAAGTTTCAAGAACCCTTCTGTTCTTGACTTCAGGAAGGCACTGGATGTGTTTTGAGATTTGGCTTCCTCATTCGAGTAGGGTAGGATACATTATGTAAGATCTTCTTGATCTTGAAATCAGGTTCAACTCTATTGTGTTCAATTAAAATCCTTTTAGCACATAAGTTTCATATCTTCATATTTTTCATGAGGAAATATACTTCCTTTATTATCAACATCCACATGAAGAATATCCACATGCATCTAGATATCCTACTTCCTCATACTGCATGTCTGAAAAACTCTTCAATACACTCTGTCGATCATTTAGGATATAATCATCAAAATATTTTTGGAATTTAAAATCCACAATATATGAATTAGAATTATTTAATTCCTAATAAAGAAGTTATAAATAGTTTAAATGACTTAGTCTGGCGGTGTATCATTAGCAGTGTAAGTCTGGTAGTGAATCGATCTGATAGTATCTCAGAATCTGGTAATGTCTCCTTATAATGAAGACACGTAACTGGTGGTGTCTTATACTTATCCAAATTCCCTGATAGAGGTGTCTTAGCTGGTGGTGATTCATCATTGAAAATGACTCCTTCTAATGGTAGGTTAGACTGATGGTGTCTCATACATTACCAAAAATGAACTCTGGTGTAGTCTTATAGCCTACATTGAGATATTGTCAATGATGAATCATTTCGTGACTTTTCCGTCTTCCCCTGTTGATGGTGAGATATGTCTGGTAGCGTGTCATCTTGGAAGTGATGCAGTCTTGATGGTGACTCATCCCTAGGGGTATCTCAACTTTGATGGTAACTCATACATATGAAATTTCATTACCTATCTCATATTATAAAATACTTACAGAAAACATGGAATGCATTAATATCATCAGAATCCTGATTTTTTTATCATTAAAACAAAGAGGTAAACATAAATCATTAAATAATAAGTATTATAGTTATATCCTTATATATCTCATGATTATTATAACCTGAGCACCATTGATGAAATAATTCTTGAATGCAAATACACAAGAACATTAATCATTCCACTTCTTTCTTAAACCATTAACTATGCTACATCATCTTATTCCTTAATACCCCCTTCATTTAATTTATCTTTTGTAGTCTCATCATCACCAGTAGTATGACCATTACTTGTATAACCTTACTGATTCTAGCCATAGAGAAAAACCCAAAGCAAAATGTGAGAAACACTAATCATAGTTATATAGTCATGAAGAATCATTTATTGGATGTCTAAATCATTAAACCTTCTTCTCAGTCTATGAGTCCATAGGTTTAACTTTGGTTATATATCATATTAACAAATCTATATAACGCTATCCAATACTTAGACTCATCCTCAAAGTCAGTCATAAGGTTACATTCCCTAATCCATGCTTTCCTATATTTTGTTCCAAAGGTTTATACTAAAATTTCTCTAATTCCAACAATAAATTACCTAAACCCAATTTCCTAGAGTTAGTGGTTACTTTATTAGATTGGCATAAGATACAAGAAATCACATTCCAAAGGACTGAATAGTTCAGTTTTCCTGGTAAACTAGATTCATAATTTAAATTCACATTATATTTTAAAACCTAAAATACATAACAAATTTCATTGAGTTTTCCATTATTACACCTTTTTTTAACCTTTTATATCAGTCATAATATAATTCTTAGAATACTGGGAAAAAATGAAACTAATTAAAGGGATGAGCTAAATACTTCGTAAAGGTAAGTATACAATGACAACTATGAGTAAAAATGACATAAACTACATGTAAAGATAAATAAATAAAAAACATGACATTTAAATAATAAAATGAGCTAAGAAACTTAACCATGAATATTCTACTAGTCGAATAATAACATGGAAATCAATAAGTAGTCTCACAATGATGGAATTCATAATACTGGACATCTGATGCATAACGTCAAGGCCTTGACCAAGACATATAAAGATAAATAGGAAATGCCTCGGCCAAATTCAAATCTGGTTTGTCTTATAAGACCTATCAATTCATCAAGGTGATATAGTAGGCCCCACCCATCACTTACTAAGTCCAATTTTTTTTTTCAATTGAATGGGGTGAAACATAAATAAAATAAATATTCGTATCAGAAAACTAGCATATGAAATGTGAATAATTTCACCATAAACCATGAATAGTATCAAAATAGCACATCCATAGTCAAACTAACCACAAACCATTCAATAAAATTTTGTATATGATATCATAAGATATCAACCTCAATTAATAATAAGATTCAACAAAGGGTTTTGACATAGATGAAATCACTCTAAAAAAATAAAAGAAAAAATATTAAGGGAAAACTATTGTTAAAACCATATAAAAACAGTTTCATATAGATATGTATATATTTTTAAAATAACCATTTTCAATAACAAATGTCCCAAAAATAAGGGAAGATGGTTTTTCATTTACGAAAATACGTAAAAGATCCAGGGTCCCCAACCTTTAAAATTTATTAGAGAAAAATAAACTATACAAAATAAAACATTATAAGGACATTTACAAAGATAGATTGTATTAAACCCCTCATATCTATGTCCACCATCAGTGCATAAAAATACAAGTCCTTGAAGGACCACATCATGCTCATCTCTATGATCTCTCTCTTTGACAATCCATCTGCCACTTGGTTTCCTTTCCTCTAGACACCCAAGACATTTAAATTAATGTGTTTTACCTGATTGAGACATTTAATCCAATGGGGAAGGAGTCTATAGAGAATATTCCTAGATCTATCTTCCATGGATTTAATAAAATATGTAATAATGAAAAGGAATCTATAAATTAAATAATAGTCACATCATCAGGAAAGTCATTTTTGCCATGTATGTTTAAAAATATAAAATTCCTTTTGTTTGTCAAAACATTTCTTATAAAACACATAAGAAGATTAGTTTTGAAAATATTTGAATGAAATTATAAATAAATATATAATATCATTTATAATCCTTTTTTATCCATATAAATAAATATGTAAAATAATATCAATAATAATGACATGGAGAAAAAGATTTGATAATTAAATCTTTAAATATTCAAGGTGTCCCATACCACTTTGATCATTTAAATCGTAAGACCCATGAAAGAATAAAATTTAAAAAAATTAAATAATAAGATAATAAATAAATTAATGACATTATAATTAAAAGGGTATTTATATACACCTAATAAAAGAAGGTAGGTGTATAAAATCAAACTATGCCTCAATGAAAGGACATTGAGTTGAAGTCCCTTACCTCACACATCCTTTAGTTGGATGTGATTTAACCTCATATATAATGATTTTAAGCATGTTATTAACGTATATAATAACCTCATTCATATATTATTATATCATATATTATCTTATTATATTATTTTATCACCTATTGTTTTGATAATATTTCGTTATTACCCTTATTTCGGGTGTTAACTACTTCATTTTCTTATGCATGTTTTTTCATGAATGTCTCAGTTATTTTTCCAAGGATATTGATAAAACATATAAATAATGATACTAATGTAACAAATATTATATTTAATCATGAAATATATTTTTATAATCATTATTTAATAGTTAACATGTAAAATGATTCAGATCTCATCGTGGATATGGTAGACCGTACGTACGCACGAGCAATGATATCATTCCCTTAATATTGAATGGGTAAAAAAGTGGATGGTATATTAATTTTTATAGAATAAATATCATGTAATAATTATCATATATATATATTATTTCTATTATTATACCCGTCAAAGTAAAGTGGTGATGAAAAACAGATTATACCACGACATGGAGACGATAAGCCGTATGTAAGCACACACTGTATTTTCATTTTTCATAGGATGGTTACAAAGAGGAATATAGTTCTCAAATAATAATAATAACATATTATAATATATATATGATACTATATTTATTACATTATCATGGAAACAACACATGAATATGTAGAAAAATAATAAATGAACTTGGATGATTTGGTAAAAATGATTACCTCTTCGTCAACGTACTTACTTTAGATCTCTTCCAAAGGGATATAGGGTTTTTTAGAATAAAAGAACCTAAATAACTTGTATAATTATTTTGAGATGAAAAATGGTTAGGAATTGGTTGATATAGAAGGCTAAATGTGGTGTAAAGAAGTGAGGGAGGAGATACCCTTTTATAATTGAGGTGAGGTGCACTTTTGGAAACACTCAAAATATTAAATTAAGATAAATTAATGTTAAATTAAAAACGGATACAAAGTGATTTATTTATAATAAAATATGATTTTAAGTCGAAATAATCTTATAAAATAATTTTTATACAAGTTTAGGTCAGATTATTACCCTTATGTTTTGGTTTTAACCTTTATTTAAACCCTTTAACTCTTACTGTGACAACATGTGTTTTTACTTTTTGAAGGTTATTATAGTCACTATAAAATTTACAAAAAACTATAAATGAGCTATGTATTACATTTTCAACTTTATCCCAATCATTTGACCAAATTTTATATTTTTATTAATTTTATATCATTTAATTAAACATTATTTATTTTAAAATATCATTAATGTTAATTTTGACACTATTCATTACCTAACTTTTTAAAAATATCATAAAAATGGTATCTTAGAAAAAACTATTTTAAAATGTACGCAATATGTGAAATTATTATATAAAATTATTTTATGATACTAATTATCTAAAATAATATTTATTTTAATATTCTTAATATCACTTATTTGATATTTTCATTAATTAAACAATTACTGCATCATTGGTGTATGTAGAGACCCGTATCTTGACTTACATGGACATTACATTACATTTTCGGAATACTTAGTACATAAAAAAAACACACACATAAGGATCGTAATAGTTTAGTGTCTTTGGAAACTTGGAATATAATCTTCTAATCGTGGTGAAAGATCTTCAAAATCTCCCATAAAGATCTTCCTTTTTTTAACCTAAAACCTTTCTTTATATCCTGGGGAAAAGAAAACATAAAAGGGTGATCTCAAATGCTCAGTAAGGGTAAACAAAAGAAATATCAATCACATCATATACATAAGCACATAACTTTTGGAAATCTTAACCTGCAAAAGAGATCATAATTTCATAACATGGGGTAAATCATGGCAGTGAAATGTAATCACAATAATCATAACCTAAAACATGAAACTTTTTGGCATTAACACATAATCATAGAGAATCATTTCTTGTTAGTCAAGACTCATTGCCAAGACTATCTTAGTGGACAAAGTCCCTTTCTGAATCGAGTAACCCTCGTTTCAGTCCTGTTTCACTGAACCGGTATAACCTACCGTTCCAGCCCTGTCTATCTCATGAGATATAAAATCTTTACCCAATGCATTAGAGGGAGATATAGGTCCCACCCATCTTATAATGAATCCTTTTTTATGTGTGCCACATAATCATAAATCATACATCATCGCATAACACATGTAACAAAAATGGGATTCTTGAAAAATCATGACATCATAAAACAAATCATATACGGTAAATGAATTCATAAAAATAATTTCCTCACAACATAATCAAATCAATGTAATAATAGTGATAAAAACAGAACCCTTTATTATCTTATATGGAAAATAATTTTGATAAAACACTTGAACTCCATTCTTGAGGAAAATATCCTTTCTTCTTCAAAAACACTTTTCTTTTCTTAACATGTCATACAGTTATAAACTAAAAGAAGTTGATTAAAAATAAACTTGAAAACTTGTAAAGGATGATTCTTGGAAATAATGTTTTAAAAATCCATTCATGCCGTATAAGTTAAAAACAACATTCTTCGTACTTTTGTCGGAAAAGTCAAAAAGTACCTCGTACGAAAAAAAACGACAAAATATTCCTTTCATATTCTTTACTAAAAACTCACCAAAGGGTAAAATTGGATTTAAACTATTGAAAGTGGATGGAAAAAATATTACATATTGAGGGAACATGGATGTGGATGATAAAATACACCCTAGTAAATACTTACGAATAAAAAATCTCGGATAAAAATGAGATTGTGATATTTCCCCTTACCTTAGGTCCGATTTGCTTCGTATGTGTCCGAACCTCCTCTTCTTTGAAGCGCCTCTTTGAGACCTCCTCTTAGGGCACTAAAATTGGTCTTTGAGGAAGACCAGAACCTCTAGGATGTTTCTAGGGAAGTGTATAAGAGATTTTGGCAGGGTTTGGCCAAGCTTGAGAGCTCAAATTGGTGTGAGGAGGAGGGGGAGGAGGTGCCCTTTTATAAGGGAGGAGAGGGGCACCTTAGGAATATCTCAAAAAATTATTTTATATTTAAGTCAAAATCGGTTTATAATGGTTCCAAAGGGTCTTATTTCAAAGATAAAGTGGGGAAGGGTCGAAATCCTATCAACCAATAGGATTTAGACAAGTTTAGGGTATTATTTTAACCTTATCAATTAGATTTAACTCTAAGTTAAATAATTTAACTTTTACCATGTCTTTTTGTTTTCTTTCACTATATGGTTAATACACTTACTATAACATGCCAAACGAACCCCAAATTGTTTATTATTAACATATATATCCTTATATAAGTCATTTGGCCGAACCTTAGATTTTTAGGAATAAAATAACAATTAATAATATAATATTTGATTTAAAAACTATTTTGTGTCAATTTTGACACTATTTGATATATGATTTTTGTGAAAGTAATAACAGAATTATATGTTCGAACCAAGTTGATTCAATCAACACTAATATATCATAGTAACCTAGAAAATTAGTGAAATTCATAAAAAGTCTCAAATTACATTTATTTATGTGTTTATAACATCAATTATGTCAATATTTCATAAATAAGATAATTACTGCATCATCTTTGTGTCATACATAAATTAACTTATTTGATGTCTAAAAATTAAAAATAAAATACCATTCTGTAGGAAATCTTTTTAGCTTTCTAATGAATATTTACAATCGATTTTTTCTCATTTAAAACCCTATATAAAAAATGTTTTAGTAAATAAACTTTGATTTTAACTCTTTTAACTCTTCTTTGAATTAAATAATAATAAATGTCCTAATCTAATCCAAGTGGGCCTAAATGATAATAATTTACACTTAAGGTTGTTTTTGGTCGAGATACACTTGTCCAATACAATTAGGACATGTTTTAGGGTAATATTAATATCATTCTTACCCTTAATTACCCTATTTACTTTTAACCGTGGTAAATAAAAGTAAAAAAGTTACTATTCACCAAAAATTATTTTCATCTCATTGAACCACATTTTACTTACTGACATCAACCGTGTCTCTCGAATTTTTGAAATTCCATTCACAGAAGCGGTAAAATTAAGTTTTATGAAAAATTCAGTTTTTTAACTACCACTTAGTAGTTTCACTATTCATCAAAAATTGATGTTTTTCAGAACAATGCCAAAATTTCATCCTAAGCTATATTTCATATTCCGAATTCAAAAATAAAGTCTATTTTACCAAATTCATAACATAGAAGTTGCATTAATTAATTTTATAATTAAATCCCGCTGTTAAAACAAATAGCGTGTTTTTAAGAAACAATATCTATCAAAAGATTGACACTTGATTATGTCTGGTTTAAATGTGAAATTACATTCAATGACCAACATTGTATTAAATTGTAAAAATATATTCTAAATATACTTTAAAACCACTCAAATTAATAATTTATCACTATTAATTATTTCGATTAAAAAAGTTGTTTTTAATTATAATTTAGTAATTTTCACTATTCATCAGAATATGAAAGTTATCCGAAAAGTACCAAAATTTCACCTTAGGCTAAATTCGATACTCCGAATCCAAAAATGAAGTCCATTTTGAGAGTTAAAATTTATAAAATTTAAAAAGTGGTTATTACTATTCATAACTGTTAGTTTTAATGGTATTTTAATAGCATATCGTTGTTTCGTGAAACTCAGTATTGCGTACTACACACGCTATCGAGGAAGGTTGCGATTGCATGTAATGCAAGGCAAGTCAAAGATGCGTGTTGTGCAAGCTCCTTTTTGTGTAGCGTACAACACAAGACATTAATAAAATTAAAAAGAATATGTTTCATAAAATCTCGGGCTGTTACATTGTACCCCCCTTAAAATGAATTTCGCCCTCGAAATTTGTCGGGGTTATAAATGGTTTACTATTCGAAAGTTTCTTTAATAGAAACCCACATCGTAAAAAGGAATATCAAAACCAATCTTTAAAAACAAAAGTATGAAACGTAACGGTTATCCAAATAAACTAATCACTGGGTTTCCACATAGGTGAAAATATGGATATGGAAGAGAAATCTAACCATCATGTTCTGATGGAGAGTGGTAGAGAACATGGCTATGGAAAAGCCAACAATCACAAAGCCATAAATTTGTGATGATCTAAGGTACCATCTGATTCATCAGATATAAGATCACTAGGACAACATTTTTGGTTTTCAAGATCGTTTCCCTAAAGTTAAAGAATTTGAATTAGAATAAATACTTACTTTATTTTAGTACAATCTCACAATTGTTCGTGCCTTTAACAATTTCCACTTCATCTCTTAAATAAATGAAGTTGAATTTGTTATTCGTGAAGTGTTAGCAGATCATGTGATAGAATGACAGGTCATTCCATCTGTCTCAAACAAAAAGTTAGCAAAATTATATACATAAGTCGATCTATAGTGAGATTAATCATATATGGTTCCTAAAATGGACTTTATACTTCATATATTATACTGCTTAATATAATAAAACTAGTTTCTAATAAACAGGGACTTCCTGTAGGCCAGTGGTAGGCGATAAAGGCCAGTCACACTTCGGTTGTGGGTTCGATTCCCACATCCTTGTCCGACGCGATGGGCTGTCGCCCGTCCTGCAGGTTTTCCTTTTTCTAAAACTATATTACTATAACATCCCATCAATAATATCGAAAAAAACTTCTATCCTTAAACAATACTAACTTATTCCAACATAATCCATTCCAATCTTTAGGCTTACCCATAATACTGCAGTCCACTCCCATAATATAGTGAAAACAATTACCAGAGATTTAATACCATCATTGATCCCCATAAGATATGTCTTGTTGGTCACATTCTAAACATTCAAAGTCCTTAATCATGTATTCTCTTGAATACCTTAGTGAAAACATGAATGCAGTTTAAAGTTAACACTTTCCACATTCCAAAATACTCAAAATTCTATATACTCAAACCATGATATTACTTAGTCCTTATATCAATCATGAGCTCATGAATACTATTAAACATTTCATTTTCTCGTTTTCCCTTCATTATGCGCATATCATCTTATTTCCAAAAAATATCTCAATCACTTTGAATACCACATCAATAAATATTGCAATACTCAATGATACAACATTATTTTGGAATCCCATTACATAAACACTTAATCATTCCACCACATCGTTGTCATATTCAACATTGCCAATAGTGATCGCATGTGACTTCCCTTTGTCCTTTGCCTTCAGTGGTTTATCATGTTGATCATCACTAACCCTTGGATTAGGGAATTTATTAGCATAATGCCCCATTTCCTTGCACTTGAAGCATTGAAGTGTTGGTGGTGCGTTCTCTGCAGTGTTTGCTTTATTCACATCATTAGAAACCCTTTTTCCATTACTTCGACACTCAGCTGCTCGATGACCTTCTTTTCCACACTTAAAACATTTTCTAGTCCCTTTAAGACAATCTCCACCATGCTTCTTTCCACACTTTGTGCATAAGTAAACATTCATCTTCTTTTCACCATTATTCTGAGATTTCTCCTTGAACTCCATCTTTTGTTTCTTGTCAAAACCATGAGATGGATATGTAACACCAACTTCCATTTCTACCTTGATAGCACAACTCACAATTTCTTCATAGCTACTGAAGTCTCTTATAGCTAATGCACTTCGAAGACTTGGTTTTAAGCCACTGAAAAATCGATCAACTTTACTTTCAGGTTGGATGATAATGCCAGATGCATACCTTGCAAGTCTTGTAAAATTTGCTTCGTATATACCAACAGATTCATCATCTTTTTTGCTTTAGTTCAAGAAACTCCTTCTCCATCTTTGTTCGAAGAATACGAGGGAAGTACTTATTGAAAAATAAGTTCTTTAACTCGTCCCATTCCATGGACTCAATTTAATCTCTTTGCCTTGTATTCTTGATAAGATTCCACCATTGATCAACTTCACCTTCCAAACGATATACAGCTAAGATGACTTTATCATGTTCAGAACATTGAAGAACTGAAAATATCTTTTCAGTGGTACTGATCCATTGTTCAGAAACAAGTGGATCAGAAGACCCACTGAAAGAAGGTGGACGTTGCCTCATGAAGGACTCAATAGAATATTGTTCCCTTCTCTGCTCATTTGGAAGTCCAGAATGATTCATAGATTGTGTAAGTATAGAAATAAGATTTTTCACTCCATCTCCCATAACATTTGTTTGTTCAGGAGGACAATCATTGCATTGTCCATTGCATTGATCAACATGGTTCCTTCGGGTTCCAACCATCGTCTAAAACCCAAAAAGAATAGTGTGAGAGGAAAAAATCATGCTAGGGAAAACAACATAATAAAGGGGGAGTACCTTCAATATCTAACATCTTAGGTTTAATTCTATGATCATTAGCGTAGTTCTAGTACTATAACTTATACGTATACTTAACCTTAGGGACATCCCTAGACATACCGTAGAAATATCTCTAGGGATCTCACTAACATTTTCGCATCCTAGTTTCCAAAGGTTGACTAAACCTTTCCTCTGATACCAACTGTAGAGACCCGTATCTTGACTTACATGGAAATTACATTACATTTGAGGAATACTTAGTACATAACAAAAAACACACACACAAGGATCGTAATAGTTTAGTGTCTTTGGAAACTCGGAATATAATCTTCTAATCGTGGTGAAAGATCTTCAAAATCTCCCATAAAGATCTTCCTTTTTTTTACCTAAAACCTTTCTTTATATCCTGGGGAAAAGAAAACATAAAAGGGTGAGCTCAAATGCTCAGTAAGGGTAAACAAAAGAAATATCAATCACATCATATACATAAGCACATAACTTTTGGAAATCTTAACCTACAAAAGAGATCATAATTTCATAACATGGGGTAAATCATGGCAGTGAAATATAATCACAATAATCAAAACCTAAAACATGAAACTTTGTGGCATTCACACATAATCATAGAGAATCATTTCTTGTTAGTCAAGACTCATTGCCAAGACTATCTTAGTGGACAAAGTCCCTTTTTGAATCGAGTAACCCTCGTTTCAGTCCTATTTGACTGAACCGTTATAACCTACCGTTCCAGCCCTGTCTATCTCATGAGATATAAAATCTTTACCCAATGCATTGGAGGGAGATATAGGTCCCACCCATCTTATAATGAATCCTTTCTTATGTGTGCCACATAATCATAAATCATACATCATCGCATAACACATGTAACAAAAATGGGATTCTTGAAACATCATGACATCATAAAACAAATCATATAAGGTAAATGACTTCATAAAAATAATTTCCTCACAACATAATCAAATCAATGTAATAATAGGGATAAAAACAGAACCCTTTATTATCTTATATGGAAAATAATTTTGATAAAACACTTGAACTCCATTCTTGAGGAAAATATCCTTTCTTCTTCAAAAACACTTTTCTTTTCTTAACATGTCATACAGTTATAAACTAAAAGAAGTTGATTAAAAATAAACTTGAAAACTTGTAAAGGAAGATTCTTGGAAATAATGTTTTAAAAATCCATTCATGCCGTATAAGTTAAAAACAACATTCTTCGTACTTTTGTCAGAAAAGTCAAAAAGTACCTCGTACGAAAAAAAACGACAAAATATTCCTTTCATATTCTTTACTAAAAACTCACCAAAGGGTAAAATTGGAGTTAAACTATTGAAAGTGGATGGAAACAATATTACATATTGAGGGAACATGGATGTGGATGATAAAATACACCCCAGTAAATACTTACGAATAAACAATCTCGGATAAAAATGAGATTGTGATATTTCCCCTTACCTTAGGTCTGATTTGCTTCGTATGTGTCTGAACCTCCTATTCTTTGAAGCGCCTCTTTGAGACATCCTCTTAGGGCACTAAAATTGGTCTTTGAGGAAGACCAGAACCTCTAGGATGTTTCTAGGGAAGTGTAGAAGAGATTTTGGCAGGGGTTGGCCGAGCTTGAGTGCTCAAATTGGTGTGAGGAGGAGGGGGAGGAGGTGCCCTTTTATAAGGGAGGAGAGGGGCACCTTAGGAATATCTCAAAATATTATTTTATATTAAAGTCAAAATCGGTTTATAATGGTTCCAAAGGGTCTTATTTTGAAGCTAAAGTGGGTAAGGGTCTAAATCCTATCAACCAATAGGATTTAGACAAGTTTAGGGTATTATTTTAACCTTATCAATTAGATTTAACTCTAAGTTAAATAATTTAACTTTTACCATGTCTTTTTGTTTTCTTTCACTATATGGTTAATAAACTTACTATAACATTCCAAAAGAAACAAAAATTGTTTATTATTAATATATATATCCTTATCTAATTAATTTGGCTGAAACTTAGATTTTTAGGAATAAAATAACAATTAATAATATAATATTTGATTTAAAAACTATTTTGTGTCAATTTTGACACTATTTGATATATGATTTTTGTGAAAGTCATAACAGAATTATATGTTCGAAACAAGTTGATTAAATCAACAATACTATATCATAGTAACCTATAAAATTAGTGAAATTCATAAAAAGTCTCAAATTACATTTATTTTGGTGTTTATAACATCAATTATGTCAATATTTCATAAATAAGATAATTACTGCATCATCTTTGTGTCATAAATAAATTAAATTATTTGATGTCTAAAAATTACAAATAAAATACCATTATGTAGGAAATCTTTTTATCTTTCTAATGAATATTTACAATCGAATTTATCTCATGTACAACCCTATATAAAAAATGTTTTAGTAAATAAACTTTGATTTTAACTCTTTTAACTCTTCTTTGAATTAAATAATAATAAATGTCCTAATCTAATCCAAGTGGGCCTAAATGATAATAATTTACACTTAAGGTTTTTCTTGGTCGAGATACACTTGTCCAATAGAATTAGGACATGTTTTAGGGTAATATTAATATCATTCTTACCCTTAATTACCCTATTTACTTTTAACCGTGGTAAATAAAAGTAAAAAGTTACTATTCACCAAAAATTATTTTCATCTCATTGAACCACATTTTACGTACTGACATCAACCGTGTCTCTCGGATTTTTGAAATTCCATTCACAGAAGCGGTAAAATTAAGTTTTATGAAAAATTCAGTTTTTTAACTACCACTTAGTAGTTTCACTATTCATCAAAAATTGATGTTTTTCAGAACAATGCCAAAAATTTCATCCTAAGCTATATTTCATATTCCGAATTCAAAAATGAAGTCTATTTTACCAAATTCATAACATAGAAGTTGCATTAATTAATTTTATAATTAAATCCCGCTGTTAAAACAAATAGCGTGTTTTTAAGAAACAATATCTATCAAAAGATTGACACTTGATTATGTCTGGTTTAAATGTGAAATTACATTCAATGACCAACATTGTATTAAATTGTAAAAATATATTCTAAATATACTTTAAAACCACTCAAATTAATAATTTATCACTATTAATTATTTCGATTAAAAAAGTTGTTTTTAATTATAATTTAGTAATTTTCACTATTCATCAGAATATGAAAGTTATCCGAAAAGTACCAAAATTTCACCTTAGGCTAAATTCGATACTCCAAATCCAAAAATGAAGTCCATTTTGAGAGCTAAAATTTATAAAATTTAAAAAGTGGTTATTACTATTCATAACGGTTAGTTTTAATGGTATTTTAATAGCATATCGTTGTTTCGTGAAACTCAGTATTGCGTACTACACACGCTATCGAGGAAGGTTGCGATTGCGTGTAATGCAAGGCAAGTCAAAGATGCGTGTTGTGCAAGCTCCTTTTGGTTTAGCGTACAACACAGGACATTAATAAAATTAAAAATAATATTTTTCATAAAATCTCGGGCTGTTACAGTGTATCATTATTTAAGGTAATAATTTACATCATAAAAATTTAAAATAAATTACCATGATGAAGATAAAAATTTTAGGTTTCAAATTACTATTTATAGTCAAATATATCTTCTAAATAACCACATATTAAAAATGTAATGATTATTAAAAACATGAGTATGACATATTTGAATTTCCTTAAAATAAAATACTATAAAATGATTAAAGTCATCCAAGTGGATCCAAGAGGACATAAATTATACCCAAGGACAGTTTTTTTCTACAATAACTCATAAAAAAAGTTATTACAAGTGTTAGGATATATTTTATAATATTTATAATATTATTTTTACCCTTCATTATCTGACTTACCCTTAAGAATGGTAATTAAAATTACTAAAGTTACTATTCATATTGTTAAAAAATAAAATCGACATATTTACATAATTTGTACCTTCATATTCCAAATATTAAATCTATTTTTCAAAATTCAAATCACATAATTGGCTAAAATTAAATTTAAATTAATCCCATAGACAAGGTGGGGAAACGAGCTATTAAAGTGAAAACATTTAAAATATTGAAATGTTTTTATATCCAAATTTAATATGGAATTGATTCCAATGACCTAAATTAGATAAATTTTGTAAAATTAATCTAATTATACTTTAAAACTATTCAAAAATATAATTTAACACAGTAAATTATTTATATTAAAAACTGCTTTAATTAAAATTCTGTATTTTTTATTATTCATCAAAACATGAAACTTTTCAGAAAAATACCCAAAATTAAACCAAAGTAATTTTTTATATTATTATTTTAGAGAATAAATTTATTTTTTCAAATATAATTTATAAATGTGTTAAAAACTTTATTTAAAACAGGTGTTCCATCAAAAGGTGGTTAATATCTTTTTATAAAAATACATATTTTATGCATAAAATTGGATCTGTTCTTATATCATGCCTATAAAACAAATTGGATGAATGTGAAAAATTATATTTAACATAAAAAATATATAAATTTCTTAATATGGTTAATACTATTTATTCCCACCCATTTAACAACTATGTTATAATAATATTTCATTGTTCGTTTAAGTTTGGGGTTGCGTGTAACATAATATTTTGAAAGGATTAACTTTAAATAGAGACACACCGTCAAATTTTTGGGTGTTACATATATAA
Organism: Viscum album; assembly: GCA_963277665.1. NCBI lineage: Eukaryota > Viridiplantae > Streptophyta > Magnoliopsida > Santalales > Viscaceae > Viscum > Viscum album. The sequence goes on along the minus strand of OY728121.1, from coordinate 755,319,515 downwards.
TTCCACATTGAAATGTAATATCATGAATATTTAATTATTCATGTTATTTTAAGTATTAATTTTAATTTTTTCATCCAAGGGGATTTGATTTGAAAATTACCAAGTGATAAATGTTATTGTGAAATCTCCCTTTCTTTTGTGACTATTAACTTTTTTAAAAAAATCACTATATTGTAATAAATTTTCATTGGAAATTAGATTCCTATTAAATATATATATTCTTGCGTAATGGATATTGTTATTTTCTAAATAGTATACCATTTTTATATACAGTATTTATATTGAAAGTAATTCGATTAACTGAGAAAATATTTATAAATCCATATCCTTTATTCAATATAGATATTTGATAAAGAACATTGTTTATAAGTTAAATAGATTATTTGATATATGAGGAATTCTTTGGGATGGTTGGACATGGGCTGGGGACCATTTAAATTAATCCCCTCGATGCATCGATAGTCTCATGAGATAAATAAGTTGGCCAAATCAGATGGGTTTCTACCCGGTATGCTTTAACCCTTCTTTTGAATGGTCTTGAGAGTAAAGGTTCCATGTTCTTAGGAAACATGATGTCTGATTTTTAAGAATTTACTTCATTAAGAATTCAGTTATTATTACTATCCATGATATTTTTTCTATAAAATTATTTATGGATGCATTTTATTCACAATTCATTGATCGAATTAAATGTGTTTCAGTTATTTACCTTCCAATATTGATTATACCTTATCAAGATATTTATATGGAATGTGTGTTCATTTATCTACATTTATATGGTGATTATGTTAATTGATTCATGATAGGTTTCACTATAATTACCTCTTAGAAAGTATTTTAACTCACACTTATTTTGTTTCCTTTCTATAGGTTTTGAAGATGTGACATTTGAATGAGTTTTCAAGAATAAAATTTATTAGCCTTTTAATTGTATTATGATTTATTTCCTATTAACAATATAAAATTAGCATTATGTATGTATATAGTTCTCTAAAACTACTAAACAGATTAGTTATTCCGGATTTGATTCCATGCAATCATGATAATGTAGAAAAGTTTGGCACTAGCACTGGGATACTGGGGTCGGGTTATTATACTCAGGACACAACCATACCTACCCAAGCCTTTTGTTGGAAAAAAAATCTAGTTCTAGCATCAAATTCATCATGAAAATCACTTCTTCCACTGCCACATCATCATTTTTATCATCACATGTAATGACCCAATGTTTTATCACTATAAATTATATTATTATAATTATGTCCCAAAAAATAACATTAGGAAACACAATTCCACATCATGAATAAATGAACTACTAAATTCTATGTGACCTTTAAACACAATTTTTCCACTTCTGTGATTTGAATTCTGAAAATATGACATACATGATTACGATCAGCAAGTTTTTTGGAGTTTGATAGGAAAAAAGTAATTTTTGGTGAATAGTAACTTACCTTATGAATAGTAATATGATCCTTATGAATAGTACATCGGCCAGGTGAATATGAACCTTACCAATAATAGTATAAATAAAACCTATCCATCCTATAAGTGATAATATGAAATTATTATATTATAGTATTTTTGTAAGTCATTAATATTTGCTGATTAATTTAATAATTTAAAATAAAATGTATTCACAAAAAATTATTTTGATGTCTTATAATTATGTGATAATTTTACGAGACCTTAAGTAATTTTCCAGTGTTACAAAATCAGCTATAAATTTAAAATCTGTAATTTCCAAGTAAATAATGATTTTATTTAAAAATTAAATTACTCATATTTAGAAAACTATTTTCAAAAAATGGAGTTCATTTTTGGATTATACATATCTAAAAATTGTTAAGGTGAATTTTTGTGATTTTTCTGAAATACTTTAATTTTTGTTGAATAGTAAAATTCGATAATTTACAAAATATGCTAAATAAATGAATTTATGCATCATTCTTGAGTCATGGATGATGTAAATTGAAATTTATTCTAACTTACATTGTCAATTTTCTATATCTAGTCATTTAATCATCACCATTTCTTATCTTGTGGAGAAATAATAAATTAATGATTATAATATTGAGAAAACCCCTCTCCCCTCCACTATAATTACCACCCCTCACAACCTCATTTCCTCACACCTCTCAAGATTTAATACTTGTCCAAAATTCTATCCAAATCTCTTCCATAGAACGTCCCCCACGTATAAAAGCTCTTGGTATCATCAAAAGACCAAGCCTTAGAGCCATGAGGAGGATCTCAAGAGGAGTATTCAAGAGGTAATTCCTCTATCTCTTTTCTTTCAATTTCCATTCAAATTTCATTTCATTTCTTCTCTTATCCTCAAATTATCTTATCCAGATATCACAATAACTCTAGTGTTATTGATGTAATTTTATTATATCATGTTAATGGTAGATTATTTATCAAACTATTCTCTCTCTCTCTCTCTCTCTCTCTCTTTTATTTTGTTAAAATGAAGTCATTTCCTGTGATATGTTAATTTACCACCATCATGGGTGATGCACCTTCATTTTCCTTTAAAGACTTAAATGTTGTTAATAAAACCATTTAATGGTTAAAAAAAGATTTTAATATTTATTTCTTAACCCCTTTTATGTTTTGGAAACAAATTTTATACATAATACTAAATGATAAGACAAAGCATGTTCATTGTAATAAAAAACCACCCAAATTAACCTAAAACGGTCATCATTAAATTTTATCTAATGATTCATACTCAAAGTATATAACCAAATTCATTATATGATAATTTAAAATCCTGTAAGATAATTAATAAGATATAATAGAAATTTTTTATGTTTATCCATGTTCTACACAAACTTCCATTCATGTGTGCAAGTGAACTGTTCATGAAAACCAAGAAAAAAACACCCCCGAACAATGAATTTAAACTCTATAACTCATAAAAAGGCCCATTAAGGAACTTAATAATACCATAAAAAATCAAATAAATATATAAAAGTTTATTTAATTGTTAATTAATTAATCTAATGTGATTATATATGACATTAAAGTGAAGAAAGTGTTTGGACACAAGGTAAGGGGAATTCTCAAACCCAACTCTCTTTCTTATAGTTTTCCCTGTTTCACTCCATTTTCAGTATTATTATTCCTTAAATACAATTTCTTTTTCATTATATTACCTTTTCTAGGATATACATGTTTTATAATAGTGTTTATGTCAAACACAATGTTTTCCAAAAGAACTCTTATTTCAAAAACACACCTCTTACTTCCCACTCACGGTTGATGGTGATTGTATCAAGTATGTTATTCCCTCTTATATTTGGGAACCCAAAGTTTATGAATGTATGATCAATGAAGTGAAATCCATTACTTTCCATGAATTTTTATATGTTCAAGATTGATATATGCTCCATATGTAATTCATGATAATGTTAATGTTAGGATGTGATCGGTGAACCTAGAATTATATAGCACTCCAATGAATTGAGTAATGTGAATAACCTCACGAGTAAAGTGAAATATACAAGAACATGATGCTATCTTTATTCACAAATATGCATGGTAGTATACCACTAAGACATGGTTTTTCGTTTTTATGCATTTCCACATTCCATGTTATTATCTAATGCCACTTCTCAGGATTATGATGATGGTGTTATGATTATGTTCTCCCCATGTTACATTGTTTCATTTTATTATCTATCATCTTATTGGTATTTTAGCTCACCCCTTTTTTATGTATATCCTCAGGTGACTACTTGTACTAAGGAGAAGTCAAGATCCAATAAGAAGTTGGAGAATAATGAATTAAATAAATTTTTTATGTTCTAAATGTTATGTATGGTCTTAGATTTCTCAATACACTAAACGTTTGGATCCTCATAGTGTAATGTTTTTATATGGTTTATATTTGAAATGTTGTAATAATAATTTAAGAAAAATAAGGGTCACTATAGTTGGTATCATAGGAACAATTTATTTAATTTAGGAATTGGGATTAGATAACCTAAGTGAAAATCCCTAGTATGAGAATAAGTATATGTAAGAACAAAAGAATCTTTGATAAACATAGGGATCCCATAAGATATGACTTTAGTGTTAATTTCACAAAGGAATAACTTATTTAATCATGACTTGTTTAATTATGTTTTCTTCTAACAATTTTTACTTTAGAAAATGGTGGGAACCAAGAGAAATCATGCCAAGAACCTATACTAGGGACAATGCGGGGATTTCACGAAAAACATACCCAATGCTTTGGTAGGTGGAGTTCAGAAATTTAAAGCGATGCTTACTCAACTATACCAGGTTATAAATAATAACCCAAATAATTTGGAACTTACTCCTTTTCCTAAGAGGTAGAAATTGTCTATCGAGTTTTTTATGCCGCAACAACCACCAACATTTAGTGGGACTTTCGATCCACTTGTTATAGAACAGTGGGTCAACTCCATGGAGAGGATGTTTTAAATGATTCACTACTATGAGATGGATAAGGTGAATTTGTCCATTTATCATCTAGATAGAGAGGTTGACCAATGGTGGGATTTGATTACGAACACCAAGATGAGGGATAAAATTGAAGAGATAGAGTGGAAAGACTTTAAAATAATGTTTCTTAACAAGTATTTCCCAAGAACTCTTCATTAGAAGATGGAGAGAGAATTCATTGAGATCAAGAAAAAGGAAGAAGAATTTTTCACCACCTATGAAGAAAATTTCTCAAGGATTACAAGGTACACTTCTGGTTTTGTTATCAATAATGATAGAAAAATTGATAGATTCTTTATTGTATTAAAACCACCCCTTTTAAAGGCTCTTGAAATTTGAGAATTTGGGAGTTATAAAGAATTTGTTCGATGTGATCTCAAAGTGGAAATGGATTTTCTATAATGGTCCCATGGCTATGGTGATAATAAATGAAATATGGAGTTTCATGCCAGAGGATCTAATGAGAAAGGTGGAATGAAAACTTAACCACGCACATGTCAAAAATGTGGGAAGAAACATCATGGTAATTTCCTCAAAGTGATGGGGAACTGCTTCAAGTGTGGGATAGAAGTCCACCAAGATCAAGAGTGTCTAAAATACATGAGAAGTTAGGATATTGTGGTGAAGGAAAGGAGAGAACCACCCATGGTCAAATTCTATAATTGTTGTGAGAAATGGAACTATGCAAGCCAGTGCACTAAACCTCAAGTTCTCGATGGCAGTCAGTGCCATCAGCCACCAAATCAAAAAAAGAAAGGGAAGGATTATACCATCAATATTGTGGAAGTGGACTAATAAAATGAAGTTGTATAAGGTACACTTCCTATTCACTCAAGAATGGAAAAATTATTATTTGATTATAGTTCTATGCATTCCTTTATATCTCGCATATTTTATAGAACTATTGAATCGAATCTCCAAAACTTTGAAAAAGTGATATATGTAAAAAAAATGATTTGTGAAATCATTTCAACCCAAGTGTTGGACTATTATCCTTTTGGTTTATGTGGGAAGATTCTTTTAAGGAATCTCGGGATACTTCCATTTATGGAATTCGATGCTATAATGGGAATGGATTGGCATGCGTTATATAGAGCACATATCAATTTTCAGGAAAAGGAAATATCTTTTCATATTCCAAACCATCCCATTATCCTATATAAATGAAAGGAAGATCTTGAATATCCTTTGAAAAATCCTTCTACAGTGTGGATGTTGATTCCCTATGAAGAAGCATACCTCACTTAAATGGCTGATTCAAAGGATGATATCAACCTAGGGGAAATGCCCATCATGAGGGAATTCAATTATGCATTACCGAAAGAGTTACATGAACTACCCCTAAAGCTACTCCTATCTCAAAGTGTCCCTATCTGATGGCTTCTATCGAGCTAGAGGAGTTAAAGAAGAAGATGAAAGAGCATTTAAATAATGGGTTTATACGCCCTAATGCATCAACTTGGTGTGCGCCAGTGCTCTTTGTGAAGAAGAAGGATGGATCAATGAGATTTTGTATCAATAATCAAGAACTCAACAAGATCACCATAAAGAACAAGTATCCTCTTCCAAGTATTGACGACTTTTTTGATAACTTGCGAGGAGCTTATTACTTCTAAATAGTGGATCATCATTCGAGATATCATCAGTTAAAGGTAAAGAAGGAAGATATACATAATACTACTTTCCATATAAGGTATATGAACTATTTTTTTGATTATTACCTTCAGACTTACTAATGCCCCTACAATCTTCCTGGATTTGATGAATAGAGTCTTTATACATTACCTTGGAAAATTTGTGGTAGTTTTTATCGATGAAATTCTAATCTACTCCAAGATAAAGGAGTAACTTGAAGAACATCAATGTCTTGTGTTAGAGAAATTATGGAAGGAGAATTTATACACCAAGTTCATCATGTGTTACTTATTTATGAACCAAGTCACTTTCTTGGGACTTGTGATCACAAGTGTGGGAATTTCTATGGACCCTAAAAAAACAAAGGTGATGGAGGAATGGAAGAGACCCTCTAGTTTCATGAAAATCCATAGTTTTCATGGTTTAACTGGGCACTACTTTTGTTTGGTGGGAAATTCTCATGATTGTAAAGCATGCTAACTATGTTAACAAGGAAAGGGTTAAAGTATGTCTAGATAGAAGAATAAAAGGAATACTTCAAGGAGATAAAGATAAGTCTGATCATTGCACTTGTACCCACATTACCGAAAAGTAGAGAATGTTTTGTGATATACAGTGATGATTCTACGAAATCCTTGGTTTGTGTACTCATGAAAAATCATAATGTGATAGCCTATGCCTCATGAAAGACGATGATCCATGAGAAAAACTACCCTATGCATGATCTATAGCTAGCAGTTGTGATTTTTTCCTTGAAAATGTGGAGGCAATACCTCTATAGTGAGAAGTGTGATATATATACCGATCACAAGAGCCTAAAGTATATATTCACACAAAATGATATCAAGATGCATCAAAGGAGATAGTTAGAGCTAATCAAAGAACACAATTGATCTATTCATAATCATCCTAGTAAGGAAAACAAGGTAGGTGATGCCCTAAGCCGAAAAGAACTTGCTTCTCTATCTATGTTGTGGATTTAGAGATACCATCTCTTCAAGGATATGCAAAGGATGGATTTGGAAATAATAAGGGAAAGGAATACATCCTATATTTCCCAAATGATTACACAACCATCTATCCAAGAGAAGATTATGGAGGCATAAAGTGATGATCTAGGGTTATAAATGAAAGTGAATGCAGTAAAGGAAGGGAAACTACAAGAGTTCCTATTGATGATGATGGTGTGATTTATTTTGGAATGAGGATTTTTGTGCCTTTATAAACTGAGATAAACAATGATCTACAGAAAAATGAACATAGTTCAAATTTCTCTATCCATCCCGGTAGCACAAAGATGTACCGTGATCTATATGAAAACTTTTGGTGGGCCAACATGAATAAGGAGATTGGTGAGTATATCTTAAGGTGGTTGGTATCTCAGCAAGTTAAATCCGAGTGACAAAAGTCCGAAGGTATGATTCAACAATTGCCTATAACCATGTGGGAATGGGAGAATGTTACTATGCACTTTGTCATTGGTCTCCCAAAGACATCCAAAGGAAATAATGTGATATGGGTTGTGGTGGACCGACTCACCATGGCTGCTCACTTTATCGCTATTTTTGAAGATCTCTTGCTTGAACAACTTGAAAATATATATGGGAAGGAAGTGGTGAGACTGTATGGGGTTCCTCTCTCAATTGTCTCTGATTATGACCCCAGGTTCACATCCAAATTCTAGAGGAGTATTCAATATGCCTTTAGTACTGAATTAAATTTCAGCATAGTCTATCACCCCAAAATGATGGCCAATCTGAAAGGAATATTCAAACACTTGTAGATATGACATGAGCCTACTCTGTATAATTCAAAGGTTAATGGTATCAGAACCTCCCATTATTTTAGTTATCATATAACAATAGCTTCTACTCGAGTATTCAAATGGCTTCATATGAAACTCTATATGGAAAGCGATTTAGAAATCCAACCTGTTTGGATGAATTTGGAGAAATAAATCTACTTGGACCTGATCTTGTACAAAAACACTTGTAGATATGACATGAGCCTACTCTTTATAATTCAAATGTTAATGGTATCATCACCTCCCATTAGTTGAGTTCTCATATAACAATAGCTTCCACTCGAGTATTCAGATGGATTCATATGAAACTCTATATGGAAAGAGATTTAGAAATCCAACCTGTTGGGATGAATTTGGAGAAATAAATGTAATTGGACCTGATCTTGTACAATAGATGATAGAAAAGGTGCAATCCATCTAGAAACATATCAAATCTGCTTAGAGTCATAAAAAGTGCTATGATTACAACTGTCGAAGGGACTTAGAGTTCGACATCAGAGATGAAGTCCTCCTTTGGGTATCTATATGGAAGAGAGTCATTTAGTTTGAAAAGAAAGGGAAACTAAGCCCAAGGTACATTGGCTCCATTGAGATCCTTGATCTCATAGGATCCCTGGCCTATTAGCTACACTTCCACTGAATATAGCTCAATTTCATGATTTGTTTCACGTATCACTCATGAGGAAGTACATACCAGATCCCTCACATGTACTGAACTCAAAGGTGGTACTAATGTATGAAAATATCTCTTATGTGGGGAAATAATTAAAGATTCAGGAACAAAAATACAATCCAACTTGTCAAAGTGTTGTGGAGGAACCATAATTATGAATAGGTAACTTGGGAACTCGAGGAGGTGATGAAGGAGAAGTACCCTCACATATTTATGTAAAACAGAATTTTGAAGATGAAATTTCAAAAGGGGGGAATAATGTACCAACCTAATGTTTCATCTAGAGAAATTACCTTGTTATAATTATGTCACATAAAATCACATTAGGAAACACAATTCCACACTATGATTAAATGAAATACTAAATTCTATGTAACCTTTAAATGATGATTTTATTTAAAATTTAAATTACTCATATGTAAAAAATTATTTCAATAAAATGGGGTTAAATTTTTATTCTACATTTCAAAAAAAATTTACGGTGAATTATTTGGATTTTTCTAAAATACTTTAATTTTTGGTGAATAGTGAAATTCGATAATTTACGAAATATGATAAATAAATGAATTTATACATCATGCTTGAGTCATATCTGATCTAAATCAACACTGTTTCGAAATAAAATGCTTATTTTACAATATTTAGTCATATAATCATCGTTATTTCCTATCTTGTGTAGAAATAATAAATTAATGATTATAATATTGAGACAACCCCTCTCTCCTCCACTATAAATTCCACCCATCACAACCTCATTTCCTCACTCCTCTCAAGCTTCAGGTCTTATCCAAAATTCTTACCAAAGATCTTATCTATCCCCTAACCAATTTCCAAGAGGTCTTGGTCTCATCAAAGTACCAAGAATAGTAGCCTTGAGGAGGATCTCAAGAGGAGAATTCAAGAGGTAATTCCTCTATCTCTTTTCATTCATTTCCTTTGAAATTTCATTTCATTTCTTCTCTTATCCTAAAATTATCTTATCCAAATGTCATGATAACTCCATTATGATTTTTATAATGGTATTCTATCATGTTAATGGAATATTATTCATTAAACTCTCCCTTATTTCTTATTTTTTAAAAATGAAATCATTTCCCGTGATGTGTAAATTTACCATCATTGTGGGAAATACACCTTTATTTTCTTTCAACGCCTTCAAGTATGTCAATAAAACCATTAAATGGTTTAAAAAACATTTCAATATGTTTGTTTTAACTCCTTTTATGTTCTGTAAACAAATTTTATACATAATACTAAATGATAAAATAAATCTTGTTTGTTGTGATCTAAAAACCACCCAAATTAACCTAAAACGATCATCATTAAATTTTATATAATGATTAATCCTCATAAAATATAAAAAAATTCATTATAAGGTAATTTAAAATCATGGAAGATAATTAATAATATATGATATTAATTTTGGATGTTCATCAACATTCTATATGAACTTCCATTCATGAGTACAAGTGAACCATTCATGAAAACAAAGAAAAGACTCTCCTAAACAATGAATTTAAACTCTATAACTCATCCAAAGGCCCATAAAAGAAGTAAATAAAACCATATTGAATAAAATAAATGTATAAATGGTTCTATATGTGTTAATTAATTAATCTAATTTTATTATACAGGATATTAATGTGAAGAAAGCGTCTAGACACAAGGTAAGGGGAATTCTTGAACCCAACTTTATTTATTCTGGTTTTCCTTATTTAACTCCATTTTCAGTATGTTTATTCCTTAAAAATCATTTATTTATAATTATATTAACTTTTATGGGATAATTTTTTCTTATACTATATTTTATGTCAAATACATTGTTTTCCAAAATAAATCTTCTTTAAAAAACACACCTTTTACTTTCCACTCTAGGTTGATGGTTCTTGTATCAAGTATGTTATTACCTCTTTCATTTGGGAACCAAATTATATGAATGTATGGTTTATGAAGTAAAACCCATTCCTTTACAAAGGTTTTTTTTATGTTCAAGATTTATATATGTTCCAAGTGGCATGCATGATAATGTAAATGTTATGATGTCACGGGTGTTCCCAGAAGTATATAGCACTCCAATTCATTGGGTAACATGAAGACCCTAATAAGTAAATTGAAATATGCGTGAAAATGATGCTATATTTTTTCAGAAATATGTGTTTTATTTTACCCCTAAGACATGATGTTTCATTTTATTTATTTCCACATTCCATGCTATTATCTAATGCCTCTTCTCATGATTATGATGATGATGTTATGATTATGTTCACCCCATGTTACATTGTTTCATGTTCTTATCTATCCTCTTACTGGGATTTTAGATCACCCCTTTTTAATGTACATCCTCAGGTGACTACTTTTACTAAGAAGAAGTACATATCCACTATGAAGCTAGAGATGAAGGAATTAAATAAATATTTTATGTTGTAAATGTTATGTATGGTCCTAGTTTTCCCAAGACACTGAACCTTTGAATCCACATGGTGTAATGTTTTTATGTTTTTTATATTTAAAATGATGTAATTGTAATGTAAGAAAAATGAGGGTATATATATCACACATCCACACAAAACATAAAAATGATGGTACTAGGGTATTTGAAACATAAATAATATCAACATTGTGCCGTTCTACAACCATGCATGACCCCCACTACACATCACATCCTTTCATCATGAGAAACCACTACCAACTATGCCTCCATCAAGAGACATGGTATAAAAAAAACTATGCCATTTCCTGATTCTTTTTTTTGAAGGAAGATTAAGGAAGATGGAGTAATCATCCATCTGTTCCTCACCATCTGGATATTGGGGTAGAACACCCCTAGAACATCTGAGTGTTGGTATATAATACTCAAAATGGGGGGGGGTGTGCATATTAAAATATCATGAAAGTAAAAGTATATATATATATACACATAAATATCATAAAAACCCAACCAAAAGGTTTTACACCAATAATTATTTATCTTCACATTATCATTAACACCATACCAACATTACCACACACAACCACTAACGAATACAACTCTGCCACACTAAACATATACAAACAACCCACTTTACTTTATTTTAAATATAGGTTGATCCCATTTTTATATTATTACATTATTCACCACCATTCATTAATTAATCCATTTAATTTTATATTTGATAACAAATCATTGTAACCTACATTCACATTTTTTTTCTTTTATGTCCAACATGTTTATAATTATTTAATTCATTAAACTAGTTACCGCATGTAAATTCTAGCCTAATTTTAATAAATTTAATCCCACACCATTACAATTTCATTATTACCAACCTCATATTCCATCACTACTATGATAATACAACAAGTCATAAAAACAACCCATTCAACTTACTATAACAACCATCACATATCCTACAAAATCTACTACCATAACCCAACCATATCATGACTAAAACAACATATATACCACCAAAAACATCCACTTCCCATAAAAAATCTCACACATTAACCTATAACCACCATAATCACACAACCCCACATAGACCACACAACCATAAGGTAGTAACAATCATGATAGTAACACACAAAAACATATTAAAAATTATTATATTTTTCCAAAAATTATTTAGAGGGGATTTCACTTTAAATCATCTTCTCATTCATAGATATTTTTATACAGTTCCAGATTTACAAGGGTAACCAATTATTAGTTGAATAAACATATTAAAACATTTATGAATGGTGGTTTTAAACAAAAATTTATAGGGGTTATTGATCCAAACATGGGTTAATAATTTCAGAACCATCACAAGATGCACATTACAACATATTACAATCTTGGATAATAATCATCACTAAAAAATAATAAAAAATATAGTAAAACATGATAATGAACCCTACCCCACACAATTCAATCTAATTCAGTTAATTATCTTAATTAGTTAATTTATAACACCAATCCACTTGAAAACAAAATCATGTTAATTGCATAGATAAAAAAAAGAAGAGGAGAAAAAGGATCCCCTACCTAGAAAAGATTTTTTGAGATGTGATGCATAGAAAACTATAGGAAAATAATATGATATATATGCCTGGATATTGAAATGTTAAGGGCTTTATCAACAAAAAAACACTAACAAATAATAAAGGAATATGAAATATAAAACAATTCCTACCTCAGACATGAAAAACTACTATAGAATACAGATATGGAACCATACTATTAAACGTTTCTAGAATAAAGAGAAATATAGTGACCCATTCCATTGACACATATTATTTCATGTTTTTTAACATAAATATCTATTAATAAAAATTAAGGATCAAAATAGCCTTGTTTATTTGGAAGACTAGGTTTAGAGTACATCAAAAGGAAACTAGAACATACTATCTTAATTTTATTATTCATGATGAGCTTTAAAATAAAATTGTGCTCGTAAAACTATATTGAATAATATAATGAATACATAAAAGAAAGTGGTGAGATAATATTCCTAGTAAAAGTATAACGATGATAAGGAAAATAACATGTGAGTCAAATTTATAACATGATATCATAATAGAAAAGTCTCATAAGTAATCACATAGAAGAATAATATAAATAACATGGTATCATAAGATAATAGAAACAAAGTAAATGTTTCAGAAATATATGAAATGTGTAAGTAACATATAACACGACATAAAAATGAGTCAATGCTAACTAACTAGATAATATCATATGGTGTAAAAATTCCCATAATGAATTATATTTACTCCATAATCCCAAACACAACATCTCATGAAAAAAAATATTAACCCAATGAATTGGAGAACTATCCATGTGCACCATAATTATATATTCATGATTATGTGTTCCATAAAGGTAAATCAATCATATGGAATAAATATATGAATTACCCATGGAATTAAATGGGATTCATAATACTGCCTTATATCATAATCAAATTAAATTTCATAATTAAGGATTTTGAGAAATGAACATAAGGAATGTATTTCCCCATCAAAGGAGGGAAGAATAAGATAAGTATATATGTGGGAGAAATATATAAAAAATTTAGAAGCATTCCATAACAATAAATGTTATTATTACTGATGAAAATGTATTTAAGAGATCACATGGAACATTCCTCGAAAAAAATTCCCTTTTCACATTGAAATAACTTATTTAAAATTTAAGAAAATTACAAAGTATCGTAGAAAATATTTTATTTGAAATAAAAATGGAAACTTATAAATGAATCTAAAATTCATCGATAATTCATGACATGGGTGAATTCTGTTCATGCTGTATAAGTTAGAAGAAAACATTCCTTTCACACTTTTGTAAAAAAGGTCAAAAAGAACCTTGTTCAGAAAATAAAAGAAAGATTCATTTTAAGAAATTTTGTAAAAAATGTTGAACATGGGTAAAAATTTATTTAATAATTTATTTAAGGATTTTAAATATATTATTTAATTTTTTTAAGGAAAATATGGATATAAAAGTAAAATATTCCCGACCATGTAGAAGAAAAGTCGATATTCATTGAAAACATTCTTTATATATCTTGAGTATTTAAAAGAGGAAAATGAATGGAAAAATTATAGTTTTTATAAATAACCATAGGAGAATAAAATATATATTTTTAATATGAAAAATCAAATGGTTCTCCCATTAGAGACTTAAAATGAACAATTCTGAATAATGATGAGACTATGTAATAAACCCTTACAACTTCAAAAAACATTGAATCATAACTCTCATGAAATAAATAAAATAAAATGAAAAATTAAATACCATGAATATAAATATATTTATGATATAAAAAATAAAATAGGAAATAAATACACAACATATAAATAAACAAGTTCATAATACCAAATATGTCTCAATGAAGTGGAAATTGAGAAATACCCCATTACAAAGTTCGTATCACTAAAGTGAGAATAAATTAATGAAGTTATTTTGTATGTAAAATGTGAATCCAAATAAAAAATTAGAAATAGAAAATAAAATAATCAAAGTTAATTAAACACATAATATTATCATATAAAATATAATGCATAAGTAATTTAACCCAATGAAAAAAAACTGAGTTATAAAATCCCTTACCTCAAGCCCGATTCATCATGTGTGTTATTTATATTATTGAATAATAAAACATGGTTAATTATTTAATTTCATGAGAATACTTTTCATGTTTTTATTTCCTTTATTTTATTTATTATCATGTTATATTGAATTACTTAATCTTTTAGGTTCAAGTCGAATGTTTTGATGATGTTCGACTCATATGTCGAAAATCAAATTAAAATGTTTACGAAGTTCATATAGAACATTGTTTAATAATATCCAAAATAATAATAGTGACATAATTATAATTTTTAGACACCAATTATACTTTCAAAACAAATCATTAAGGATTATTATAAAAAATGAACTACATTGCAATCATAGACACAATTGGCGATACATCCCCATGAGTAATGGTTCCATTTTTCAAATATTATGATGAAAAGAAGATAAGTGTCATTGTATATTTCATTAATGATAATTATATCATATATATAATTTTATTTCTTTAAATAAACTTATATATACCACACATCTCTTTATGGAGGTGGTAATCCGCACGTACGTATGAACAATATTTTAATTTTTCTATGAATGGAAAGGTAATAAAATATATGATATATTAATTTTAAATAAAGATAAATATTTCATGATTATTATATATATATATATATAGTAATTCCATAATCTTGAAAAACTATTATAGGTGATGATGGAATACAAATTACATCGATTCGTGAGATGATAATCCACTACACACACGAAAGATGGTTTCATATCCCATTTTATGGAAGATAAGATAGATTTATGTTGTTAAATTCTCATAACAATATATTATTATATAGGATATAATGGTGTTATTATATAATCATATTTTAATAAAAATTTTAGCATATGGAAGAAGAAAGAAAACAGAAAATTCTTGATTAATGACTATACCTCTTCTTCGGACAACCACTAGAGATTTATACAAAAATATTACCTAGGATTGTTTTATAACAAAAAAAGGAGTATAGAAAATGGGTAGGGATTAAATTTATTTATTTATTAATTTATTTTTATAACTAAAAGGATCTTTAAGTTTTGATATGAGAGGATTGGGGGTGTCTTTTTATAAGTGGGGGAGGGAACCCACTTGGAGATTTCTTAAAATAATACAAAATAATAAAGTAATTCTCAAGAAAAAATGATTCCAAATGAAAATATATTCAAATTTGGGATAGTATAAGGTATAAATATTTCCAAAACATAATATTTAGACCACTTTAATGGATAAAAAAACTCTTATATTTTGGTTTAACCCCCCAGTAAACTCGGTTAAACCTAAACCATTGTAATTAATTTTTACTATTTTTACTATTCATTATGAAAAAAATAAAGTTGATATTATTAAATACTATTAATTATTATGATTATAAATATTGAATCCAATTTACCAAATTCATAAAATAAGATTTTAAAATTTTAATTTAAAATTAAACCCGTAGACGCCACAGAAAATTTCGTTTCCAAAGAAAAATATTTCATATGTATAAAATGTTTTTATTTAAAAAATAAAAAGTAAATTGATTATAATGGAATAAATTATATTAGTAATAATATAATATATCTAATTTTAAATTTAATACATTTTAAGAAAAGGTATTTTTCAATAAAAATCAGTATTTTCACTATTCATCAAAAAAATAATCTTTTCAAATTTTATTAAAAAATTCAGTTTAAGATAATTTTTAAATATTGATTCCAAAATAAATTTAATTTTTTGAAATTAATTTTATAAAATTTGTTAAAATTTATTTTAAAATAAGTGTGCATAATGCAATGATTTTTTAGGAAAATTTATTTTTTTCAAGGAAAAATGATTTTACAATAACTATTTGATTAGTAATATTCATTATATGAATTTAAATAAATATATATAGATATATAAAATATATATTTTATTTAAATAATTCCCCATTTTAGTTTATTTTATTTAATAAAAATATAAAAAATTTATTCACTTAATAATAGTTTTTTTAGAAAAAATGTGTTTTAGGCATAAAAATAGATTTATACCAAAATCATGATTTTTTTATTGAAATGAAAATAGTTAAATTATTAAAAATAAAATGGATCATGTGTTACTTTAATTCCAAATAAAAAATATAATATAACATTAAATTACATTATTTAATGAAAATAAATGATAGTTTTGAATAAAAAATACTTTTTGAAGTATAAAATGTCTTTATTAAAAATATTGTACTTATTTCCTAAGAATTTATAAATAAATATATATTGACTAGGATATTTATTAAATTCAATAAACTAGTAAATCCTATTCATACCCACCAATTTAATAAATAGGTTTTAGCAATCATATTTGAATAATAATATTTTATGGTTTATTTAGGCTTGGTGCTGTATGTCGTATATTCTATTGAACATAGTTTTCTTTTTAAAATATCAAAATGTGAAATTCCAAAATTTAATAAATTTCATCCTTACAACTTGAATTTAAACTCAGTAATCATAGGTTTGAAATTTGAAAATACCTTTTTTGGAATTACACATTGTAAAAAAAATTAATAAAACATAATCTTGATAATAGGGAAAGGAAAAAATGATGTCTATATAGAATGAAAAATTACTGGGGTTAAAAATAGGAGAACATTGGTGGGAAGTGAAAATACGGGCATGAAAGAAAATCATGATTTTTAAATAATTATGGAGAGTGATAGATATCATTGATCATAAAAATTGAATGATCATGAGAATGTTTTGACCATAAATCCATAAATCCAAGAGGTGAAAATAGATCATCAATTCATCAGAAATAAAGTTGATAGGATAACGTTTTTTTTCAATATTATTTTCCTAGAGTTTTAGAATTACTTAACATATAGACTAAGAATATAAGAAATACATACTTAATTTACAAGTATAATTTCACGGTTTAATCAATTTATTTCACAATATCATTTTTTTTCTAAGCGATGAGTATTCAAGATGAATTTTTTATTAAATTAATAGTGAAATAAAATCCAATTCGAATGGATAAAATAATTCCACAAAAGGATAACAAGCTATTACACCTATCACTAGAAATTATCAGGAAATAAAATGTTTAGAACAAGGTAAGATAATTCCCAAAATGAATAAAACTTAGTATAATTAATATCTAAAGACTCAATAACAATACCCAAAGTTAAAATTACATCATTTGACAAATAAGTAAACATAAAATTATACAAAATATTCCAGAATAGGATTTAAATTTAAATATTAAAATGATTTGGTCACATATTCTTTCAAGATATGTAACACCCCAAGATTTCATAGTACATTATTTCTTCAAAGTAATTCAATAACTTCCACTACACGCAACACCGAGTTCAAGCGCAACACGACTTACCAAACTAGCCGTTCAAAAGTGGTTATGAATAGTATTAACTAAATTTTTAATTTTATATAATCCTTATAATTTTAGAATCCATATTATAATTTTCTTATACATAATGTAAGAACAAATTCATTTTTGTTCAAATAAAAGAATTAATTTCCAAAAAAATGCAATTTTACCACCTTTTAATGGAAAACCCTTTTTAAATCCAATATTTGAAACTTTTATATATTCAATTTGACAAAATAAACTTCTTCTTTAGAATAAGGACATAAAAATTTAGTTTTGATGAATTTTGGATATTTTTCTGATAACTTTCATATTTGGGTGAATAGTGAAAAATACTAAATTTTAACTAAAAACAACTTTTTTTATAAAAATAATTTATAGTGTTTAATTATACATTTGAGTGGTTTTAAAGTATAATTAGATTATATTTTTACCATTTAATTAGATACTATTCATTAGGAGTAATTTCACTTTGAAATTACACATAAACAAGTGTCAATATTTTGATAGTTATTATTTCTTAAGAACCCGCTTTTTGGTTTTGACAACGAGAATTAATTTTAAATTAATTAATGAAAATTCTATGTTTTTAATTTTGTAAAATAGGCATAATTTTTGGATTCATAATATCAAAATTATCCTAGGGTGAATTTTTGGTATTTTTCTGAAAACTTTCAATTTTTGATGAATAGTGAGAAACACTGAGTTATTGGTTAAAACCAACTTTTTATTTAATTAATTATTTATCTTATTTAAATTTATTTTAGATAAAAATAGATAAATAATACCTATATAAGTTCAATTTAATTCATTGGAGTCAATTTATATTAATTTTAGATATACAAAATTTTATTGAACTTTTTACAGTCTTTTACCCACCTCCTAGGTGCTTTTACAAATTTTTGTAAAACATAATTTTACCGCTTCTGTGAGTGGAATTTAAAAAATCCGAGAGACAAGGTTGATATTATTAATTAAAATGTGGTTCAATGAGATGAGAAATTTTTTTGGTGAATAGTAAATTTTTACTTTTATTTACCACTGTTAAAAGTAAATACGGTAATTAAGGGTACAAATGACATTCATATTACCCTAACACATGTCCCAATTCTATTGGACAAGTTTATCTCAACCATAAACAACCTTAGGAACAAAATATTATCATTTAGGTCTACTTGGACATGATTAGGACATTTATTATTATTTAATTTAAAGAAGAGTTAAAAGAGTTAAAATCAAAGTTTAATAACTAAAACATTTTTAATATAGGGTTATACATAAGATAAATTAGATTATAAATATTAATTAGAAAGATAAAAATAGTTCCTAAATCATGTTAGTTTATTTATAATTTCTAGACATTGAATAAATAAATTTATTTATGACACAATGATGATACAGTAATTACCTTATTCATGAAAGAATTAAATAAATGGTATTATAAATATTAAAATAAATATAATTTCAATGTTTTTATGAAATCCAAGAATTTTATATGTGAATATTACATGATAGGGATGATTCAATGTATCTTGTTCGAAGTAATAAAATTGTGATGATTTTCACAAAAACAAAATACCAAATAGTGTCAAAATTGACATAAATTAATATTTAAAACAAATACTATATTTTGGGTTGATATAATATTCCTAAAAATGTAAGGTTCGGTAAAAGGGCCAAAATAATATTATATATGTCATTAATGAGACACTTGTGGTTCTCTTGGATGTTTAGAGTATGTTTATTAACCATATAGAGTAATAATACAAAAAGACACGGTAAAAGTTGAACTATTTGACTAAGAGTTAGATATAAAAGTTAAGGTTAATATGGTGTCCTAAACCTATCTAAAACCAATTGGTTGAGAGGTTTTCGACCCATCCACACCTTATAATTTAAATAATTCATTTTTGATCCATTAAAAACTGAAAATTAATTTATTATAAAATAATATTTTAAGTTTTTCCTAAGGTGCCCCTCACCCCTCTTATAAAAGGGTACTCCCCCTTCACTCTATTTCACACCTACTAAGGCATTTGGATCGGTAAAACCCTGCCCAAATATCCTCTAAAATTCCTTCAATTCATCATAGAGGCCCTACTTTGGTCCGAAAGCTAACTTAAGGATCCCTTTAATCAAAACAAAAGGAAGAACCTGAAGAAGAGGTAATGATTTTGCCCCCCTCTTTCAAGTTCTCTTATTCTTCCACTTACTCTTTCTTTGTTGTTTAAATTATAAAATAATAACTCCAGTATCTTCTATATAATATGATTTTATTATAAATATGGCACAACTATATTCATTATCCTATCCATCTTATGAATGATAATGTCACCATGCGTGCGTGCGTACGGCTTACCGTCTCCACGCCGTGGTGTAATTTGTTATTCGACACTATGTTATTTAAATGGATATAATGATGAGTAATATGTATATAAATAATGAAAATAACATGCTAATGTCACTGTAAAATTAATATACCATCCAATTCCACAGATTTAAGGAAATGATATTGTCGCTCGTGCGTACGTACGGATTACCGTCTCCACGACGCGATGAGATTCATTTCCACGTTCACCATTCATCGATGATTATAAAAATATATATATTACTAATAAGTATATAATATATGGAATAATAATGCTACTGGAGATATATATATATATATATGTACTTACATATATCTTATTCACTTAGTTCCGTTCAATACTAGAGGAAAATGGGAACGACATTTATGCATACGTACGGACTATCGTCTCCATAAACGGTGTTTTTCATTTCATATATATGTATATTATACATATTTATATTCTAAATATATATGATATATAAATCTTGTTTTATATTTTGGCAGTACTTAAATCTTGATCTATGTGATACAATCAAGAGTAACAAGTTAAAACACGTACGATAAAGAAAGCAATTATTACCCAAAATGATAATTTAACATGGAAAATTATTATTAAATGGGAAGTATAAAGTAATAAATGAATCATGTATGATATCATAAATATTAATATTGTTCTGTTATACTTAAATAACATACTACAATCTTCATATAGGAGGTTAAATGTACCCTCAACTAAAGGAAAGTGCAAGGTAAGGGGTTTTCTTCTCACTCCTTATTTCTGTGAGATTCGTGCCATATTGCCACTATTACCTTTTGGGTGGTGTATGAACTAACCATAATTGTATTATTTATGTAATTAACTTTAATTTATATGTATTTACATATTCATTATATGATACCTCTTTCATGGGTTGTATGTTTCATAAGTTACCAAATTGGTAAGGGTTAATTCCTCAATCTCATTATTATCCAAGATTGTTTATGTGTAAGTATTTACTGAGATATTTTTTTCATCTATGTCCATTTTTCATAAAAATGATTTAAAAATGAATATTTTAAGGATTTTTGAAAGTTACTCTTTATCAAGATCATAATTTTAAATATTTTAAAGATTTATCTTTCTAAATTTTTTTAATTAATGTCCATGTTTTCAAAATGATTTTAAGGATTTATTTATATGGACATGAATGTTTTGAAATGATAATTCTTTTCAAAAGTTTTAAAGTGGAATGGGATAATTTGATTCAAAAATATATTTTAAATTACTTCCTTTATAAATGTGTGATTTTTAAATGATTTTACAAAAAATATATTTCTCTCAAAAATGTTTTACACATCATTTTCAACTATGTTAGCATCCTTTAATAGATATTATTTTTGATTGAGGTTGATTAATTATAATAAAATTATCCTTATTGTATTGAAGGTTTTGTGATATGTTTGAATGTGGATGTGTTATTTTTATACCATTCATGGTTTATGGAGGAAGTATTGACATTTCGTATGCTAGTTTTAATACGAATGTTTATGTTATGTTTCAACCTGTTCATATGAGGAATGCATTGGACATAGTAAGTGATGGGTGGAGCCTGCTATAGCTCCTCGATGCATCGGTAGGTCTCATAAAACAAACAAGTGTTTTGGCACAAGGCCTTGAAAAAATCTTATTTTTGGTCTTGGCACAAGGCCTTGAATATGTGGTTATGATAGTCTGGCATTATGCATTCCATCATTATTAAAGTGGTTATTGATATTGCATGTGATTATTCGACTAGTAGAATATCCATGTGAATAAGTAAATGGAATTATTTCATTTTATTTTTTCCATATTATTCTGAAGTTCAATTGTAAAAGGATGTTGTTTTAGTTATACATTTATTTAAATGTTTATGCTTATTTGTGAAATTTTCCGCTATATTTCTTACCCTTACTGAGCATTTGAGCTCACCCCTTTCTATGTTTTATTTTTCCCCAGATTTTAAGAAGTGTATTGTGATTGATATGCAGGGTTAAGCCAAGGGAATAATGGAGTTCATAAAGGATTACTTATGTTGTTTTTTATGTTATAAAGTGTAATGTAACATTCATGTATGCAATCTATTTTCCAAGACTACTAAACCGATCGGTCCTTCGGGTATTGATTCCGTGTAATCATTCCAATGTATTAAAATAATGAACCGACTCTGGGTAACCGGGTTCGGGGCGTTACAGTTGGTATCAGAGGAAGTTTAGAAATAACCTTGGAAGCTAGATTTAGATAAACTCTTATTAGAGCACATAATCCTATGATAGACATTGAGGATTAGTATAGAAGGACTTCATAGAATTTTGGTAATGTATAGATTTTGTGAGTTTTCCATTAAAATACATCCCTGTCTAGATACGAGCAGGTAGAGGCGGCTCTGGCACAGATGTACATAGGGTTAAAACCCAAAAACACCACTTTGATCTAGACTCGAACGGGAACTAGTGCACGACAACGAGCCTTGCTGCACTCTTGGTTACGACACTCTCGGGGGATATGATTAGGATAATTCTAATTTTATTTACAAACCACTATGAAGGGTTTATGATTATATACCTCCTCAAAGAAAACATTTTTGTGATTATAGATTATATCCATAAACTATTAAATTTATGTTAGGTATTTTACATGTTTGGAATTATGAATTGCAATTCATAAACTGACCTAGTGTATGCCATTTTTTAGAAATGGTGCCCAGTAGAAGGGATGAGAACTCCAACAATACGTATGACCCAAAGAGTAAGAAGTGTCATTTCATTCATGGTATTAATCCAACATTTAGAAAAGAAAATATTCTCCCACATATTATCATCATATGAATAAATAGTATCATAATATCATTAAATAATTCTCTGAATCCTATGGCTTTGAAGGGAAGCAAGAGAAGAAAAGGATGGTTGAAAGAAAGATGGATAAAGGGAATAACGGAAAGAAATATTTTCCAATATGTGATAAATGGGGAATGAATCACCTTAGTAAATGTTTGAAGGGAATGAGAGTTTTTTATAAGTGCGGATAAAAAGAAAACTAAGTACGTGACTGCAAGGGTAAGAAAAAGGTTTCAAATGTACAATGCTTCATCTGTAAGGAGTTGGGACACTTCGCGAACCAATGTCCAAATCATCAGAGTATGCCCCAAATGATGCTATTGGATAATAATCAAGTTATGATGCTACCTCAGATAAATAATAATTTCTAGTGTTCTTATGTTATTATTATAAGAATATTTCATTTGAGTGTTGTATCAATAATATACTAGTTATATAAATTTTAAAAATAAATAAGGATTGTACTACAATACTATTTTATTGAGGATTTGAGATTATATGGTTCTAAGAAAAGTGACTTAATAGTAAGCTACACTTTTTTGAAAATAAATGTTTGAAGGAAAGGTAATCCTTAATATGGTCCTGATAACGAGGTAGTGATTTTGGAATAAGAGATGATTGATTTTGGTAATTCAGGATGTTGTGGTGTTGTAAAAGAATAGACGATGAAGACGTTAAAAGTATTATAGAATTTTTTTTATTTTAAATGAACCATGGAAAAGTATAAATGAATATTTAAATGATTTAGTGGTCATGAGGTTGGTAAATTCTTTTTATGTCATATAAGTTAAAAGAAAAAATTCCTTTCACACTTTTGTAAAAAAAGGTCAAAAATTACGTTGTTCATAAAATGAAGGAAATATTCATTTAATTTTCTTAAGAAGATTAAAAAATGGGTAAAAATTTATTTAATAAATCATATGAGGATAGTAAAATTATTATTTAAAATATTTTAATGAAAATATGGACATGGGAAAAAAAATATTTCCAACCGAGTAGAAAAACAAAGGCAGTTTTCCTTAAAAACATTCTTTTGGTCTCTTGAGTATTTAAAATTGTAAAATGAAAGAAAAAATTATAATTTTATGAAATAAAATTAGGAAAATAAAATATATTAGGTTTAATATGGAAATATAAAATAATTCTCCCAATTAAGACTTAAATGTAAATAATGTGGAATAATGTTGAGCTTGTGTAATAAACCCTTACTAATTTAGTAAATTTTGCATCATAACCCCCACAAAATAAATAAATTAAAATGAAAAATTAAATACCATGAATATAGATATATTCATGATATAAAACATCCAAGGGTTAATAGATACACCTCATATAAATAAATAGGTGCATTATACCAAATATGTCTCAGTTGAGTTCAGAATGTGGAAAAATCCATTACAATAATCGTATCATTAACCTCAGAATAAATCAATTTAGTTATTATGTGTTTCCAATATAAATACATATAAAAATTTTTATATTAAACATAAAATTATAAAATTTTATCACAGAAATAATCTTAACATATAAATACAGTGAAGAAATAATTTAACCTAATGAAAAGAAATTGAGTTATAAAATAATTTACCCTGAGCCTGATTCATCACGTGCATTATTTATCATCATGAATAATAAAAATATGTTAATTATTTAATTTATTAATAAATTTTTTACTTTTAATCCTTCCTTTTATTTATTTATTATCATTTTATATTTAGTTACTAAATCACTTAGGTTCAAGTTAGATGTTTTGATGATGCTTGACTCATATGTCCAAAATCACTTTGGAAAGTTGATTGATGTAAAATAGATTATTATTTAATCATATATAGAATAATAATAATACGATAATTATCATTTTTATAAATAAAATATATTTTTAAAACCAATAATGAAGGATGTTTATGAAAAATGAGCTATGTTACAATCATGGAGACGGTATGTCATACATACTCATGAGTAACGTTTGCATTTTTCAACGATCATGATAGAAAAAATGAAAGTATTTTTTATCTATATAGAGTTATAATTATATCATAAATAAGATATTATTTATTTAAATACACTTATATATATTATATTCATGTTATGTGTTACTGAAAAATGAATTACATCATTTGGTGTAGGTCGTATTCTATACATACACACGAACGACGTTATCATTTCTCTATAAATGGAAAGGTAAGAAAATATATGATATATTAATATTATAGAATGATAAATATTTCATGAATATATTTTATATAAATTAAATCCATCATCATAATTATTCATGATGTTCGATTATAAAAAATAAATTATATTATTTCGCGTGACAGTAGCCTGCCGTACACACGAACGATGGTTTTGTTTCCCATTTAATGGAAGTGGAGATGGATTTAGATTATGAAATTAACATAATAACAAATTATTATATGTAATATTCTAGTTTATTATATCAACATGTATAAATAATATTTGGAGGAGGTGAGAAAAGAAAGAAAAAAAATTCTTGATTAAGGACTATACCTCTTCTTCGGACAACATCTTGACGTTTACACTAAAACAATCAAATTTTTATTGATAAAAAGGCATCTATGAAATGGGTAGGGATTTAGGTAGTAATTTTTTTCATTTATTGGATAAATAAAAAGGATATTTGAGTGTAGAGGGGATAAGATATGAGGTGTATTTTTATAAGTGGGGGAGGAAACCCACTTGGAAATTTGCTAAAAAATAAAAAATGATAAAGTCATTCAAAAATAAATGCATTAAAATGGAAATATTTTAGAATTTGGGATATTTTAAGGTCTAAATAATTCCATAAAATATTATTTAGACATGTTTGAATAGAAAAATTACCCTTTTCCATTTTTTAACCCCTGTTAATCCTGTATTAACCCTAATCACGGTAATTAATTTTTACGGTTTTTTACGATTCATTTTTAAAAAAATTAAGTCCACCTTATTAAATAATATTAATTATTATGATTTAAAATATTTAATCTATTTTATCAAATTAATTTCAAATTAATGTTTTCAATTAATTTTAAACCATTTTTTAAATATAGAAATTTGTAAATTCTTTAAACAAAAGACATTTTTTAATAAAAATCCATATTTCTCACTATTCATTGAATAATAAATATTTTCAAAAAATTATAAAAAATTAGCTCTAATGTAATTTTGTAATATTTATTAAAAAATTAATTTAATTTATTCATATAAATTTCTTAGAAGTGGAAAAAATTAATTTTAAAGTAAATTTTCAATAAGTGAGGAAAAACCATTTTTAGGAAAATGCATTTTTCAAGGAAAAGATGATTTTACATTAAATCTATGTACAATAATCTTCATTATATGTATTTAAATATATATATATATATATATAATGTATATTTTTAATTTAAACAAGTTCTCATTAGGGTTTATTTTAGTTAATAAAAAATGGAATAACATTATGTACCTAAAATCAGGTTTTCAAAAAAAAAAGTGTTTAAAAGCATAAAAATAGATTTAAAAAAAAATCATGAAAATTTATGATTAAAATGAAATTAATTAATTTTTTAGAAATCAAATGTATCATGTTTCAATTTAATAACAAATATTATCACTTTAAATTACTTGATTCAATGAAAAGAAATAACTATTTTACAAAAAATTGATATTTATCACTATTCACTGAAAACCAATTTTTTTTAAAAAAATATGAAAATTCCACACTAATATAATTTTTATATGAAGATATATTTTTTTTTATCCATTTTATAAATTAATATTTTTAAAATTGGTATAAATTTATTATATCATCCACACACAAAAAGTAATAAAAATATTTTTTGAATAAAACTTATTTTTTAAAGAATAAAATGTCTTCATTAAAATTTGAATTATTATTTCCTAATAATTTATCAGTAAATTTATATTGAGTAGTATATTTATATATATTTCATAAAATACATAATGTTATTCATACTAACCAATTTAATGGATAGTTTATAATTTTCATATTTAATTAAAAATAATTTATTGTATTTAGGCTTAGTGTTGCGTGTCATATATTCTATTAAACATAGTTTTAATTTTTAAACTATTATGGTTTTACAAGTAGGAAGGATTCAAGTCATGGAAGATTACTTAAATGCTTAAGAACAAGGTTTAGGGATTTTCCCAACTTGAAGGAAATCAACAAATACTTGAACAGAGTAAATCCCATACTCTAAGATACTAGATATAGATCCTAGAATAACTTCAATGATTAATGTGGTAAAAGTTCATTTTCAAATTTAATTTAATTTAATTTCATTTAAAACATGCGGAACAAACCATTTAAAACCATGGTCATTAAGGAATTAAAATACTATATTTAATCCCTATAAAATAAATTTTAAAAACATTTATTTAAGACCTTATTTCCAAGTTTTATATTAAAAACATTTTCACATCATTCTAGAAAATATAGGTACTTAGAAAAACTAGGAAGTTTAATACACTATTGGACTAACATGGGAATGGATCTACTAAATAGAGTCAAGAAACCAACCATAATAAGGAACCAACTAGCCACATGAAGAAACTGAATGCCCATAAGGAAGAAATGACCCAACACCCGGAGGACCAAACTGCCCACATAAAAGTAACAACTGACCAAAAAAAAAGAAGCAACTGAACACATAAAAGAACTAACTGACCATAGGAAGGAAAAAACCTAATTCAATAAGGAATCAACTTACCACACAAAGGATCTAATTGACTTCATAAAGGAAACACCAACCCACAAGAATGAAATAACTAACCACATAAAGGAATCAACCGACCCCATGAATGAAAAACTGACTGCATGAAACAACTAATCGACTACATGAAGGAACATGTGACCACACAGTCAGTCAAGTGAAAATGATAGAAAACATAGTAATTTTAAAAATTTAAAATTTCATGAACTCCATCATTACACTTTCAATACTTGGGAAATCATAATGGAAAGGATTTGGGAACCTAAGACATTAAAAAATACATTAGGTTGAATCGTTGATTTTTTATACATATGAATTACACATGAAAACACTAACAACATTTATCTTTATGTTTTTACTATAAAATTGTCCTTTAAATGTAGTTAATATTTTTTTTAATGTATGAGTTAAATCATAAAAACTTGATAATATTTAGTGGGATATATTAGGTGGTAGTCACCATGAAGATGGATAACCATGCATGCCCAAGCCTCTTACTGATTTTATCTTCTTCCAGAAGATATCTTCCACCCTTCCTCAATTCTTGAGAGATACTAGAAAATCTTAGAGGTGTGGAGAATCACATTCAAGTATTGTGTGATTCATTTTTATTCATGGATACAATACATAAGAAAGAGTCCGTTGGGGTTTCTTAGTGGTCTTTGTCAAACATTGATCGAATACAGGAGAAATAACCTTCTTTAGTAAAAAGTATATGTTCTTTTCTTTATATGTACATGATTTTAATTTAAATGCATGGCGCTCTTGAGATTTTTGTTTTTTAAGGTTTTCCACTATATTTAACAAGAGTTCTTAAATCCTATGAAACATAACTACGGTATCAGAGCTACACCAAGTATTTTTATGAAGAAACGGCGTGTCGGTTTTTATATCATATTTCTAATCATTAAAAATATTGGAATATTAGACTAAATCTTGATATACAATATGAAATATCAAAATCCATGATATCATCATGCCCTAAAATATGGGATATCATGTGGGGTGACATATTTCAGTTCATTTAGTTCTTCCTGTATCACAACATATGATTGAAGATTTCATATGAGGCGATGTTATCAATTCATGTATCAAAAAATTGACCATCCTATCACCCTTATGATATAAGTGATATGATAAGATATTGACCCTAATTGTTGAATGGTTACTGTTATGCTAAGAGCTGGTTAATCTTACATGGGCTATATATCATAATATGTGATTTCAAGCTTCGTTGGGTTAATCATACTCTAGAATCCACCTTGCCTATCACAAGCCTGATTATCAATCATAAATTTTGACTGATAACACTAAAAGGGGTATTGAGCATGACAACATCTCAATCATATATTATGATATAACAAATATCATAAAATATGGTATCAAGAAAAAATTTAAAATTTAAAATTATGAATTTAATTATATAATTTATAATTTTTTATAAATTATAGAAAAATATTTTTTAGATATTTATTTCATTTATATATTTTTTATAAAATAATTATAAAATGTTTATAATTAATTAAATAAATATTTATGAGACATTTATTTAATAAAATTTCTATAATATTAAATGTTAATATTAAATACATTTTTAAATTATATATAATGGATTATAATTTATAAATAAAATATTTATAATATAATTATAAGTGTAATTTATAAAGTTTTTATAAATTATTATATAAAATAAAAAATATAAGTGTTTATATTTAATATTATGCATTGTTCATAATATTTAATTTTAAATGTTGAAATTAAAAAGTCTTATTAGTGAAATTATTTAATAAATTCCAAAATTAGTTTCCAAAATTTATATGATAAAGGTTTAAATAATATAAAATGGGTATTTTTTTTGATTTTTTTAATATATGAATTTTTTATATATATAATGTTATTACACAATCCGAACCATCATGGCCTTTCCCTTTCTTGTAATAAACCGCGTGTGATACCCCAATCCCTCCTCCAATTGGATAGGGGTTAGTGATTAACCCACAATTTGAATATCAGACAATATATAAGGCATTTTCCTATATCAACCTACAACAAAAATGTATCTCTAATTCATAAATTAACTTGTAACATTGAAACTATTTATATATATATATAAACAACTTAACTATATAAAATGCATGCATGAAACATAAAATATAAGAACAATTCCACATTGAAAAATACCAAAGGAATGATACTTTCAAGAAGACTACAAATTTGATAGACACATGAAAATGGAAATCTCCTCCTCACTTTGTATCATCATGGATTAATCTCTAGCTATAAAATTCACTACCACCATCCTGAAAAACCAAGCTCCACCATTCCCCATGAAGCATCACCAGTCATTGGCTTCGAACAAGCCACAACATCTCCACACCCCCAAGACCATATTTGAACTAATAATCTTTAGTATAGACACACAAAATGTACACAAAAAACCTATTTGGGGGTGAGTATAAACATACTTAGTTGGAAACTCTTAGGCCACAAAGGAAACAAAATAAAGATTTCATATTAAACTTTGGAACAAGAAGGTCTCTAGGATCAATACAAGGAAAAATATTGATATGCACTACCAAAAGAAGTCTCGAGAATACAGAGAAGTCCAGGTCATCTTAACTCCCATATAAAAAGTTCATATCTTATGAGAAAGTAGAGGTACATGAAGTACCTAAAGCATTAAAAAATTCTAATTCAATATCCCAACTATATATTACATCTTTACTATAATCAATGGGTGATTGAGGAGTCATAAGCTGCAAAGTATATGATCCACTCTATAATTATTCCACACCATAATTAGAATTAATAAGGTGAACCCACTCCTTTTTGAAATTTTCTGGATAGTTGAGGAAATTATGGTTTCACCACTATAGAAACCTATAGGGTGACCCACACCTTAGACAAGGAGAGATATTAGTCAATGGAGTACTAAACCCTACTATCATGACTACCCAATTATGAGAAATCCCAAAATGGTTCCCCAGAAGTGTAGTGGGGGACCCATGGATCATTGAGTAACACCCATAATATGATTTATGAAATAAACACATAGATATAGGACCCATTACCTGATCATATGGGGGAGTACTGAACTCTATTATTAATATGGGGGACCCAATCCTCAATGAGAATCACACAACCAACGAGGGAGTACCTGACCCTATAAACACTCTAATTTATATTCCCAATCCTAGTCCTCAAACCTATATAGATTAGGAGACTTATTTATATATATCAACTTATGTCTCGCCTATTATGCTAAGTATAAGTTCTCTATCTATTAATTTATGAAAAAACACTTAGGATAGACTACCTTCACATCATAATCTAATTCCCAAACAAGAAGATATGATAAATCCACTAAGTCTAGGATGAGGGGGGGGGGTGGTACATGATGTGAACTCATTATAAATGTTGTTTCAGTTGGATTAGAGAATACATGAAATGAACCCTTGGGCTACATGTTATGTAATATTTACCCCAAGAAATTTCATGTTATGATTGATATCTTCATTCTAGGACTAACACCCTTCAAACCACAACTAAGGCTCTTCATGTTACAACTAACATTCCTCACATCACAATTTAAACTCTTCACATCATGATCAAAAAACTTCTTTTAATGACCAAGTTTCTTTATTCCAAGAATAATTAAATGAAAATAGAAATACATAAAAGTAATAATTCCATATATGAGGGTATTTACTTTACCAAAATTTTCTTCAGATATCACCAAGACGTGACCCCCTAATACCATGACTATACTGTCTCCTTGAGAAAATGAGGAACTTAACTTCTTATCATATTACCAATGATATTACACAAAAAACCATTACATGAATATACCTTCATGACTTTATACATATCTAATCTGATAATTTTTCAAAATACTCAGAGTCGCCTCAACACTACCTTTTATTCCTATGATTGGTACCAAATCACCACTAAAATCCTAAATTTTCTATTTTTTTCATCTAATGGTAGTTTTTTCAAACATTATTCATCAGAAAAATGATCCAAAAGGGGTTATCACACAACTTCGATGCCTATGAACATCACTACCTTAGAGATACCATGTTGGTACATTTTCCCATGACCCTTCATCATAAATCACCAATTCCATAGGCCTCGATTCTTAATGATATACCCAAATCCATTGATTATAAGGCATGGATTTCAATCAACCACCAATCTAGGTATGATTAATCAAATATCTAGTCACAATTATTTCCATTGGTGTAATCTCATAGAAGATATATTAAACAATACATAAGAACCAGGAAAAAATAGATAGTGTTTAGTTTGAAGGTCTAGGCATCGTTCATTAGGAATGAATCCACCAATTATGAAGAATAAAAAGAAATGAGTGTATAATAATAAATTTCAAGTGATAATAAAAATACAAAATCCAGAATTTCTAAAACCATTACTTTGTATTTTTTAGAATCTTGGATGTTTCAGGAGGGTTCTTAGGAACTTTCCCTTATTATAATTTATAGGTTTTTTTTATATAGCCACTTGAATGATCATCTAAATATAAGTTTTTTCTTGTATTTGGTCATTTATTATAATGGTTAGTTGTTTTTTCAAGTATCCAGTTGCTTATTCATGTTGTTGATCCTTTATGTGATTGAACCTTATTTGTGTAATTGACCATTCTATCATGTGGTTGTTTACATGCTTTGTGTGGTCGATATATGCTATCACTTTGCATGGCTGATCCTCATAAGGGAAAATGTAAGTAAAAAAAGGGATTTAAAACCCAAATCAATGATGATAATGATATAGTTAAATTAATTGAATAATAAGGGAATACTCATCAACATGCATTCTTTATTAATTATCTTGAATGGAAAGATAGCTAGATATCCACTATTTAGTTCCATCCACTTGATTCAGTTTGACAGTATGCATGAATTTTACATTTTTGTTGTGGTAGATTAGGATGAGGTACTAGAGTACCTAAATAATTTCCAAATTATAAATTAATTAATTAATGAATTGGGATAGTTCATGGTGATCATAAATGATGCTGACATACTTGAGAATATAATAAACAAAGATTATAGTGCCTAAGGAATAGAACATATAATATTAAAGTGATTAATCAAGGTAATGTAATGTAATAATATTAATTAATGGATAATTGATTAATTAATATGGAACCTTGACACTTTTTTGTTTTGAAATCTAGTTCTTAATAATTTTAACTGGGTTTCTTGTATGATGATAACAATAAATGGATCTAAGTCTAGGTTGTTTCTTTTAGTGTGGTTGTGTGCAATAATTTTTATATTTTAGAATTTCATAAACATCACCAACTACATATGTAGGGAAACCAACACACAAATATTTTTGGGGTGTTTTATACAACATCTAGGATAGTGAGGGAATTGATGGTTGACTTCTTCTTCCCCCCCACTCTCAATTTAACTATAGTTATGTGTAAGTGTTTCTATAGAAATATTGTCTTATGGTATATGGTGTATTACTAACTAGGCTAATATGGATCTTGATTTACCATAAATTTATGCGTGGGATATTAAGGCTTGAGGTTATAACACATACATGTATTCGGGCATGGTGGCTATGACTTCCCATAGGTATACTTGCATGGGTTATCATGGATTAAGGTGTAATGAATTTACATGGGATGTAGTGGATTTTAGGAATTCACTTGGTTATTGTTGTGGATGATGATGATATTCCATACGATATAGGATACAAAATAGCTATGATGTGACTTCATGGGATTCAATATGAATTTTCAAAATGATGAGTAAATGACATAACTGTTAGGGTGTGGGAGAAAAAAACTAGTAGGGAAGTAGAATCAGGTTACCTATATATATACATATATTTATATTTATATATTATTTTTATAAATCGAAATTGTCTTAAATGTGTTACTTAGTGAGTGAGCCATGGTTAGGATGAGAAAAGTAGATTTTTTCTATTCTGGTGATGAGATGGTTTTATTTATTTAGTCACTGGGATTTAGTATGTTTATTTTTCATTTTTTCATGTTTGGTTTCAGGGAGGATCATACTGAGCATACATGTTATGATCATCCCATTTATATATAAATTATTTTTTTGGTCCATAGGAGTTGGTTGTTGACTAATATGGGCAGTACAAGT
This sequence comes from Viscum album, assembly GCA_963277665.1. Lineage (NCBI taxonomy): Eukaryota > Viridiplantae > Streptophyta > Magnoliopsida > Santalales > Viscaceae > Viscum > Viscum album. Next base: position 755,285,441 of record OY728121.1, on the reverse strand, counting down.
TTGTGGAGTCATTCAAAAGCTATTAAAGATACATGGTTACATATGAGGATTCACTTTAATAATTTTTTCTAGTTATTTCAGTTGTATTACACTACATTATGTATTGGTATTTATTCTTTATTTATGTATGTCATTGGTTGGTTGATTTTTATCTTTTCTCTTATTCCCTAAACATTTAGGAGGGAAATTCTTCTTATGTTTGTGATTTATATAACCATGGAGTTAGTAACCAAACCATGAAAAGTTGGAGATATGATTCAGGGGTCCTTTTCTCCCTTTATTCTCTACTGCACCAATGGGGCTATATTTTGAGGGAGGGGTTTATGACCAAAAAAATTGGTAAATTAGTGGGCCATGTGATTTATGAAAACAATTCAAGTGTCGATCTCTATTCTCTAAATCATGAAGAATGGCGCAAGAAAATAAAAATTAAAATACCAAACTCAAAGAAAAATGACCATTAATTTAATCCTTTATTGACACCATGTTTTTTTCATTAATGATGCATGATCTAATCATTGATGTCACCCTAAATCTTGATCCCACTATCCATCACAATCTATAGATGGATTCTAGAGAGAGTATCTATAATACCTATAACTCTCTCCCTCACCCCCTTTATTTCTATATCTCTCAAGGTTTCCTTTATTTATAGAAATATATTATCCTACACAAAAGGCATAACATGGTATTTGTAACTGATAACAAGGTATACATGTCTTTTAATTTAATTAAGTGAGAATATTTGGGTCCATGAACCAAAACATGACTTCTTAAATTACATCCCTCCAAGGAAAAACACCCCATTATAGATGTAACCCTAATGTTATAATTTCTATTTGATCTTTCATTTAGGAGACATCCCCATTCACTCTTGTGAGAAAAATATTTATTTAATTAATAAATATTAATAAAATTTAAATTTAACATGTTTTTAAATTTCCCAAAACTTATCCTAGGGGTAAACACCATATCTACAGTTCAATAAAACCATGAGAAAATTTTTCCAATGCTGTCTAGTAGGTTAAATTTACTCTTTTTATCTCAGAGAGGTCCCGAGACTCAGAAACCTCAAAATTTAGTTAAGTATTCTTTGGGAATATCCTCATGTTTCTATATCCTCCCCACCTTTGAAAATTTTTATCCTAAAAATAAAATAACTGGAGCTCCAAATTAAATAATATCACAAAAAACCCCATATGGAAGACAATAAACCTTTACATGCACTTTATTCCTCTTTAAGTGTCTAACACTAAGTGATATTGGTACACCACCTATTAAGAAAAGAAATTCCTTTCCCATCACAAAGGCTATCACCTATAGCTCATTGAGAAGAAATATTTTAGAAGTAACATGAACCCACTCTATTAGATTATTTCCATACCTTCATACTTAAAGTTTACTTAATTACTCAGGATGATACAAAAACTTAGACTATTAACATCCTCTGTGGAATCGTCTATTTCCATGAATACCTCTGGTGGTAGCACTTTTATTCCCACTTTTAAATAGAATCCTCAATTAATTTCATATAGGAACAACCCATGTATACCACACACCATCATGGATAACTTCCTAAAGGTTTCACATTAACACAAAAATATTTTCAAGGAAACATTATCGTCTAGACCCACTCTGGTTTATTTTTTATCTCTTTTATATAAGGAACTTACACAAATGTCACTAGATCCTGAAACAATGGCAATATGATCATTCATCCTTATAATATTTTCAAATATTCATGATAATAATCCATATAATTCCTAATTCCCAACAATTTTCACCCATATTCAAAGCTAACTTGGTTGTGTTGTTTTCACTCATTCATGAAAGCTACCAATAAGTACACAAGGAGAAATACTATCCTCATAAAAATTCTCAAACCACACCACTTCCCATCGGGTGGCCTAAAACACCATAATCAGATGTGGATAATCTTTACCATTCAAATAGACCAAATTAGTTAGCTCTAGACTATAGGATAACACCCACTAAAACTCAAGAGACCAATAACCACAAAATCTAGAGAAATCGTCATCATTCAATGCATAATAAGTGCTACCTTATTATGGGTACAACCATAAAGGTCCACTATACATAATATTCCAAGGGCTAAAATAAACTTGGGTAGTATCTTCTTAGGATTTATATATCTTTATTTAATATGAACACCCACAAAAAATAACTATCATCCTGCAGAAGTGGTTGAAATAATCCACACATTTAGGAATGTCCTTTAGGTCCATCATCGGAGAAAATCCACTCACATTAGACTAAAAAGTAGATATCACCATTAAGGGCCTCTATTAGATAAGGTAATAGTGTGGGGATACCATCATTTATCAAATTTAAGAAAAATATACCTCTCCATGAAAAGAATCAATTGATTTTACGCTAGATACTCATGAACATACTCCATTATCTAAATATAGAGTCCTTTACAAGAAGTTTTAAACCCCACACCACTACTATGCCCCTATTATCTCATAACTTATCACAATATAAACTTTTTAAATTCAAAATAATACATCATGAATCCATAAATAATTATATGTGAGGTTACCACATAGCTGATTCTCTCATGGTAAGACTAGGGGAATTCCCCAAATTCGAAACAGGATCCTCCTTGAACCGACATAAGGAAGGATTCAGTCCACATATTCTTTGAACTACACATGGATGTTCATCATTCCTCCAATTAACTCTTGAATGATATCTTATTAATATAATAAATTGGATAAATCAACCTCTCATTGAAGGAAAATAATTCGACACTATTTAGAAGAATTCATGCATTCATCCATATTTACAGTAAGTGAATTCCCATCCATGAACATAGTACATAAATAAATGATTACTGTATGATGGGAAGCTAGCTAAAAATTCATAAGGGCAGGATCCACTCATCATTACTGAGGGGATCCCAATCATTACAAGGGGTGGACCTCACCTCACATACTCAACTGTGTAATAATATAATTTATAACGAATCCATACGAAGTAAGGTACCACTGGATCTCATATATTCCATAACGGAATCTCATGAAATTTATCTTTCTCCACTAAGTATAAACTTACTTTACCTAAGGGGGTGTGTGAATGTAGGCCACCATTAATGTAAACTTTTTAGATAATAATGGTTTAGTGGTTTTTACAATCGAATATCTAACTCCTGAACATATAGTGAATGATGATTATCTTGCACCTGAATTGACCAATATGAGGGTTAATAAAGAGAGAACATGAATCATACTCTATACTACATCCATATAACCCTAACCATATCCATTAATAATTATAATCTTACCATATATCTAAATATCATCACTTTATGCTTAATAAGAACCAACTAAAAGTTATTACGATAAAAGAGGATTAAAGAATCATCCATCTCTATTTTCTCCTACATCACACATTTCTCAAAGATACATCCACCAAATAGCATCCTAGAAGGTAATTAGGCCTACAATAGGAAGGTATCTGATCTCAACACTATCTCACATGTGATTTTCCATCCACAACACCACACTATATTTCCTTAGGTGATATTATAACTTGCTTCTATAGCTAGGGTGAATCTTTTACAGGAATACTCAACTGTCCGTGCTCATTGGAGGGTCTTCAATATAAGTGGCGTTTCATGAGAAAAAAACCAAAACTTGATAACTCTTTATCCAAAATATCCACTATAAATTCTATTGTCAAAAAATTACTTTATAAATAATGTCTAGGGAACACCTCATGAGGTCCCTAGGCCTCAATGTTTACTTAGACATGGTCATGTTTTCTTATGGAGTGCCCAAAATCCTTAGATAAAACTCCATCCTGAACAAGGACTCTAATTATAACCACGGTAGAGTATTCTCATCATGATTTATAGAAAAACATCATCCACTAAAGGATAACTATTCCATATAGGGAGAACAATAAAATAATCATCATTTAGTTAGAAATAGTCCAGATTAGATGGAAATATGAGTCTCCAACTCTAGTCAAACCTTTTTCACCAAAGGATAAGTCTCTCCTAGAAAATTCATGGGCATCTATAATCGGAACATACATAGTATATATAGCCTATGGGTGTTATTTTTGAAATCAACAAGAACTACCATCCAATATAAAATAAAGTATATACTAAGCACAAAGGGGAGAGAAACTACCTCAGATCATGGGTCAAGTATATGTCTTAACTAGGTATCCAAAACAATGACTCATAACTTGATAACTATTGGTGAGATTCCCAACTATATGAATGGTCTTGTCACAGACCATAATCTATACACAATATTCCTATAAGTGCATAGAGCCATTCATTTGATAGGATTAACCCACACAGTTTAGAGAATATCTAGATGAGTTGACACAAGAAGGACTTGGATGATCATAACCAACTTCTATATAATGCATGTACCAAGTTACTTATTCCCTGAAATGATGTGTTAGATATTTGGGTCTTATAATAGGTTTACAAAGTCTTGGAAAAAGGATATGTCAACCATTGAACCTACACTAGTCTCCCTGGTCTAATAACTAAACTCAAGAACCACAAAACATTACTACCCTAAATTCCCAAACCATTCCTCACATGATTATTTTCTACAAAATCCATTCTTAGTAATCAACTACTTTAATACCACTTTGACATGACCTAACCCATAGGAGGCTCACTTGGGTGATAATTAAATAGAGTTTACTTCCCCAATACCAACTCTAATAGGCTAAGAGATAGCGACTAGCACCAAGTTGACATATCACACAACATGGGAGGCTTTAATTGTTATCAATCTACAACCTATAAGTATCTCAAATGAATATCATAACTAGAAACACTAATATTGTATATATATATATATAAACAACTAAATTGTAAACAATACATGAGTGTGGCATTAAATATACGTGAAATTCCATATATGAAAATACCAAAGGAACTATACATTTGAAAATATTCTAACTTTGATAGACATAAGACTATAGAAATATAATCCTCAATTTTTCTACTACTGGATTGATATCCAAAAACGACTATCACTGTTAGTATCACAAACCACGGTTACCCCTATTCATCTCTAAGTGTCACCATGCATCATCATCGAAAAAGCTATACAAGCTCCATTTCAACCAGGACATCTTCAAGCTATGTATTGCCTATATAGAGAAAACACATGGGAACAAAGACTATACAAGGGTGAGTATAAACATACCCCATTTTATTCCCCAAAACCATAAAGATAAAACAAGAAAAATTTCAGATCAAACTTTAAAATAAGATGGTATTTAGGATTAAAAATGGAAAGATATACATATGCTATACCATAAGAATTCTAAGGAACATAGACAAGTACCTATTATCTTATCTTTCATCCACAGAGGTTATATCTCAAAAAAGGGATTCTTAGAGTATTGAAAGGATCGAAAAGTTTTAATTCAATATCCTATTTCTATGTCACATATTGAACATAAATAAGTGGTTCTTGAGGAATCATATGTCTCAATGTATATGATCCACTCTACCTTTCCTTCACACAACCACTAGAATCCACTAATGGGGGCCTGATCATCATTGATGTATGCACAACAGTGATAAAAGCATTGCACCTTACATTATAGTATTACCATTTCACTGCTCTAGGAACATATAAAAGGACATACACCTTAACTAAGAACAAATGTTTCTCAAGGGAGTAGTAAATCCTACTATCATAACTATCTGGCAATGACCAAACCCATGTTACCTCTGAAAAACAATAATGAGGGGCCTAAGACTTATTGAGTATCATAGAATAGCTATGGGAGGACATAACTCCATAGATAGAGGACCCCTAAATTGATCTTATAGGGGAGTACCAAACTCTATCAATAATTTGGGGGACCTATGACTCATCAAATAGTACATAGTATACGAGATAATACTTGAAAAAATGATTTCTCCAATCACCATGTTCAATCCCTTTTGTCATCCATATGAGGCTAAGGATACTTAGTCACATATATTTCTTTGTGTCTCACCTCTGATGAAAAAGATAATTAGACCAATGTATCATATATAGAAAAATGATTATGATGGACTACCCATGTTCCCTAATCTATTTCTAGAGTAAGGAGATATGATAAAGACACAAAACATGGTACAAGATGGGTTGCATGGAAATTATCCCTATAATTTCCATTGAATTTTGATCAGGGAGTACATTGTGATCACCCTTGGGATAAATAGTGTGTAATACTTACCCCAATACACTTCAAGCTATGAAATAGATCTTTATGTTGTGACCAACAATATTCAAACCCTAACTAATGACCTGATTGTTTTAGGCACAATAGATATACCTGGTTGGAGAATAACCAATAAAGGTTTTTGGAGGAACCATTTTATACATACATTTTTTGGATATTAAATGGTCTTTTTTTATAAATTAATTTATTAAAAATGACAGTATTTAATTGTTTTTTTTGAGGAAGGATATAGTTTTTGATATAAAATAATGGAAAAGGAGACGAATTTAGTAAGACAAAAATGGAACAAAACCATATTTTTGAAGATAATTTGAAGCTAAAGAGAGGTGAAGGAACAATTGAATGGATTTCAAGTGAAGAATCAGGATAAAACTAAGAAAAATATTATGAAATTCAACATTACACATCATGAATGCCATTCATGGCATGAAACATTAAGGATTAAAATACATGAAGACATTCCATGAGAATTTTGACCCCACAATTTACATGTTGTATAATTAATTTACGCACCATGAACCTTGAAGAATATAAAATGTGAAAAATAATCACATGCCCCCATGTTACACATTGTGAAAGACTTAAATGATGTGAAACCCTTGGTGCTGATGTAAAAACGGTAGTTTTCATGGAAATAAATGGAAGAAGACCCTATTTTTGACTTAGGATGACCCATTACAAACATATATACTTTAATAAAAAATTTATGAGACCCTGAGGGTGGATTAAATCCAATAAATAAGAGTCTATGGTGGATTGGAAGATGATATATCACCGAGGATCTCTGGAAAATGGCCTGTTATAGTTCTGTTTCCCTGCTATTCTTTTCTTCTATTTTATTCGTTATGTGATATCTCCCTTATCATGAATCAATCCAACTTCCCCATCCATGAAGTGGTAGTTTCTATGAGTGATTAAGAAAATGGGGAATCAGGACCAATATACTTTTCTTTTGTTTTTGTTATTTAATTAAATAAAATCCTCTATTCTTTCTTAATTTTGTTTTAATTTCTAATTTCAGATTCAAATTCTGATTGCAGTTGCATTGGGTTTTGATTATGTTAATTTTAATTGTCCTGGTCAATGATCTATTTCTCTCTCCACAAAATTATTTTTTGTATATGTTGGAAAAAATTAGGGTTGGGTGGTTACTGCTCGATGATCATCAGCACATGTGTAAAATTCTAATTTGGGATTTTTGGTTTATTAGAGAACAATAATTCATGGTAAGGGATTTTATTAATTAATAAAAAACCCACTAAAAAACCACACACATGGGAAAGTGAGTAGACTAACCTAAGGTTTTATATTGGAATACCCTCATCATAACCATATGGTTAATGGAGATATAAGACTCGATAGATGAATTTATCTCTTAATAACTAGTACAACAGAAAGGGGTAAAATTTAGAAACCACAATAAAATAGTAGTAGATCTATTGAAACACTATCCAATCAATATATTTATAAATTATTTTAAAATCAATTAAATAAAAATCCTTACCACTATCTCTTTCTCAAAATTAATTTAAACCAATTTTTTAAGAAACCAACAAAAAGTGACAACCTTGTTATGTGTTCTCTCCTCCTTCAGATATAACCTTAGGGCTATCCACTAGACTATAATTAGGAAATAAGGGAATTTTTTCCATACACTAAGAAAATAATGCATAAGTTATCACCAGACTTAATGGATCAATAAATAATTATTCAAGAAATTAAATCATGAACAATTTTTTTTCTCATCAACTATTGACTTAGGAAGCCAGAAACCCAAAGAGGGTCTTATGCATGTTAAAGTTATAATTAATTTATGTTATATGTAATGAAATATTACCTCACCTTAGGATCTATCTTTAAATATTATTTTTATAATCCAAATCCCTTTTTAAATTACCTTCATTTTATAGGAAGGACACAAATTAGATCCCATCTAGTGGTGATCTAAACATAGTACCTTGATCTCTGAACAACACTGATGGAATGCTGGGTGATAGAATGGTATATCAATCATCTTACATTTCTCATCTTGATAATTTCAATATCCTTTATACTTTAAAGATTCTCTCTTGTTCTAATCATACTTTAGAGGACGTGAGAGGGAGGAATCTAGAGAGAAATCTGGTCTGTGCATTAATTTTCAATTCTCAATTAACCTTACACAATAGACATATAAATCTCATTATAGTGTTAGGTTTTAGGTTAAAATAATACATAATTTCACAATGGCCCATAAATAATATAATAAAACCATCTTACCCTATGCCATATAATAATAATTTTATTATTTTATAGTGTGTGTTGTCTGGTGCAATGATAAATATTCGTTTACAAGATTGTAAATTAATATCTATCATAAGAAACAATCTTATTCCTCTAATCATCCTCAAAATTAGTGAAATTATTAAATAAGTATTTATTAAGTATCCATCCACAGATAAATATTCCTTCCATAGTCGAGAGAATAAATATTTATTAAATATTCAATTAATAAAATAAATTATTTATTAATGAATATATAATTATTTATCACCTTGTGAATATTTGTGATAAAAAACAACGATTATAATTATTCCTCGTTATTGAGAGTAATATTTATTCCAATAATTAAATTCAAATATAATTTAATTGATATAAACATAAGTAATTAGTGTGTGACCCTATAGGAATTTTTTCTCATTGACATTAGGCAGACCTAACTAAATTCCAAGATTACTTTCTAGAAATGGGATAAGACACAAAAAAGAAATAATTTAATTCCCCAATACCACCAACCACACATGAATACTTAATGTTTAATATAATTCCTTTCTCACGATATATTATCAAGTAGGTTGAACATTTATGTCATCAACCTATATTCTTTATACACATTTCTTTGACTATCTAAAATAAACTCATCCTTACAGCATGGCCTTAAAATTTAATGTGATGGTTTCATTTCAATCAAAGGTCTAGGATATCATCTTCCATAAATATAGAAGGGGACAATTATTCCTCAACTTATTAATTAATAACACATAAATTCATGACACACCCAATGTATTCAACTTCTCTTTAAACTATATCTCTAAGATTTACAAAATAAATCTATGTGTGTAGATTATAACATGCATTAATAATAATCTTAAAGTCTAACTAAAATCGAAATCAATCGCAAATAGAAATATACTATGACACATGAACATGTGAAATTCCTATAGACATGTTTGTTCTCATAATATCAAGTCATGGAGTTTACCAAGTGATAAATTCTTGAGAAAAAGTATCATATGATTATGAGTACTCGCACCAAAAAATCAACATTCTACGTGTCCCATCATAGTATGTTATATAACCATATAACTATATTTAAGAATATCTTCATCACATTTCAAGGTTCTTATCCCAGTGAGGAAGTACTATGACCATATGAAAATGAGAGATTCTCTAGAAAATTAATACATTAAAGACATATAGAAAAATGAATAATATGTAATAAGATGTTGTATTAATATTTTATTCTTTGAAAAAGTACATAATCCTAATTAAAAATAATTATTTTATAACACCAAATTCAACAGACTCCCAGATGTACTAGAGCCAACTGACAATGATTTTCAGTCCACCAGACCTTACATGATGATCATGTTTCTACTAAGTTATGTCTTTATTCAAGGGTTACACCACACTATCTTCCATGTATAATATTCTCATTGTGACTTGTGATCTTTGAGAAAAATCCCTCAAGAGATAATATTTATGAAGTATGTGATTCAACTACTTATGTGACCTTTATTCCTTTTCGAGAGCCACTACTGCAGTATTATCACAATATAGTGTGATATGATCTTTACTTATAGGTACCAAATCATGCTCTTAGATGAAGTTTCATATCATATATTCTTCATTAGCTACCTCAAAAGTTATAATATACTCATATTATAGTGTATAATCTACCACCATGGATTTCTTTGAGCTCCTTTAGCTCACAAAACTTCAATTGATAGTGAAGATGTAACCCAGGTATGATTTCAGAACTTATAGATCTATTTAGAAACCATCATCTATATGTCCTTTATTTAATAGTTCCTCATATCATCTATAGATAAGGAATATATCCTTAACATGCCTCAGGTATGTAGGGATGGTATTGACTTCTATCCAATGATTGTCAGCTAGGTTATCATGATATCCTCCCACCACACTTAAGGCATAGGGGACATCTAGCATAGTACATAACATAACATACATGAGATAACCAATCACTGATTCATATGGAATAATTTCTATCCTATATCTTTCTTCATGTATTTAAGGATACATTTTATTGGAAAGATAAATTCAACAAGACATTAGAAACAATACCCTCTTGGATTGTTCGGTATTGAATCTATTCAGTATGTTGTCAATATACATACCTTGACATAGACCGAGAAACCTCTTGGATATATCATGATGGATCTTGATCCCAAGAATATATGCTTCTTTTTCTAGGTACTTTATGTAGAAGCATTTATTAAACTAGGTTTTAATAGACTGTAAGACCTATATTTCATTTCTAATAAGTACTATGTCATTGACATATAAAATTAAGAAAATGACCATACTCTCACTAAATCAATAATAGAAATAAGGATCAAATTTTTTCTATATAAAACCAGATTACATTTTGGATTCATCAAATCAAATGTTCCATGACCTGGATGCATTCTTTAATCCATAAAGGGATCTTTGTAATTTTCATACCTTGTTGAAATCCTTTGGAGTCACAAACCCTTTAGGTTGTGTGATATATAAATCTTTTTAAAGGATACCATTAGGGAAGTTTGTTTTCAAATCCTTTTTCCAAATCTTATAGTCATGGTTAGCTATAATGGAAAATATAATTCTGATAGATTTCAACATTACAACTGGTAAAAATGCATCTTAATAGTCTACACATTTATTCAATTTGAACAATTTTCAACTAGTCCTACATTATAAGTAATTAATTTTCCATCCATGTCCAATATATTCTTGAATACCCATTTAAAAAAAATGGTATTTACATCTACTAGAGTATCTACAAAAAATATAGACTTGGTTTTGGTAGATGTAATACATTTTAGAATTCATAGATTCTTTCCACATAGAAACATCTATTCTACTTACTTCTTCCTTATTGGTTATAGGATCATTATTATCAACTAATAATGATCCACTATCCTTAGTGACTAGAAAATAAAACTATTCTAGTTCTCCAACCTCTCTTATACTCTTACATAGTACTTCTGTCTTTGGATGTTCTCCTTCCCTAGGTATTTTGGAATTTGTTTTCTTGAAAATTATTATTTACCTTGATCCTAAAATCCATCCAATTATATCCCTGTCCCACCATCTCCTTTAGAGATATAACCCCTTCAAGAAAGGTGGGACATTTGTAAACTAAAACATTATTATCTATAGATTCATATAGGTAATATCCTTTAATTTCATTAGGATACCCAATAAAGATACACCAAGTGCCTAAGGGTTTATGTTTCTTTCCAAAAATATCCTTAAAAAATGATTCAAAATCCCACACTCATATATGCAACAACATGGGTTAATTTTTATACCAAAAATGGTATGTAATACTAGTTGGTACTTTATTTAGAACTTAGTTTAGTTTGTATGTTGTTGTTTGTAACACATATCCCCATAAAATTAATGGAAGACTCACACATCTCATTATTAATATCACAATGTATACCAAGGTGTGGTTCCTCCTTTATCTTACAACATTCCATTGAGGTGTATAGAGAGGAGTGATATGGGAAAGTACCCAAAATTTCATAAATAATCAATTATGTCTTGATTAATATATTCACTACAACGGACTGAATTGGGTTTCTTAATCTTATTTCTAAGTTATTTCTCAACTTCATTATTGTATTAATTGAATCAGTCAAAGTAATTTGACTTATACCTCATTGTGTATGCATATCCATATAAAATTAAATCATTAATAAAAGTTAGTAAGTATGAGTACCCAACCATTTATTAAACATGAATGGTCCATACACATTGGTATGAACTAATTGAAAAATATCTTTATCCCATTCAAATTTTACACTAAATAGGGATTTGGTCATTTTTCCTTGTAAACATGTGTGGCATACACCAATCGGTTTTAGTTCAAATGAATATAAATAACCATATTAGTTTAATTTCGTGAAATTATTTATTTACAAATCCTATCATATTATTCTATTGTTGGTTGTGGTATGAGTCATGTGAACTAGTTTCATTATCATTTTCAATTACCTAGATCATTCAATCCAGTATATAATAACCATTATTTTTTTTAAAAGGTTGGGGCCGAAGCCTCATTTATTATTAAATCAAATCAAAGACCTCTTTTAACTGGGTAGAGGGAGACCCATTATATAGCCTGAAGTCCCAGTGGGCATTTAGCCCATTACATGGCCCATAGGCCCATTTTCGTGGCCCAAAGCCCATTCTGTGAATAGTACTGCTACAGTACCCTGCACTGCTACAGTCCTGCACAGTACCCGCCGCTGCTACAATACTTTTCCGCCGCTACAGTGCCCTGCTGCCGCTACAGTGTCTGCCATTGCTACAGTACGCTGCTACTACAGTACGCTATAGTACTGCTACAGTACCTACGCCCAATGGGTTTTGAACCCCCATTTTTCATGTAGATTTAAGGGGTGCTTACCACTAAGCCAAACCCCAACTACAATAACCATTATTTAAATGTTCCTTACCATTACAAATGCTATCCTTATAAAATAAAAAAAACCTATTCCAAAATTTGAAAATAAATCCATCTATATCAAGTATAGATACAAAAATATTTTTTTGTTAATATATTTCACATAATAAAAATCTTTTAAAACAATATCATTTTCACTTAAAATGTAAGGTGGTAGTCTCCAATAACCATGATAACAAGCCTGCCTGCATTAGCTTCTCATAGATCTACCTCCCCACATGTAATATATAGGAATCTACTTGGTTCAATTATTTTAATACATATGTGATAATCACATGCTATATCTAATACCCACCTTATAGAAATATATAAATTGTACACAATAACAAATGCACCTAAAGCTTCCCCTTGTTACATTTCCTGAGTGCTATTTTTATTCTAGTGTCCCCTCTTACCACATGTGAAACATATAACATACTACACTTTTTCATTCCCCTTTATATTTCTATTATTGCAAATGAATTGTGAAGAACATTTGGTATTAGAGCTCTTCACATGGCCTTTCCTTTTATTCACCATAAGGAAGGATGTTTTTTCATGATTTATGTCTTTATCAACTTGGAGAAGTAGTTTAAAAATATATGGGAGAGACTTATCCATGTTTTTTATATTGAAATTAATAATAAATTTAGAGAATCTATAAAGTAGTGATACAAGAATGAGATCAGTTCATATTTATTTAGGAAATTTAATTCCTATAACCTATAGGTGCTAAATGTAGCCAATGTGTTTAACTATATGAGGCCCAGCTAGAAAACTACTCTATGCTTACTTGAAAAGTGCACATTGGATATCTCAAGCAGTTCTTGTCTAACTCTTTATTGATATAGACTATGAGGATGTTAGATAATTCATGAGACTTCATGTGTTAATTATACCTTGATTAAATTATTAATCACTAAACATCGAACATGTATCTCATGCGTTTATCATAGAAAATTAACTCTTCATCACTCACCTCCTTTATAGGAAGATCAAGCATTGAGTATTCTAGCACATTAGATTTCCATTCATGGTACAATATAACCCATTAGAATTTTAACCATTATTGGAGGTTATAACCAATAATGATATGGTATTTATCTAACATTGATCATAGTGATAATATGAATGATTTATTTTCCATTATTCTATAATTATAAAAGAACATATTATAAGTAATTCACTTGATTATAATTTAGTGAGACATAATGAATTTTACTGATTAAGTCCCCTACTTTATTATGAAGTCTCAATAACCCACATCATTTAAATAAGAATATCCCACCACTTAATAAATTATAGTGCAAATGATCTATATTTACCTTTTTTATGATTCAAAATATTTCCATGAAAACCGTAATAATATATTTAGGTTAGTGGTCTTGCCAACTGTAAACCACAATCTCCTTGATATATTGAGTGGAATTCCCAATCTAGAAATCCTAACTAGGGTTTTCTCAAAATGTTCCTCCAAATTTGTTTTGAATAGACTATGAATATTAAATTCAATATAAGTTTGGCTAATCCAACCCAAAAAACCCCATGATAAATCCTCAATAAAAGTAAGTGCCCATACTATGTCCATGTAAACACTTATTTCCATGGTTTTATTCCTAATCAAGTAATGAGAGGCTTAATCTAACTTAATATTAAGTCGATATATTTTATTTATTATGAATAAATATTTATTTTTCTATACTTTACAAGTGTTTTTAATATTAAATCGATTTACTTAAGTGATGAACCATGCTTTGATAAAACATTTTCAGACAATCCATTTATTTAAATTCTATATTTTCATATTAGTATATTTATTTATGTGACCATGTTCTTGCATCCCTAAAATAAATAATTTATAATACATAAATAAATAAATAAATGAACAAATTAATTGATCATGAGTTTATATAATGGCTAATTTATTAAGAAGATAATAAATCAACCTATAACCTATGAGAAAACTCATTATGCTAGTCATCAAACTATTTATAACATTCCATCAATCCACCTGTGTATCACCAATATTGGCATCATATTAATTTCTTCTTGAACCATATCCACATTCCTTAGGATACTACTTTTGTTACATTTATTTATAACTCATCATAGGTGAGGGGAACTAAAGGATTCTTTAAGGGGGATTACATAAATCAGTTTAGAAACACAGTCCCTATATAATAAAGGGAGGGATGACTCAAAGACTGTCATACTTAATTTAATATTAAATAATTGAAAAACTATTTAATAAATGAAATTAAATAAAACTAACATATACAGAAGTCTTGGTAAAGTTTATTATTGGGTATAAACATGGAATGAATAGAAAAAAGTACACTAGATAACATTCACTTATATTCATTCTTTTTAAGATAGAAAAACTTATATTAATTAATTAATTAATTAATTAATTCCATTTCACCTTAATAATCATAGGAATTCTTTTGTAGATACCCATCATCAATTCATTCTTGATAAATAAAACAACCTGACCAATGAATACAAATAATTACAAATAAATTAAATGATCATTTTTTTATTCTTTAAAACCATTATTACAAAGTCAAAAAAATCTACTTCCAGTAGTGTAATTTGGTTTTATTATTGAAATTAAATAATTTAAAGTAATATAATTCTATCTTTATTGGTAGACTACACAATGTGTACTTATGGCTTACATTCTATGTTCCTAGATTGTTTTATGCCTATGATAAATATTTTGGGATTCGTCGTGTACCATGTCTAGACTAAACATTATGTAATAACCGATTATACACAATGTGATCCGTTTACCATGTTCCTAGGATAAATAACTCAGTCTTTGGAATCTATCTTTTCAAGATGACACAACATATACTAATAAGATACATGCCATGTGGTACAAATTTCATTTGTCCGCATAACCTGATGAATGATTCAGTGTGTACCTAGACTGTGGGAATTAATGTGTTACACAATATCTTTTTTAGATACACACCATGTATCTCATTAATTTTCTTGGATTTTTGACTCACATGACTAGAAACCATGTATCTGACCACATGGTTAGCATGAATTTCACTACTATACTATATAGACTACACAACATGCATGATTTATACACTCCTTGTAATTCGACAAGCTATATGTCAGACTGCCAGATCAATATGTAATGTACACTAAAATCACCACATGTTATTAATTATTAACACACAATTTGTCTGATGATATGTCTAGGTCCAGTACACTTGGGTATGTAATGTGTACTCTAGCTACACGCTATAAAAACTAGTCTACCATCCATAATTATTCATACTTCCCAATGACATATCCAATCATTCTCCATCTATTCTAAGACATTAAAAAATTATGAATCTTGAATGATGAAAATTAAAATGTTTAAATAATGTTAATTAAACTTTATATTAAATAGTTAATAATTTAAATGAATGACCTTTCCACTATTTCTCATTATAGATCAATAATCAAATAAATAATTGAAAATTTAAAACATGAATCATTTGATACCACTTGAAGATTACATGCATAGTGGAAGTGGCTAGTGGGTGAATAACCATTAAAGGTTATTTTCAGACTTTATGGATCATTCACCAATTTTTCAATACATAAACATCATAACCAATGAAAAATTTCTATTTAATATTGACATAGGAAGTCCATAACCTAGAGAGGATCTTATTATTGATAAATTTATAATTAATTAATGTTAGATCTAAAGAAAGAGTACCTCATATTAGGATATTTCATTGAATATGATGTTGATTATTATAAACCCTTATTATATTACCTTTTTTTTTGTGTAAGTAGGACCCAAAGTAGAGCCTCTCTATTGGTTATCCATACATGGCTCTTTTATCTTTGAAGAATATTGATAGAATTTCGGGTTCTATAACAACAAATCAACCATCCTGTTTCATTTGTCTTGATCACTTCAAGATCCTTCAGGATTAAAGGATTCTCTCTTTTTCTTATCATTCATGAGATAATGAGAGAAGGAGGAATCTATAGAGAAATATTTTTTCACAATGACTCTTAATTCCCAATTAACCTTACACAATAAACATAACAATCTATTTATAGAGTTAGGGTTTAGGTTAAAATATTTTTTAATTACAGAATGAATGTTAAATAATATGTTAAAACCTATCTTGTCCCATTATATTTATTAATAATAACATTATTATTATTTTATAGACTGTGCTATCAAGAATAATGATAAATATTATTTTACCAGCTTAAAAATTAATATTTATCACCAGACACAATATATATATGCTCATCCTCTTAAACATTTATCAAATAGCTGAATAAATATTTATTAAATATTTATCCATAAATAAATATTATATTCATGGTTTTATGAACAAATATTTATTAATTATCCACATTATTAATTGAATTATTTATTAACAAAGAAATAATTATTGTTTACCTTGAAAAAATTTGTGATTAAAAAATAATGAATAAAATTATTCCTTAGTCTTGAGAATCATATTTATTCCAATAATTAAATTCAAATTGAATTTAATTTAGATCATTGAATATAATTAGTGTGTGACCATCTCAGATTATTTATCATTGGAAATAGGTGGGATTTCCTAATGTACAAGATATATATCTAGTAATGGGACAAGCCACCCTAGAGAAAGAAGTTAATATCACAATGTCAACAACCACATATGAATGATTACTGTGTAATATAATCCCGTTTTCATAATATCTTTTTAAGAATGTTGTACATCCAGGTCATTAACCTATATCATTGATACATATTTATTTGAAAATCTGAAATAAACTCATCATCACACCATGGACATGGAATTTAATGTGATAATTCCATTTAAATCAGAGGGATGAGATTTCATCTTCAAAAAATATGGAAGGGATAAATCCTTTCTTGACTTATTAATTAATAACACATAACTTGTGAGATACCCAACATATCTAACTTCACTATGAACTATATCACTTTGTTTTACAGAATACATCTAAATATAAGATTTGTATCATGCATTAATAATAAACTTAAATTATAAGGACCATTACATACACTGGGATATATAAATATTCAATGACATATAAACAGGAAAAATTCCTATAGGATAGTATGTTCTTATAATCCCTAATCTTGTAGATTAGCAAGTGTGTACTTCCTAATAATAAGTCTCATATTCTTATGAGTACTCACACCTGACATTCAACAATCAATTTTTTCCATTATAGTTTGTTATATGACCTTAGAACTATATTTATAAATATATTTATGAAATTTCATGGTTCTCATCGTAGTGGGGAAAAACTACAACCTTATTAATGTGATAGACACTGTAGAAAATTATTACAATGAAGTCATGTAGAATAATTAAGAATATGTAATTTGATGTTTTATTAATATTATAATATCTGAATACACATATAATCCAAAGTACAAATAGTTGGTTCTAGAACACCAAATCCATCAGGAACTTCAAATCGTGGACAACGCTCTTCATTTCATGACCAATACTCTTCACATAATGACTAAATACCTTCACACCATGAAAAAATCTATTTTGGTAGGGACTAAGGGTCTTCACGTTGCGAAAATAATAATAATAAAGTAAATATATAAAAGTAATAATTCCATATGTGAGGGTATTTTTTATCATAATTCTAATCGTATCCCATCACTTCATGATGTGAGACACCATGCAATGTCCATACACTATCCTTAAAAAAACTCTATGCTAACTCCCATGGCCTATTCCCCATTCCACAATACCAAAAACCATACAACAACCATCCCTTCATGGTAAGATACACCTATGAGTCCATAATGTTACAAAATATCTCGATTTGTCTCACTATCGCCGTTATTACCCCCATTAGTCTCAAATCACCACAAAAAGGATAAAATATTACTACCATGACTCTAATGGTTGTCTCCCATCCATTATTCATTGAAAAAATGAGTTGGAAGGGGTTTTTACACAACCCTGTTGTTGTCACTACTATAGAGATCTTATGTCATCATGCCTTCCTATGATCCCTCATCACCAATAATCGATTCCATACACAATGATTCTTTCCAATGGACACAAATCCATCAATATAAATAGCCAAATTTCAATCACTTTCCAATATGAGTCCAATTTTTTGAACTACATATTTTTATGATGGCCAGTGGGAAAAACATGAAAAATACAGGGGGAATAATGATGAAAAATAAAAAATGAATAGATGATGTATGATACGAAGGTCCAAAATTCATTTTTTCAGTGTGAATATTACAACAATGAAGAATAAACGGATGGAAATATAGAATCATAATTTTTTTGTGAGAATAAATGGCATTAAAATTATAGTGCTATGTGATTTGGTAAAAAAATTTCAGATTTGATCACTATGCTCAACATCATTGAGAATAAGGAAATAAAAAAAAGTCCTAAACTTATGTCACACTGAATTCCACATTAACCCATCATTGATTCCATGGTTTTGTCCGTCATTTCACAAAATCTAATCATTGATGTCGCCATGAATTTGGATTCTTTCACACATCACAATCCACTAGTATATTCTCGAGTGAGGATATATAATACTTTAAAATATATCTCTCTAGGGTTTATTTGTTAGTGAAAATAGATAAACTTGGATAAAACACAAATTAGTGTATTTATAACCCATGACTAGGCCTACCAATATTTTAATTAAATGTCCTAAAAATATTCAGGTCCATGAACCGACATTTGAGTGCATAAATTACACCTCACTTAAGAAAAATACCCTATTATGGATACCCCAGGAGTGTCATAATTTCCATTAGATTTCCCTTTTAAGAGATATATCCATCCATGCTCATGGGATAAATAAATAAATAAATAATAACAATTAAAATTATCATAAGATTTAATATGCTCATTAATTCACTAAAGCTCATCTTAGGGGTATCCACCACCTCTCTAGATTAATTGATCCATCATAAAATTTTTCTAAGGCCATTTTCTAGGGTAAATATACTTTTTTACCACTAAGATGGTCTTGGGACTAGAATGCCTCAAAACTTTATGAAGTCTTGACTCGGAAAAATATTGGGTAACTATAAGTTATATTTTAAATATAATATATTTTAGTAAAATAACAAAAAAAGGATAACATGAATGAGTTCATATTTGAAATAAGTATAAAGTTTTTATATTTATTTGATTATTGATAGTAAAAATTGATTGAATAAATTAGAAAAAGTATATAATTTCTTTATTTAAGATTTTTTCATAGATTTCTTATCTCATGTTTAAACATATGATTTTTTACATAGTTGATTCCCATTTATATTCAGAGATATAATGGTAATTGTGATGTATGATTTAGTTTTATGTGTTAAAATAATTCTATAAATAATTATATATGCCTATAATTAGTTACATTCTATGAGTAACATCTCATCCCAAATCAATCTAGATAGTATCCAAACCAGTTCACCATATGACGTTAAGCACACCTCCCCTTATGTGAGGGGATTCTGATTAGTAGTGGGATTATATTGAAGGACATAAGGATACCATACCATATTTATCAAAGTTAAACAATAGTGGAAATAAAAATAAGTAATAACTATTAAGAAACCCCCCACAAAATACCAAATTATAACAACTCTGTAAGTGACAAGAATCTAGTAAAATAAACATGGTGTGTCATAATAGTCTCAAGTTCTGAAAGGAAACCAAAATAAAGACACAAACTAAAAATCACCAAAAAATATCTCGACACCTATCCCAACCCCCTCATCCAAGATCCAACCAATAAATTCCCAAATAATTCATATATCACTGAGGTTTTTCCCATATCCTAACCTAAAACTATGATGTCTTCTTGGGTACCATCATCGGCTTGATCATGGTGTGAGTACAATTTAGTAGCCCACTACCAAAGATGTTTAAAACAATAACTAGTCTATGTAACAATGCATTCATATGTACAATGGAATAATATACAAGTAAATAAATGTTTCTTTTAAAATTTTTATTTGATAACCATTTTGGGCCCTGAGTTTTAAAGTGACACCCGAGCCTAAGAAACCTGCATCATCCAAAGGTGGTTGTTTGAGCCATAAATAATAGGGTGACACATAACTTAATAAAAAATTGGTTTCCATTGATTATTTAATTCTTAGTACCAAGAATAATAATTACAAGGTATCTATACCCTGTTTAAATAATTTTAGTGGCTAGAGTGTTAACTCGAAACCAAAACCATGAATAAATTTCATTGGTAACCAAAGAATCATTCCATTACCTAAAGCATGTATAAATAATTTTGGTTCTTAGAGAACTAGTTTGAAACCAAAAAAATATATTTAGATAATCATACAATATCCCAAACCATATAGAATATTTCTGGTGCCTAGATATTCAATCTAACACTTAATCCATGGATATAGAGAATTATTATAATATCTTTATCCATATAAAATACTACTTGTTCCTAGAGATTCAGTACAACACCTTAAAAATGGATTCATAGCATCAGTCTAACATCCTAAACCATTCTATAATTTTCTAATTTCTACGGTTCAATATATTTTAGCCTATAAAAACCCTAAGAATACAAATATTCTTCATTTTAATATTTATTATTCACTAAGGTCTATCATACTCAACGAACTTAAACATAATTCCACAATTAAACCATTTTATCATTTATTCCTATAGAAAAACTATTAAATATTCATTAAAACCATTTAATAACATAAAATTTTTACTTCCGCCATCCTATTAACATTGCAAAGAACAATTATTCCCAAGTTATACCAAGTATTCCTTTTAACCATGTTATCATGCCAATAAAAAATTCTAATAAGTTTAGGATCATAATCCACCTATTTCACTATTCTAAGTCCCACTTTACAATTTTTAGGAATCAGTACACCCCATGGGTGGACATAAGTTCAGTTTCATAATCAACAATAGACTCGATGAGATTTGTGAAAGTTCCAAGACATCATTTTAAGGATGAAACCATTTTATTAGTCAAGGAGGAAAATAAACAACATGATATCTCTATCACATATACTAAATAAAAATGAAAAGTTATAAAGACTATAGGAAATAGCTCTTAGAACACCTTGCTTTTGTTTATAGATATCCACTCATCCAACCTCAACCTTTTATTTGTTCTAAAATAGATACATAAATAGAAACACACAATATACCTATAAATAGATAATATGATATATAAATGACGAGGGACATCCAAGAAGTGAACTATGCAAATAATGGAAGGAAAAATCTCATAGTCATACCCATGGATTCTAATTTCAAGAAATTACATACCAAATGGAATAAAATCGATGGATATCCACCCTTAGAAGAGGAAGAGAAGCTTATGACACACATTGGGAAACTATGAGTGAAATGGGTGAGAGAACTAGGTGAGTTAGTAAGAAAATTATAGAGAAAAGTGGTAAATTTTCCACTATTAATGAAGAGAACAGTTTTTCAAATCATGAACCAACCATGAGATCCTTATTATTCAAGGTAAAACCTTTACACAAGGTTACTTGGTCTACCTACATTATTTGGTAGATCATGTGGAATCTATGAAAAAAGATATAAAAATTGGGTTCCTCAACATTCATGGTTTTTAAAACCTTTTTACTCCCTCAATCAAGCCATATAGTTAATGTGCATGGTTATCACTAACCATACTATGATAATTCACCATGCAATATAAGACATGTTGTCCAAATTTCTATGTCCTAAACCCCCAAAGATCTCCCAAGAAATTCCATACTCTTAGGAAAATAATTCCATAAATTATTTTAAATATATGTTTACAAATATTTAAATAATAATATACCACTACAAGGGTCGGGATCTTACAACCTCCCCACCATATAAGAACTTTTTCTTGAGATGTTATCCCCAACATCATTAAGCCTCCATGGTAAAAATCGTAGCCCACTAGGCCTGAATACTATCTTCCCTATCCCAATTTCCCCCATGAATACGACAATTATTCCATAATACTCAAACTAAAATCCTAGTCTTACCCTAACGAGTTTTGTCACTATGATCTAAAATATGAATCAGATGCTTCTCAAAGGATGCATTGACCTCAATGTCAACATAATCAATATCAATCACATGAAAAGGGTTGGGATAATACTATTGAAGCTGCAATAGATAAACCAAATTATGCATGAAACTATATTACTTTTGAAGAGCCAACAAATATGCTATCGAACAGGTCCTCTCAACAATCTCGAATGACCCGATATACTTGGGCACTTACTCACACTACTTCTGAATTTGAAGGTCACTAAGTCTTAGTGATACATGAAGGAATATATGATCACCCACTAAAAAACTGAGAGTTTGATAACACTGATCAAAGTATGAATTTTATTTACTTTAGGACTTGTCCATACATTTTTGAATCAAATAGACCTACTTAGATGTTTCTTGTACAAGGCTCAGCCCCGAAAATTCCGATTCTCCCCCTTCCGTCCAACAAAAAGTTGATCTGCATGGCCAACCATACAATTCATCATAGGGTTCCATATGAATAGTCTCTTTAAAACTAATTTTATATGAGAAATCAATAATAGATAGGTGCTTATCCTAAGATCCACAAAAATCTAAGACACATGATCTTAGTAAGTCCTCTAACACCTAAATAGACCACTCAGATTTCCCATCCATCTACTTTTGGTTTTCAGTTATAAAAAACACCTGAATACTGAGTTCATTTTGAAATCCTTTCCAAAAGCACAAAGTAAAATGGGGATATCAATATGAAACAATACTCTAAGGTACCTGGTGAAAATATACCATATCCTAAAAATATTGGTTACCAAATCCTTAATAGTGAAATTCTCCCAAATCATTAAGAAATGGACTACATTTTTAAACCATTCCACAATCACTAATATCACATCACTCTCCTAAGGAGTCCCTGGTAAACCCACTTCAAAATCCATGGTAACATTGTCCTACTACCATTTAGAAATGGGGAAGGGATGTAATATACTTGTAGGACACTTATTCTTGGCATTCAGATACCAACATGTGTAATAACACATCCCAAAACATGTGATCTCCTTCTTTATTACTGACCACCAACACTATATATAAAGATCATGGTACATTTAGGTCCGAAAAGTGTGCATAGCCCTTTTTGAATCATCAAACTAATGAATTAGCTCATATATCATACCCATATGCACATAAAAATGGTCATGCATATGGTTAAACTTGTCACTAATGATGGTCTGGTCTGAAGGTAGATCTCCACCATCCAATATCTCTGTCAATATAAGAAACTCTAGATCAATATACTTCCACCTATTGACCTGGTTTAGAAGATATTTCATAATGGATAAAGATATGGGTTTTGTCATATCTAACTTCTCCTGAACACCGATATACATCTCAATGAATAAAGACATCATCTTCCACTTAATACTGGACTCTTGAACCTCCTGGGTTTGTGTCTTCAAATTCAGAGCATCAATAATAATGTTTCCTTTTCCCAATATATATGCTATCTCAAAATAAAAATATTTCATGTCTTAAAACCATCTCTACTGGGGGATAGTTAAATCCCACTAGGAAAATTTGATTTTAAGGTTCTTATAGTTAGTATAAATAGAAAACCTTTCACACAGAAGATAATGTAACCAAAAAATTAAATCAATAAACATTATTACCAACTTGAGATCATTCATGGTAAATTTTATTTCATATAAAATCAATTAACATGAACCATATGCCCTAAATTAGTCTCATTTCATTAATACTACCCCAAGATAGATCCTGAATTCATCACAATATACCACATATTCTTCACCCTATTTGTCTAAGATGAGGATCAATGATAAGATTAACCTATGATTTAATTCTTGTATATCCTCATCAAAATCCCTATACCAAACAAACTTCACCCTTTTCTTGGTCAGATCATACATTAGCACTGCCATACCACATAATTCTTTGAAGAAAGACCCGTAATAGCCTACCAAATCTTGAAATCTTTGAATATGAATGATGTTTTTGGTTCTCTCCCATGTTACCATGACTGTCACCTTCTCTAGGTCCACTAAAACTCAATACCATGAGATAACAGAAACCAAGAAGTGTACTATATAAATATAGAAATGTCATTTAAATAACTTGAAATATAACTGATGTTCTCTTATCATAATCAACATATTTTCATGATTTTGGGCATGATCATCTCTAGAATAGGAGTACACCAATACATCATTGATGAAGTATATTGAAAACTGATCCAAATATGAGTTGAATATTTAGTTCACTAAGTCCATGAAAAAATCCCGAGTGTTCTTCATCCCACACAACATCACACTGAAATCATACAATCTATACGTACATCTAAAAGTAGTCCATGGTATATCAGATGGTCTCACTCTCAACTGATGGTACCCTTACATTAAATCAATCGTAGAGAGAACACAAGTACCTCTTAGTTGTTTATAGAGATCACCAATACATGGAATAGGATATCAGTTCTTAATTTTCATTTAGTTTAGCCTCTAATAAACAATACATAAGTGCAATTTTCTATCCACATTCATGAAAAATAGAACTGGATATCCCCAAGGTGCCGTACACGGTTGAATGAACCATTTAGCTTCCATTTCATCCAATCGAGTCTTAAGATCTTGAATCTTCAATGGTTTCATTCTATAAGATAGAATGTAAAATGGATATTCCCCAGGAACCATATAAATGGTAAGATCAATCAATATCTTAGGTGGAAACCACAAAAAATCCTATGGAAACACAACACGAAACTGATCAACTACAAGAGGGAAACATTGTTCTCTTGTCCCATATCAACTAGAATAAGACCTATAAACTAGACTATGTGATTACAGAACTACTAATGAGAAGCCCCTATATGACCAGACTAGATATCTTGTTCTCCATAATGAACATAGTTGTTACCCTCAAGAGAAGTGAAATTCACCCTCCTACGGTAATAGTTTGTGTGAGCCTCATATGAAACTAACCAGTCTATCCTTAAAATTATGTTAAATCCTCACATCTATAACATGAAAAAATCCCAAAGGAAATGGTACCTGCAAATCTCAAGGAAAAAATTCATATAATTACCAATACCCTCTGATCTCATCCTTAACAGTGTGTCGATCAACATAACCCCATATAAGAATTCCACCACCAGGACCAAACCATTCACAAACTAGGAAGATATAAATTAATTAAAAGACATGATATTAAATTAATAACTATAAAGAATAGAATATCCAAGAATCACACCCCATATAGGTGATAAACTGACCTCATTATCCGAATAAGTTTGATGAACTACATGTAGTTGAATTGCATTTATACCCGGAGATCCTATTAAGTCCCATGAGATAAATTGTTCTACTAATACTATTACTCTTATCCAAGAGTACCATTTCCTACACCATGACAAGAACATATGGTATAAATCCAAATGATCAACTGATTTAGGGTATAAGATCCCCTCTTTATTCTCTATATAAACCTAGGTCCCCTATCACTAACCATCAATTGAGGGTTCGTACAGAACCTTTATAAGTTCCCTATCCTACCACAAGCTAAACACTCAACTATTGGTCAAGAAAATTGCCCTAAAATGTGAATAGGACCAAGAAATTAGTAGAAGACCACTAGATTTATTCCCTAAGAGGCCGATCCACTCCACTGGTTTCTCTTCCCACCACCGCCTTGGCATAAGTTATCATAATGTTGATTTCTACTTCCTAGGTATGTACTATAAGATTACCTAGAAAAAAATATCTTTCCACCACTATATTCATCCTTCAGGTTCCCATAATTAATGATATCTTAATTTACCACCTTAGTGAATTTCTGTAAGTGGAAAATATTTACATGTCAATTGATCTCACATTTATGTTCATCCTAAAAATATTTTGGCCTAGCTACCTCATCTCCAACCAATGTCAGATAAAAACATTATTGGTTGGTGAAGAAACTATAATAATCCATGACTGATATATTCCCTTTGGTCAAACACATAAAATATTTGACCCTTTCTCTTCTCAAGTTATCTGGATATAAATGTCCTAAGAACTTCTCTTGGAAGTCCTTTTATTCCATTCCCTCAAGCTGCTCATCATGGAATTAAATATCCCACTATCACATCACCGGACCCCACAATATTTAATCAACAAACTCAGTCCTCCTCCCCATAGGATTCCTTAAGTATTAAAGAACCATCTAGATAGACACGATCTGGAAATCAGCTTCCACAGGACCACTGTCTCTGGAGAACATCGTGGGATGCTGCAGTTGAAACTCCCTAGTCAGATCAAACATGAATGGTGTATCCCACACTGAATCCAACTCCATAAACTAAATAAATTTGGTGAAATTATCTAATAACTACTCTTATTCCCTATCACTATATCCAAAGGTGGCTCTGGCTACAGTATCAGAGGTGCATTCTCAGCATTTCCCTCGTTTTCCCTACCAAAAAACGTTGTTGTGGAGGCATTCCCCTATAATTACAAATACAAATTTCAAGGAACATAACATATAATTTAAATGGTTAAACATAATAGGGATCATAAATATCCATATTTAAGCTACTCCATACACACTATCTTGATAGACATTATTACAACACTATCACTACACCCAACCATCACTATCTCAGGCCACTGACTAACTCAGGGTAATAATAAATATATAAGCTACAATTTTCTTCTTTAATTCCATTTTAATAATTATATTAAACATATTTAAATTTAAAATAGTTAAAAAATATTTATTAGTAACTATTTATTTAAAACTAGAAAACAATAAGAAATGAATTTTACTTCCCATAACTCAATTTTTATATTTGAAAGCAACCAGGTCATAACATACTTTTCCTTTTGTCACTAATATGATGTATGCCACATAACCCTAAAGTGCCTCAAATGATTCATGTATACAAAATCTCATGGTGTATTAGAATAATATTAAAATATCATAAATCAATAACATCACACAAAAATTTTATCACCCATGGTGATATAACATTTAAAATATAACAAGCGAACCTCAAGAACAACAATCCCATCCCTAAAAACCTAGTTCCCCACCACATGAGTTCGGTACTCCCATGAACATGATCATTTCCATTCCCCAATACATCTCATTCTTCTTTATACCTTTTATAAATAGTAAACAAAAATAAAATACCTCATCTAAAACCACTTTATAATACCCCATTCCATCTTACTCCAAATAGTAGCTGAACCAGTTCGCCACATGACTTCAAGAACACATCCCCTTATACTAGAGGATTCCGATTAATAGAAAGGGTATATTAAGGAACATGGGGATACTATACCATTTTATTCAAAGTAAAAAAATATAATAAATAATGAAAATTAATTAAATCTAGGTAATCACTCATCACATACCAAATTTATTCAATTGGGTAAGTTCCAGTAGACTAACAAACTAAACATGTCACGTCATGAACGTATCATGTTCCAAAAATAACCTAAAATAAATACAGATACTAAAAATACCAAAAGTAGGTCCCAATAAATAGTTTGGTCCCCTCATCCAATATTCATCCCATAAATTATTAAGTCTTGCATCTATCACTAAGCCCTTTCCCTTGTCCCAAACTACAACCAAGAAGTCTCCTCAGGTACCAATGACGACCTGAGAAAGGTGTGAGTATAAATCAGCAGGCCACCACAAATAGTGTCTAAGGTAGTAAATAGTCTAATAAAAAATGTATGAAGATGTATAATGGAATAATAGAAAAGGAAATAAATATAAATATTTTTTAAAAATAAACAATTTTTATTATCCTTTTTGTCCACTAGGTTCTGAAGTGACACCCGATCCAAAAAAATCTACTTCATCCATAGCTGGTTGTCTGAGCCACAAATCCAAGGGTTGTGCATACGTTAAGTAAAATAAAATATTTTCATTAAATATTTAATTATCGGTACTAATAAGCATTAAACCAAGGTATACATACCATGTTTAGGTATTATTAGTGTCTAGAGTGTCAGTCTAACACCTAAATGATGTATAAATTTCATTGGTTCCTAGAGAATCAGTCTAAAAAGTAAACCATGTATCAATACTATTGGTTCCTAGATCATCAGTCCATCACCTAAACCATTGATTTAGAGTGTCATTCTAACATCCTAAACCATAAGGAATACTATTGGTTCATAAAGTTGTACTCTAACACCTAAACCATGGATGTAGAGTGTTAGTCCAAAATCCTAATCCATATATAATACTACTGGTACATAGAGAAGAATTCATACACCTAAACCATGAATTAAGAGAATCATTCCATCATCCTAAACCATTAAAACATTTACCAGTTTCCATGTTTCAATATATATGACTCTTTGAACACACTAAGAAGAAAAAGACTCTCCATTTCAATATTTATTATTCACCATGGTTTACCATAATCAACTCCCTTAAATTGTTTTCCATAATTTAACCATTTCATCATTTAATCCTATAGATTTTTTTTAAAATATTCTTTAAAACTATTTAAAAAATTAAACTTTCAACTTCAACCATTACACATTTCAACCTCTAAACATGTAATAAAAAATTTATTCTGAAGTTATAACAAGTCACCCCTTTAACCACACTATCATGCTGACCAATGATAATAATTAGGATACAATCATAATCGAAATATTTAACCATTTTAAGTCCCACTTTATATTTTTTAGGAATTAACACACCCCATTAGTTACTGTAAGTTTGGTCTCATATTCACCAAAAAACCAAACATGATCTATGAAAGGTATACAACACCATTTTAGGACCCGAAATATTTTCTTAATCAAGGATAAAAACACAAAACACATAAGAACTATCACACATATTACATGAACATGAAAAATTATCAAGACTATGGGAAATAACTCTTAGAACACCTACCATATGTTCATAGATATCCACTTGTCAAACCCCAGACTTTGATTCGATCTAAAACTATCGAAGACACAAAATTAGATAGTATCCACGGAAATAAGGCATATGAGATATAAATGATGAGGGACAACCAAGTAGTGAAACATCTATATAATGGAAGGAAACTGACTTGTATACTTACGTAAGGTTTCAAATCACAATAAATGACACTTCAGATTGTCTAGAATAAAAGGAGTTCTACCCTTGGAATAGATAGAGAGGATTTGGGAAAATATTGGGATGGTATGTGTGAAATAGTGCATAAAATCGAGTGAGTTCGTAAGGTTATCAAGAGTGAAAATTGTTAAATTTTCTATATTTAATAAAGCACATGGTTCGGTTGCATAGTTTTTCAAATTGTGCACCAACTATACAAGCCTCACTATCCATTGAAATCCCTTTCAGTACAGTTTCATGGTACACTAACATATTTCGGTAAATCATTCGGAATATATGTGAATAGATATAGATGTTGGGTTCCATAACTCACATGGTTACCAAGGCCTCATCGCACCATTTTAAAAATTGTGACCCCTCAATCAAACCACACAATTAAGGTTCTCAATTATAAATGATCATGAGAAGACCATGAAACATGCAATGCAAGTCCTATTTTCCAAATTTATAAGTCTTGAACCCCTTGAATTCTCATGAGACCTTAAATAATACTAGGAAAATAATTACATTAATTATTTTAAATAGAGTTTAACCCAAATTAAAATAAAAACAAACCTCTAAACATGTCAGGATCTTTTACTGGGCATAATAATTGATTTAGTTTTCTTTTAACTTGGATTTGTATTATATTTGGTTATGATATTGAATTTAAAAGGTTATTATAGTTTATAAATATTAGGTGTTATAATTATGATGAAATTAAAGTCTATCTTAAGTAAATAATCCTTGGATTAATGGACATTAGGTCAAACTGATCACTAACATAAAGGATTATTCCTTATATAAAAAGTGGGAGTCCCTTATTTATCACTTCAAAATTAATCTTCTGGTGATTATTGGTTTCATATGATTCCTTGAATTTACATGAAATATATTCATGTACCATATTTATAAGATGCATTTGGATATATATAGATATAATTGGGTTTAATTTATGTTACTAACATAGGGTATTAGTTATATAAAAAGTTACATGTCAATATTGTTTGAATATATTAATTTCTTGAAAGGAATAAGATTCCAAAATAAATATTTTATGTTTATGGACTTGGTTGTTGACTATTTATCCCTAAAATTAATTATTTACAACCCTAAAAAAACTATTTTAGTGGAGAGTATGGGTCAATACAAAGTTAAGTACCTCTGGTGTGTGTGTGTGGCCAACGGATCAAATAAAACACTCCAAAAAATTATAAAAAACATAGAAACAATATAAAGTATATACGTGATGATTATAGTGAAGTGAATAAAACAATAACAAAGACGGTTAAAAAAGAAAGATAACACAAAGATCACATAGAATGTCTGAAAAATTAATTATGAGATTGGGGAATTTTATTGGTTTCTTTAAAATATTTTTTCTATCAATCATGTACTATAATAAAAGAACTAGAGATGAGATGAATTATAGTGGACTATTCTTTGGAAGGGTCAACCTATGAGTGAATGAATCATATAGTTCCTCAATTGCATCATCTACTCATACACATAATAATGAAATCATCAATGTATCAAGATCAAATTATAATTTGATCATGATGTTATACCCTTAATGAGAAGCTCTATTTTTGATGAATTCTTAGATGATTAAGTAGTTAGAAGATAAATTCAACCATGATCAATTTTCAATGGTTTTAGATGATTTTAAAAAATTAATACTATGATATAATTATGGGGGTTGATTATTGTAAGAAATGACATATGAATGAAGTAAAATAGTTTACCAACACAATATCCTTACCCAAAAGACTTTATCCAATGATTATGTTCATATCCTCAAAATATTTCAGTAAATCCATGATAAAATATAAAATCGATAGTTGGGTAAGTAGGGAGAGAATTATATTTTCTGTCCAAGAAATAAAAAACTGTTCCCAAGACCCAATGATGATCTATTTTCTACTCCTTATCCTAGATATCTTTGATCATTTGTGATTTTTGATCCTCCCTTCTAGGACCTGTGCATCAATACCTAGATCCTATATATTTTTTCTTCTATGCGAGTCACTGATTAATAAAATGGGTTCCCAATGTCCCTCCTCACGCTCACAAGAACAACTCCAAGAATATCTTCCTAGACTCTACATGATGTATTTACTATATATATTTATCCTGTCCAGTGAAATAAGTATAATCCTTTTTAACTGAATTCCCTTTACATCAATTTTTCATGATCAATAGTGACCACTATCTCAATTACGAATAGTATTCACATGGAAATTTCATGGGTCCTTATTACTAAAGTGAGTATCACTCATATATTTTATCCATTCCTATAATCTCCTTCTCTTTTTTATGTGATCATATTTCATGATTCATCTATACCAATTTAAAAAAAATGTAAAGTTGACTTTAGGTCAAGTTACTATGATTTGGAAAATTAGCTTCACTCCACATGGGAACCATAATATTTTGATTTTATTTTATAGGCCTTGATGTTGACTTTGGTCCTCGCCCACTATTTCATTTTTTAGACCTTGCACAATGTGACTGAACTACTATTCCATAGGTCACCAATCTACAAAATCTTCCCAAATCTTTTCATCATCTTCCATATTTTGAATATAAACTTCAACATAAAAAATCCACTAATCAAGTATCGCTTTCATCCCGAGATCAAGTAAAATTTGGGTTATCATTGGATTTAGTATCCCTTGACCAAACTCTGTATTTTTTAATTTATGAAATCCAATGAACCCCATTTCTATCATCCTTGATCTACCTTAAATCATAGAACCTAGAAATAAGTCCTTGTGTTCATTGATTATTCTTTATTAATTCATCATTTTCATCAAATATTAACACATAAACACTCCACTTAAATTTAACTGGTTATTAATTTTTTTACATCAACTCTAACCATCTTGATCTTGGATTATTAATTTCAATTTTTGTTAAATCCTTGGACTCAGTTTTCTTAATCTTAAAATTATTCTCAACCAGTTTCTTTAAAATGAATAGCATTTTACCAAATTTATGAATTGAATAGATATTTGATTTTTTGATTTTGGATGTTCATGAGGTAGAAAATTATCATTTTAACCGATAATATTATCTCTAATAATTTTTATGACCACTCTGTTGGTTTCCTAACATGGTTTTTACTATAGGAAAGATGTTTGGTGGAAATCTTATCGGTTCAATTTTTTTGGGGAATAATTGAGAAATAATATTTTATTAATTAAATTTTATTTTTTTCCAAAATGTTTATTCATAAATATATTTTGAAGGAATCACCGAATTTAGATTATATATCTGCCATTGATTAAAAAAATGAGGGTTTTCCTAAGAGAGGCATAAACTCATATCAAACACTAGGGCCAGGGCCATGCCCCTTTTTTTCTTATTTTTGATTCCCCCTTTTTCTTTTATCTATTCTATACTATAATCTCATGAATTACCCCCTTATGGGTTTACTTCACCAAGACCAAGAGAGTATATGGATAGGGAGAGTGTGAAAGAGGTAGAGAGTAAGGGAGGTTCCACAATAGAGCTTGGGAGGATCTAGATCATCATTCAACATATTTGAATCCTAGAAAAAAGCAAAGCTTTGGAGAAATCTACCAAAAGGTAGTAATTTTTTATATTTATGTATTGAATCCCCTTAGATTTACTTATTTATAGTTTTATAGATGTTTATGACTACTAAGGACCCCTAGTTTGTCAATCTGTTATTTTTGTGGAGAAGAATAGGGGTTTAGATAGATTTTATAGTTTACCTATTTAGAAATTGTGATCATATGGTGTATAGTTTAGGAAAAAACGTCATGAATTCTTCCCACTCGGGGAAGATGAATTTTTATAGTACATTCCATGTACTTGGACTAAATTCCACGTATTGGTTCTTGTCCATATAGTTGAGTACTTGGCTAGACATACCATGTCGGGGCACTCATCTGTGTAGGGTACATGTGCATGCCTCATGTGGGTCACACACTATGTAGATGTACACAAGTAATATTAGACACATAGACAATCCATGTGACTGTTTACATGAATTACACACTGTGTACTTGGGTTTTACATTCCAAGTCAAGATGGTGTGCACACCCATGCGCGGTTTTGAGAGTACACGTCGTGTACTCGGGTATACACGATATGTACATATTTTTTACTACCATATCAGGGGTTTTTTTCTTAATTTTATACCCCATATTCAGAATATGATATACTATTATCCCAATTTTAGAATTTTACCACATATATTGAGATGGTACAACCCTTGAAGTGATTTTAGGACTTCTAAAAGGTTATTTGGGGAAAGTGAGATTGAGTGGAGAAGTCATTCTTTCAGTTATTTAATAATACTTTATATGTATGTGAAACCTGTGATTATAAACTCTTATGGGTCATATTAAATGGTCAATGGACTTATAATTAGTTTAATAGGGTCCCTATATGGTATCTTGGTACAGTCCCTAAATAGCGGGACTAAGACGTGACATGATGAGTTAGATTTGGTTGGGTGTTCAAACCATCCTGGAGTGAGACCATGATCTAAGATGGGAAATGAACCATCTCCCCTGGATGATGCTTATATATCTCTTCATGTGAGTATGTATCACATTCTAGATGTTCCCTTCCAGCCTAGGTGACCGTGAAATGTTAGAGATGGGGTTGTGGAATGTGTTTACCCTGAGAGATTAGATATTTATAAGGATCCCATGTAATATTCCTCTTCTTACTCTTTCTAAAGAACCTATTTTGGATTTATCCACTTACTATTTCTAAGGATCCCATTTAGGATGACTGAAATTATCCACTTTGAGGATCCCATATAGGATGCCTCTACTCACTCTTTCTGAGGGTCCCAAAAAGGATGCCTCCATAAGCATGATTTTTACTAGGATGAAATGAGGGATTATTTACTTCTTATAGGATGACTTAGAGAATCCTAAGAGGGATTCATTCAATTATGTGTATACCTAAGTATACCATGTATAATGTGTTTCCAGTGTCTTGACATGATATACCTAGTGGGTGCTTGAATATTTTACTGACCCTAAGCTAGCACGTTGGGGTTCTGGGATGAGATGGTAGTGGGTGTTTCCTTATAACCCATACTAAACTTGTGAGCTTGAGAGGCTATGGTATTACTTGTGGGTTTAGAAATTCAGCCACTCACACTCTTATATTTATGTATTCACTTGATTACTATTGATGTAGTTATGATTTCTAGTGGTTCTTCTTGGATTTTGTCAAATATGTTTTTGGAGATGTGTTTTATGATAGGGATGCTTAGAGTTACTTCCTGAGATCTGGATTCTAGGATTATTTTATTTGATTGTGAAATTTGTGGGATGCCCATAGTTACTTCATAGTATTTTTATATTGATAAATACTAGGGTTACTTATATGGAATGCCTTGGATGAGATCATGAGTTAAATTGAATTATATCATGTAATGATAGATACTTGGATTCCTAATACAAAATACCTTGAATGAGCTCATAGGTTATATAGAATTATCATAATCCTTGAATGGGCTCACATGTCATATGAGATTGTGTTAAAACTTGAGTAATAATAGGGTTCCATACGTGAAATTCCAAGGATGGCATCACAGGTCAAATGGATTATATTATTCCATGAGTGATACTTGTATTCTTGATGTGGAAATCCATGGATGGGCTAATATGGAAAATGAGATTTTATTACACCTTGAGAAATACTTGGGTTCTTATTTTGGAATTCCTTTTATGGGATCATATGATTAATGAAATTATTTATATTATGATTTATCATTATTATACATGGATTCCTTGGTTAGGTACCTTGATTTATGATTTAGTTTGTTTAAATTAGAAACACCATATTCATAGGATGTCCATTATTTACCAGGAATCCTTCATTATAGGGACTGGAGGTGAGTATAGGTGAACCAAAGGATAAGAAATGTATCCCCTAGTGGTGACTTATCTAACTTGGAGACATTTATGGTGCTATCCGAAGTAGGTATTATCTATTGGTATTAAATATCCAAAGATTAATTTGGTTACACATGGCTTGAGTGGTACAACATCCACCTCATTGCCTTATTTATAGGATGTTTGGTCAAATGGGTTTACGCGACCAAGGATCTACTATGGTTTTTGGTTATTTATTTTATTATATTGTGTTTCATCATGGTTGAGAATATTTATTGAGATTGCACTTATGATAAAATATTATAGGTTCACCATTTGGGTGGCCTACTAAGATTAATTTCTCACCCCATGTACATTCACCTCAGTGTGTGTGCAAAAATTATTTATTCTTTCTGGATGAGAATATATATAGGATTGATAGGGATGAGACCTAGAGTTTAATGATCAAGAAAATTTTCTTGAGTGGATTCTTATGACCAGGCCAGAGTAGCTCAATAGTGTCTTAGAGACTGAGTATGTGGTTCGACTAATATTTAGTAGTAGATCCTTTTACTTTATTTATGCTCCTTTTTATGTACTCTTTTATATGTGAGCTTCCTTGTGGGTGACCAGTGATGTTTATATAACTTGTCCTTTTCAGTCTTTACTAAATTCCATTCATTTATAGTCTAGCTTTCTTTTATTGATTCCAAACTGTATTTATTTAGTGTTATGGATGATTCTTGGATATTTATTCTATTTTATTACTCATATATGAGGGAATAATCTCTACACAGATACACCCTAGTCCATCAGTAGCCTATAACATATGAGGAGGACCACTTGTGGTCTTGTAGCAAACCAACTTGAGTTAATGGTTTTGTGGAATTTGGGATGGGTCATTAAAAAGTGGTATTAAAACTATTCCTTTCATATTAAATTAAAATTTGGGTTATAGTGTATAGGATTATTAGAAATGTGTTAGAACTTTTAATGGATATCCCACTAGTTCAGGGAGAAAACTTATTTGTATTAGAAGTCCGGGTTTTTAGGGATATGGGATTGCTATTTGTGATATGAGATGTTATATTTTTATATTAATTTCACATTGGGTGATGCACATGTTGTGTAGATTTTTTGATTTATCATATATTTTTGGCTCTTGGACCATTAACAAGAGACCAATGATTGATTTTGACTCTTGGTCGTAAAAGGTAACAAGTTTCTCATACATCATATTTGGCATATAGGGTTCATATGTTATAGGAATACT
Source organism: Viscum album (assembly GCA_963277665.1). Classification (NCBI taxonomy): domain Eukaryota; kingdom Viridiplantae; phylum Streptophyta; class Magnoliopsida; order Santalales; family Viscaceae; genus Viscum; species Viscum album. The sequence goes on along the minus strand of OY728121.1, from coordinate 755,248,220 downwards.
AGTGTGAAATTATTACTAAATCAGAGACCAATAGTTTAAATTTTATATAATAACCTAAATGGTGTTTTCTTATATTGGTTCTTAGTGGAATTATACCCAATTAGTCCAAATTGTATATATATTTACTTATAATGATTGGGTATGTGGATCTATGGTGAGATGGTTGATGGTGAGGATAATAACTCCGTCTATGTGCAAAGGAGGTACAATGACCCCAGAGATTGATTGGGTATATGGTTCCTAGTGGTAGACCCCTCATGGGGTATTTTTTTAGTTAAGTTATTTTAAGTGTGATTAACAACATTTACCATTTTTTCCTACATATCTTGAAATGTCATTCCCCTTAATCTGTCTTTGTTAGTTTTGTGTGACACATATCATTGAGATGATTCTATGTGTTATTATTGAACCTCATAGTTTGGTATTGGAAGTTTATTCTTTTTTTTGTAGACCCATTGTGGGTGTTTCATTTAGGTACAGTTAACTAAATATTCATAACAACCAACATGGAGTTTTCCCATCTACCTTGAAATGATATTTTACTTAATTGACCTTAATTCATTGTTATATAGTCAGATCCTTTTGTGAGATGCTGATAGGTACATGAAAATTTATTGTGCATGAGGACCTTGAGAGGGTATTACCATATTCAGATTCCTGGTGAGTTTTAATTCCTCATCTTTATTATGATCATATCATGATAATCTTGGGATCAGTCCCTTATGAGGGTGCTCACAGAGGATTAGGTCTTTTTAAGATGATTCTTGGTAGGTTATTCCATTAGAGTTATTTCCCTAAATTAGTAGCTACAAATAGGTTTCACTTAAATGGATTTCTAATTTCAACTTATTAGGCGTTTTCCTTGATAAATTAGGAATTAGAAACACATATAATTGAAACCATGTTGACAATATTGACCCTTGTAGATTGATGTTATCCTTAACTCCCATAGATAGGGTCAAAAGGCACATTAGATTCCATGTATTGAGATAGGTATAGATGATTCCCCATGAGAGTGACCTTAGAGAGAGGTTTACCTATGGGCTAGGTGGTGAGACCTAGTGACCCCGATTCAAGAGTTGATTAGTAGGGATAGGTGGGAGACCTAGAGGCCCTTAGTTTTTTACATAGAACAATTTATGTAAACATTGGTTTGATCGATGGAAACTAGTGAGATGGGTTGGCCTGATTTTATGATTTACTTTCTATATGATATACTTGGTTATATGATTGTTTTGACACTGATTCATAGTAGGTTCTCAATTTTTGCATAATAGGCTTGATGATTCCTTTGGTTTTTGAGGAATCACCTTGGGTTCTTGTGTTTTGGGTTTGAGTTATATATTTAGGACTATTTGAGTGACTATCCCTATTGAATAGTGGTTGTGTAGTTGATTCTTTAATCTTGGAAAATGGTACCATGTGATGGGTGGTCATGGAATAAATCATGGAATAGGTGAGGTAATTTTTTTGAAGAGGATTTATAATGGATATTATGAATTATGGAGACTGATGTTCAATGTAGCATGGTTAGCTTAGCCCTGTGTAATTGGGTTTTACATGCCATGTCAGACTAGAGTACATACCCAGGTGGGGATTTGAGAGTAGACACCACATACTTTGGTATACACGTTGTGTACTTCTCGTTTCCTACCCATTGTGGGTTTTTGTTCTTTAAAACACAGATTTAGAATGAGACATATGATTAGTTAATTTTGAACATTTTACCACATATATTTCAATGGGAAAACCCTTGAGGTGATTTGAGGACCCCTAAATATTTTTTTGGGGAAAACAAGCCTGATTGGAGGTGTTCTTCCTCTAGTTAATGAATATGAATGTATCCATAAGATAAAGATATGATGATAACATCCTATGGGTCATATAAAATGGTTAGTGGAATTTTCCTGAATTTTGTAAGGTCCCCTCTTGGTATCTTTGGAAAGTCCCTTCTTAACAAGACTGAGATGTGACTTAATATTTTAGTTTAGGTTTGGTGTTCGGATTGACCTAGAGTGTGACCTTTATCTGAGAGAGTCCACGAGTCATCTACCTTGGAAGATGCTTAAATAACTCTCTATATAAGGATGTATACCTTCAGATATTCCCCCTTATAGTCTAGGAGGCCATGATATGTTAGAGATGGGGTTGTGGAATGTGTTTACCCCAAGAGCATAGATCTTTCCTAGGACCCCATGCAGAATACCTCTGCTGACTCTTTCTTAGGATCCCATTTAGGATGCGTCTGCTTATACATTCCATGGATCCAATTTATGAGGCCTCTACTTAACATTTACTAGGATCCCACATATGATTCCTCCAATCAATCTTTCCAAGTGTCCCATGTAGGACACCTCCATTAGCTTTCTATTTCCAAGTATCCCACGAGGGATGAATTTTTCTTGTATGATAACTTAGTATAACAAGATGAATTCCTTTTCTTATGTTTTGAATTGAGGATCCCAAGTCTGATTCCTCTACATTTTTGTTGACATGAGGGACCCAGGGGGTTCCAGAATATTTATATGACCCTGAGTTAGTGTGTGGGGGTTTTGGGAAGAGATGGAAGATAGTGTTACCTTATAACCTTTACCAAACTTGCGTGCCTAAGAGTCTATAAAAGTAGTGGTGGGTTTAGGTATTCGACCAACCACACTCTTATATTTTTACATTAACTACATTAATATTGATGAAATTTTTATTTCCATAGGTAATTCATAGTTTTTGGATGATGTGTATGATGCAATTTTTAATAGTGAATCCTAGAGGTACTACTTCGGATCTGGCTTATGAGCCAATTTTGTTGAATGTAACATTTTTGGGATACCTAGAGGCACTTCTTAGGATTCATATTTTGAGAGATACTTGGGTTAATTATATATAATTTCATATATGGGTCATGATTTTATTATAATTATATCATTCCATGGTATGTACTTGGATTATAATATGAAATACCTTGGATGGGATCATAGGTCATATGAAATTATGATATTCCTTTAGTGATACTTGGATTCCTGATATAAAATTCCTTGGATGAGATTATAGGGGAATAATATTTATGTTATGTCATGAGTGATACAAGTGTTCCTGAGTTGTAATTCATTAGATGGGATAATAGGTAATATGATATTATTATACACATTGAACGATAATAGGGTTCCTTATATGTAATGCTAGGGACAGACTTAGAGGTAAAATGGACTATATTACACCATGAGAGACACTTGGGTTCCAAATAAAAAATGTATTGGGTGGGCTCATAAGGAAAATAAGTTTATATTAATCCTTTAGAAGCACTTGGTTTCCTGATGTGGATTTCCTCGGATGGGCTCATTGAATTAATGAAATTATTTATATTATTCTTGATCATCGTTATATGTAAACACCTTGGTTAGATACCTCAAGTCATGTTTTTTAATTATATAACATAAAAGTACAATATTTATAGAATGTCCAGTATTTAATAGGAATCCTTCGTTATAATGATTATAGGTGAGTATGGGTGAAAACAAGGGTAGGAAATGTTTCCCCTTGTGGTGACGTAGCTTTCACAAAGAAATTTCTGGAACTGGATAAAGAAGGTTTTGTCGATCAAGATTACAGACTCAAATATCCACCTGGTTATACATATCTTGAGTGATGAAAAATGAAAAATCAATAACTTATTCATAGGATTTTTAACCTAATAGGTTCATGGGCCTAATGAACTACCATGGTTTTATATTATTAATTTTATTCTGTTCTTTTCCAAAAAATCTAGTAATATTTCATGATCATGAACTTATGGAAATAGATTATAGGTTCACCATTAGGGGTGGTATACAAATATTTATTTCTCACCCCTTGTAATTCCACCTTGTTTTGTGTGTTGACCATATGTATAATTTTAGGATGTGAACAAATACATGACGAACAGAGCTGAGACCCAGGGTTGCATGATTGAGAAGAGCCGCTCCTATGGATTCTTATGATCTGCCTATATTATCTTGATATTGTCTTGAAGATCAAGAATGTCATTTGACTTAGAGTTAGTAGTATATTCCTGTGTATTATTTATATTAATTTTTATTTATTATTATATATGTGATTGTCCTAGTGGTTGATCAGTGTTGTATGTATGACTTGGTCATTCAGGGATTTACTATATTCCATTTTTTATGGACTTAACTATATTTACTACTTATACACTCAGTTAATTTACTAGTATGGATGATTCCTAGTTATTTCCACTGGTTTCTAACTCTAATATGTGGTCGTAGTCTCCGAAAAGACACACCTGAGACCCTCACTTCTAGTCGAGAACCTTTGGATCATAAATAGGTATGCCTGATGCTTTGTAGTGAACCAACTTGGGGCATCAGTTTAGTGGTATCCAGGCTGGGTAATTACATTCTTATTTTGGGAATTATGTTGAGAAAATAATGTTTATAATAGATCAAACTTAAAAACACATCGATGGAGAAAATCAAGTCCTTGTTTATTTATCTGTAATTAATAACAACAAAAAACTAGCTAATCAATTCTATCATTCAAACTTGATCAATATGGTTTGGTAGGTTAGACTTATGTAAAGTTCCATGGATCAAAATTTTTATCCATCAATTATCTTGAATTCATCTTTTGATCCAAACTTAAATTTAATAACCATTAAATCTGAGGAACATAAAGTTGTCATAATTTGAAACACATTAGCTGAGAACCTTACATGGATTGAGATTTCATCATTGGATAACCCTCTTTAAAAAAAATCTTGAGCTCCTATTTTCATCTCCATTAGTTTCATTTTTTCTTTATCCTGAGATCTATAGTTATTCAATATTCACCAAATTTAAGGGAAAACCCATCTTCACTAATTCGGTCAACTACATACCAATTTTTCAAAAAAATTTAAGCTTGATTAATAAATATCTAACTTGGTTATAGATTTTATTTTGTTAAATTGGATTCGAGTAAATACTTAATCAAAAAAGAATTGGACTCATGTTTATTTTCATCATCAACACCTTGGGGTTTTTATCCCAATTGGTCTTGCATTGAATCTATTATTGGATTCACCATTCATGGATGGTTGAGTGACCATGATTTCCTAAAGGTTAAATTAGATTCTTAAGATGGTTATTTGTAGTAGATAATGTGTAGTTTCTTGGTGTTCACATAAAAAATCTTCAATATATTGAATTTTTTTAAGACAATTGCTTTATATGAAAACTAGGTTGTGCTCATGGTAGCTTTATTCCTTTTCCAATTTTCCCGAATATGGCCACTTGAGTGATCACATGAGCATTTCTTCACATGATCACTTGTACAAAAAAAACCTAATTTATATCATATAAAAATTAATAATTTGTAAATAAAAATTTCTAAATCGAAAATCTAATTTTCAAGGAGTTCATGAAATTAAAATAAAAAATGAATTCCATAAAAATGTTTTAAAATTAAAAATATGAAATTAATGAAATAATTAATTTTAAGAAATTAAAAAATAATCAAAATCATTTGAAAACTAATTTTTCAATGAAGAATCGCTGAAATAATTTTTCTTTAAATTATAGAAATTTTATTAACAAAATTTTGATAAAATAAGAAGTAAAATCACAAATTTTTTTTAAAATCCTCAAATAATTATATTTTAATCACATTTTATGAAATATTGAATAAACTATCATTATAATCGTATTAGGAAATTAAAAACTAAGTTATTACTCAATAAAAAGGGATGTGGATAAATGTGTTAAAAATGGGCCACATCAAATTCTACCAGACATATCAATTTTATTGTCCTCAAGAAATTCATGATTTTACATTGTACCCAAAATGATGTCACCAATTAGCTCATAGTGTAGCATGGTGAATTTTGTTTTACATAGGAAAATGGTTTTGAGATTGGAAAAGGCTCCAAATAATTTTCCCACATTTCCTTAAAAGATTTCGATATACACACTAGAAATCTAGGAAGCACATAATCATCTATTATTGAAAATAGAATGCATCTTATATGAAAATCAATCACATCCCTAATTAAATTCCAATTAAATTTATAGTTTTTTAGAGTAAAAAATTTAATATTAAAGTTTAATTAAAACTATAACAAGAAGCACTTATATTTATCACTCTTCCCCAGGTTCCTCTAACCAAATATTTATTTTCCACTTCATTGATACAAATCAAATGGTTTTATTATAATTCAATTTCCCATTATTCATTGGTTTTTAATATTCCCCTCACCTTAAAAATTCATTATTGATAATTATATACTTTATTTTAATTTTTTCTAGCCATGATTTGTTCACAGAACTTATTGAATTTACAAATTTATTTTATTTACACACACACACCTTGTACCTAATATCTTATAGATGCATGGTGGGATCCCAATTTCCCATTTTACTCTAGTTTTAAAGTACTTTTATGAAGATATTTTGAGTTGGATTCAAGTTGTGTTTTATTTGAAAAAGGATAAGTTACTAGGTTCACGTTTAAATATTTAGTTTCATCAAGTTCTAATTATAATTTTATAAAGATCAATTCTACCACACTCCCTTTATTCATTACTAAAACGAATTTTCATAAAAATAGTGGGAAATAACATTCAAAAATCATGAACATACAAAAATTTTAGACTGAATATAGTCCTCAGTAACTTGTAGGAAATTATCCACGTATGGACCCATGTTTTTCAAGATTGGAATTTTGAGATGAAATCTAATTTTTTTCTTTTAGATGCTTATAAGTGGTAAAATGGTCTTCTTCCCCTAGAAGATAATCTTCTATAATTTTTCTAACTACTCTATTGGTCCTAGAAAAGGTATTTTACCCTTGGATAAGAGTTTGGATGAATTAAAAGCCATTAAAATTTTGAGGAATAATTAATAATTAATAATTAATGAATTAAATATTAATTTCTTCGTGTTGGTTCACACATCTATATATTTTTAATGGTGCATTGGATTTATATTTCATTTATGATGTTGATTCTGGAATGTGTATTTTTTTGAGGTAGTTCATAAACTCATGTTGGTAACTTGGGATGGCATGTGATCTATTTTCTATTTTGTTATTTTTCTTTCTCTTATTTTTCTCTTTTATTTCCTTCTCTTTCCCTTTGGATTGTCATATATGCCCCCTAATAGACTCTGGTGTCACATGACTAGGAAAGAGAGAAAGGGAGAGGTAGATATAGAAATATATGTAGTGGTATAGAGGTACCACCATAGAGCTTTAGGTATGCCAGATCATCATGCGACAACTGTGGACTGTGGAAACAAGTAAAGATTTGATGGATTCTTCCCAAAGGTAGTCTATTTTTATATTTATCCTTTAACCCCCATATATTTTCTATTTTCAAATCTTAAACCCCTATTAGGATAGCTTAGTACCCCTTGTGGTTCGATCTATTTCTTTTGGGGGGAAAATTGGGGTTACAAGATATTTGATGAATTTTCCGTTTAGAAATCCTGATCACATGGTGTGTAGTTCAGGAAAACACGTATTGTGTTTTTATTATTAGAAGATGATAATATTTTTGGAAGTATGTGCTATGTATTGTGTATTCACACTATGTGTTGGGAGTTGACCATACCGAGTACCATACTAGACCTCTAGTGTAGGGGCACGTGGCTATGTAGAGTACACATCCAAACACTATATGGGTGTCATGCCATGTAGAGGTACATGATAAGGAGCAGTATTTGTAAAGGCCATGTGAGGTACATGGTAAAGAATCCCATGTAGGGTAAATTCTATGTAAATGATCAAAACACATTGTACATAGGTTTTTACACTCCATTTCTGGCTGAAGTACATGCCTAGGTAGAGCGTTGGGGGTACACGCTGTGTATTGGGTATGCACACCATGTACTTCACTACATGCCACCCTTTTTTGGGTTTTTGGTATATTTATGACCATGATTCATATTTGGACATGAGAGTATTACCTTTTTAGTATATTTTCCCCTAGATCATGATGGTTAAACCCTTGAAGTGATTTGAGGACTCTTATTTGTAATTTCATACATTTTCTTTAATAGAGAGGTTTTTCATCTAGTAGTCGAATCCAGTTGTGTCTTGAGAGTGAGAATCTTTGATTTGGGATGATCCATGAGACATCTACTATGACCAATTCTTGTTTATATTTTACCTTGAGGACTTATATCTTATAAGATGTTCCCTTTTAGACTAGGAGTTCATGAGGTTAGTTGTTCCCCATAATCCGTAGTAGGATACCTATGCTTCTTACGTACACTAATTTTAAGGGTCCCGTGTAGGGATCCATATCCTATGTATCATTTAAAGGATCCTGAGTAGGAAGAATCTATTATTTTATGACATGAATGAAATATCCATATCCTAGATATTTGAGCAACCCTGATCTAGTACATTGGGCTTGGGTAAAGATGGTAGTGGGTGTTCCCTTAGAACCCATTCTGAATTTGTATACCCAGGGGGATGTGGAAGTTGTGTTGGGTTTAGGAATTCAACCACACATTGTCTTCTATTTATGCTTTTAATTATTTACAATTGATTCAATGATTATTACTATAGGTGATTCTTGGTTTGTGGCTGAAAAACCTGATGTTATGTGATGTCTATCTTTGGGATGACCAAAAGTGCTACATGAGAACCTGTTTCAGAGACCTTTTATTTTTATCAATGGTACCAAGAGGTACTTCCTAGGATATGGATTTGAACCTTAAATTATAGGATTCCTCAAATAATTATACTCCTTGGATCTAACCCATTAAGATGCCTTCGACATTTCTACTGTCTAGATCTAATTTACATTTTATGCCTTAAGTGATTCTTGGATACCTATTATAGTAATTCTGTGGATGGACTCATAGGAAAGATGGTTTATATATGACTTGGGTGATACTTAGATTCTTATGTAGGAATTACTTGGACAGAATCATAGGACATATGGATTTTTATACACCTTGGGTGATGCTTGGATTCAAATGTAGTAACTCCTTCGATGGTCTGTAGTCTGGATCAATTTATATAGCCATGGATGATTAAACTCTATCAAGTTATGGGGATGATTATGATATCCCTAACTAGATAAATTTATGGGTTGGCAGGATTTCTCACCAGTGATCACTCCTTTTACATCGCCTTAGGGTAATACTCTTAAGGATTATCTGAGCCACAATGTTGTGACCAACTACAGACCGATACCTTGGGATAAAAAAATTAGACTAGATTTATGTGGAATGAGTGGCATGATGTCCAACATAGTAGTATATTTATAGGAGTTTCCATTGGTATATGGAATCCCTTATTATAGTGATTGAAGGAAAGTAAGGGTGAACCCAGAGTCAGGATACGTGTCATCTTGCAGTGATGTAGCAGATAAATTTCTAGTGTTGACCAAAGTAGGTTTGTCTATTGGTATTATGGACCTAAAGATATAATTAAATATACATTGATTAATTTATTTATACATTTATAACCTATTTATAAAATTATGTATATGAGAACATGCATATATATATATATTTCCATTCATACATATACTCATATAAGATGGTATTGTGTCAAGATGATAGGGGTCACCGATCCAAGAATTAGTTATGGAGTTGTTTCTATTATTTATATATGTTACTTTTACCTTTTCAAATATAAATTGGTTGGTATGTGCATATGAAATGAGCACAAAATTATGATAGGATATGTATAGGTTCATCATTGGGGTAACCATCTGCAATTATATGCTCACCCCTATATGGGAACCTCTGTGTCCATACAGACCTTAAGTCTGCTTTTCAGGTTCAGCACAGATGCATGGTGGATAGGGATGAGGCCCAATGTTTTATGATCAATAGGGCCTGATCATGTGGATTATTATGATTGAATTTGTGTGATTTGATAGTTTCTGAAGAATGGGTATGTGGTTTGTCTTAGAGTTAGTAGTAGAGCCTTGTACTTTTATTCATGTTTCTTTTATGTAATCTTGCATGTATGGTTGACCCAATGAGTAAAAAGTATTGTATGAATGACATAGTTGTTCAATATTTTATAGTTTTTATTTATTATTACATAATATTATATTTTAGTATATTTATTGCTTCCTCATTTTATTATTTATTTCTTGGATGATATTTAGTTATTTATTATGTTTTTACTCTAGTATGAGGGTGTAATCTCTCCACAGGCATACCCTAGGACCTCACTGATAGTTGAAAGCTTATGAAATATGTAGAGTCATGCTTGAGGCCTCATAATGAACCAGTTAAGATCACCAGTTTAGTGGCATCTAGGTTGGGACATTAAAATCCACTAAAAAGGTAATTATTTTGGAGAAAATTAAATCCTAAATACGAACATATTTTTCATTTTTCTTAAATTTAAGAAATTTTTATGATGTGTATAAACCATTGAAGTATAGATAAATTAATGGATTACCACTCCCCCATACTTAAAACCCAAAATTAATCCAAATTTTTATTATTAAGGAGGTGGAATATTTTTGTTTAAAAAATAATTGCGAATCAGTACCTCATAGTATGTTTAAAGGGGTCCAAGAAATTTCAAAACATTTGGTTTCATCAACTATAAAATATTAAAATGATTTCCAAAATTTCTTGCATTTTATTTTAAGAAAAATATTATAGTTTTCAATAAATCTATGAGAATCAGAATGTTCATTATTATACACAATTGAAAATAGAATTTGAACCCAAAATCATTTTAATGGATGCAAGAAACGTTTGAAATTTATTTTAATTTTTTTTAATATCTCAAAAATTAGCATGTAACACACCTAGAAAGGGAAACAGGGTTCATTAATCTTAAACACTAACATAAATTGAATCCCTCAAAAAAAACTCACATCAACATTTTAAATAAATAAATGAATTTAAATCTTCAATAATGGAAGATGTACTCCAATAATAGTAAAATATTTGTTCATTTAAATTCATTTAAGAGTATCCCCTCTATAGACTTGAGTTAATTCCTCTGGTGGGTCCATTTTGGATTCTATGAAGAAAAAAAAATGGACATAAGATTCTACAAATTTAATCTTGTTAGAAAATCCAACAAAGGATTGAGTTTTGGGGAATTTTATCTAGAAATAACTTAGATTAAACTCCTTTTAGATTTTGAGAAAACAGGAAATTTCTTGTGGTGGATCCATTTCTATGGTTGATCCTTTACTCTTATGGTTGGGTGACCTAATAAATGTAAAAATCATAGTAAAACTATATTATTTTTATCATGTGGTTTATACGTTCCTTAATGTGATGAGTCTATAATTTTCTAAATTTCCATTCAAAAGATTCTTTATGCCATAGATTAACCTCATGGACAATTAAACTATCACATGGATATTTTACATAAATAGACTTATAGAAACATGAATTTTCAGTTTCTCTCACTATCGATGTACCTACCATGGTATTTCAAAGTTAGTTAGGGACTTCAAATTTGGAGATGAATTGTTCCATGGTGACCACTTGAGCAGTTAACAAGGGTTCAAAGCAGAGAAACATCAATAATTTTTATTGAAAACATAAATTTAAATAAAAAAACCATGGGTTATCTCCCATGAAGCACTAATTTTTTTTCAATTTAAATTATTTGTATCTCAAATTTTAAATAAATATATGGAATCGAATACCTTTTATTGGACCATAAATAGTGGATAATTATATACCCATTGTCCAGGAATGGTATGTTTTCCTCTCTAACTAATTCAACAACCCCGTTAGTAAGTACACTTAGAATATTGAAGGGTTTATACTACATGGTATTTGGTTTTTTAGGAAATATTTTAATATTATAATTAAAATATTAGACCCTTTTACCAAAATTGAAATCAATATCTTGAATTTTTGATTTAGGAAAGGTTTTTGTTTTCTCTCTCTAAATTTTTATATTTTCATAAGGCCCATTTCTTATCTCCTCTAACTCACTCATATCTAGAAATATTCTATTACCAATGGTTTTAAGGTAATAATTATATGATTTCATATCCCAAAAGAATTTATAATGATGGCCCAATGGAAATTTACATGTCTTCCAAAACAGAAGCCTATATAGAGAAATCCCTATAGGAATTTTGTAATTTTTTTTGTAGGCCCATAATACTTTATCCAATCTGATTAACCAATATTTCCTAGATATAAAAACTATATTATCTATTTTTTGAGAAATATATTTAAAATCTCATCCTATATAATAGATTGAGGGTGATATATAGTTCCAAATCTATGAGCACACCCATATTTTCTCCTTAAATCCTTGAACATATAGTTCTTTAAGTGAGTGAAATTGTCAGTATTGGAAGCATTAAGAAGTTTAAATCGAGAAAATATATTTTTCTTGATCAAATTTACAACACTAATTGAATATCAAACCACTTTGGAACATATTACACCACCATAAGAATATAATCATTCCTTAAAAAAGATTAGAATGATATTATGCGTTCAAATCCCAACACATCACCTCTAAAATACCATTTTCAAGTAACTCCCACTTTCTTCCAACTTTTCTTAGACATTAAATATTATCAAATCCTAAAAATATACTATTAGAATATTTAAAAAAATTTATATTATATAAATAAACCTATAATAATTTTTAGGAAATTTTTTCACCTCTATGGTTTCCTCCCCTGATAAAGTGTGATAACTCTCAAAAAATGGGAAACATCTCCTCCTTAGGAAACATCTATTTAAAATTACCTCAATATATCGTATAAAAATAAATGGATCATACCAAAAGTATTAATTTAAATCAGAAATGAATTTATTTATTTGGTTTTGTGAAAAGTACTTAGGAATGACACTAACAAAAAAATAACATTGTCTAGAAACCAAATAGATACCTTAACTAACGTAACAAATAAATATTCATCTAGAAAAAAGTATTAATATCTCTTAGTTTTATATCTTGGGTCTTATTTAATCTATATAATTCATTATCCAATAAATTTTAATCTCTCTTCGTATCCAATATTTCCTAATCAAACTCCTTTAACTTAAGATTCCATCTCATGCTCCTTGGTTTTTATTATTTCTTTTCCAGGACAAATTTAATAGAAAAATGGTATGTGAAAATGATCATCTTTGACCATTTCATATATTTCATAAGCTTATCCTGAAAAAACATAATAGTATCTTGCTATTTCTCTATAATATTTAAATTATCATGGGGATCATCAAATAGATTAATAGCATACTAAATCATATATAGCATCTTTTTCTTCCTTTTCCCCAAAACTAATCCCACAACCACATCATTGGAATTACATAAAACATCAAAATGCAATTTCAAATAAGGAGATGTGAAAACGGGTGATGATGTGTGTTTATCTTTAAAAAGATTAAATGAATCTATTTTTTTTCACCAAATACAAAAGTGGTATCCTTTATAAGTAGTGAGCACAAGGGATTGGTTGTTTTAGAAAAATCCTTGATGAATATTCGGTAAAAACTGACATGGACTATAAAAAATATAATTCCCTAGATATTTTATAGAGGGGGAAATATTTGAATTAATTATATTTTTCAATTTTATACCTCTAGAAACCTTCCTATGACATTTTGAGTTAAAAAAACTCTTTTAGAAACTATTAATTGATACCTTTCACAGTTTAAAAGAATATGTTTTTTATGGAATCTCTCAAAAATAATTTCCAGATTCATTAGATTTTTTTCAAAGTATTTACCATAATAAATAAGTAATCCATGAATACCTAAATTCTTCTCTCTATAATATCATTGTAGAAAACCAACACATAAATATTAAATGTGGATGGAGTTCCAAAAAAGTAAAATTTAATTCACTAGTAGCAAAATATTCCAAATTTAGATGTTAAAGTAGTCTCTTCTTGATCATCGAGGCTATAGAGATCTAGTTATAACCAGATTAACCATCATGGAAACTTAAAAATACTTATCATCTAGCCTCCAAATCCTTTGGTAAAAAAAATAACATTGCTAAATGGTCTTTACAAGCTGTATGATTCACTTTTTATAATCAATGCACACTGTCCACTTATTTGGTGTCATGAAATAGATTTTATCATTATTTTTACTAATTACCACTATCACTTTACTCTTTTTAAGGGAAAAATTCACATGAATAACTCATGGAATATCTAAAATTGGTAAAATTATTTCAGTATAAATTAATATAATAACTTCCTCAATGAATACTTGTTTCATGTTTGGGTTAAGTCTTATTTTCCCCCTTAACTATAGGTTTATGTTTAGTTTCCATGAGTATTTTATTTAAGAAATAATAATGAAATATTATAGAACCCCTATTTTGAGGTATTAATTTGTTTTATGTTTTATTTGGGTTCAGATTCTATGGGTTAGTTCCTAGTTTTGTGAAAGAGGAGAAGCATAGTGTAGCTGTTAGAAAATTTACAGGAGCAATTAATGCCATAAATTATGGTATTATGTCATAAATTTTTCATAACCAATTATCTAAGAAATTTTCAGGGCATGAAGCTTTTTAAATTATAAAATATACATTTACACTATAAACTATGGTTTCCCTATAAAAATAACTCATGTGATGCTTTTTCTGATGTAGGTTACCCTTAGTGAAATTACGATCAAAATTCTTGATTTATGTTGTAAATAGTTTGGGACCAGTGAATATTACATCATTATACAATTGTAATTTTCTGACAGTTATACTTTGTTCCTCTTAAATCCTAGAGTTATCCTTGGCATTTTTTAGTGTTCCTCAACATCCAAACTCCATAGATAGTGAATCTTTGAGTGTTAGTTTTGGACTCAAAAGTTTAGGGTTCCATTTTTTCTTTTTATTTGGGACCTCTTTATATTGGATTAATTAGAACCATAAATACATGTGTGATACCTATATCTATATGTTTCGATTTTTGTTGTTGATAAAATCTCGGGTTTTGATTGAGGAATTGAAGGAATAGGTTGATCCATAGAATAGTTTAAGATTCGTTATATAAAAATAATTGAGGTAGGTGGTTTTTATCCTACACTTCTATTATAGAGCTTGTTGGATTGAATATAGATTACATTTTCATGTAATTTGATTAAAAATATCTTCAGTTTTATATATGGAAAACCATTTTTTGGATTTTATCTCAGAAGTTTAGTTTTTAAAAATTATCATGATATATTTTAATTAAATATTTTTAAAAGATTTTATTTTATAAATATTTTTTGTGTGTGGAAAACTATTTGATATGGTTGACGGTATTAAAATACATGGTGGAATGTGTTCATATTGAATTATGCATAGCCTTGTTGAAATAGAATTGGTGCTCAGTAATGACTAGAAAGTCACAATGTAATATCACCTAGTTACGTTTTTGTGAACGATAGATTACCACTCATGAGTGTTGGTATTTACATTTTGAATAAATGTGTATCTATGCATGGAACATGGATTGGGTATTTCAAGTGCAAAGTGAAAGAGAAACAAAAATTATTTATTATTTTAAACTTCTTTTTTTTACTATATTTCTTTAATATTATCATACATTGTTTTACAAAAAATGTTATAACTTGTTATTGTGTTTGTGGCATGTGATGGGATGTTTTTGGGGATATCCTTGTGAGTGATATACTCACCCCTACTTGGAAACTTCAGAAATTTGTTAGATGTAATCTACAGAGATACAAGTATGGTTAATGTGTTATGATTCTCTAGTGGCAATCCTTGACATCATGGTTTGGCTGATGAAGCTGGTGATAGGAAGGGCCTTCATTTTGATTCTAGTATGGTTCCATATTGATACCAATGTCTATCTCTTTGGAGTCTTAACATTGCACCATTATTATTTTTCCAATGTTACTTTGATATTGTTTTGTGTTGGTATTTTATTGAGTTATGTGATTGATTATTCAAGAATCATGTTGTTGTGGTTTATTATATTATTTTTTTTTTCATGTCAAGTATTATTCAGGGAAAATCAACCCTAATGGTTTACTAAGTCATTTGAATTTATTTCTTGCCTTTGGTGTCTAAAGAAAATAACATAAGGTCAGTATACACTAAACCTATTCCCAATAAGATGGGTGAGAGAATAGATGTTACAAATGGTATCAGTTTTGTTTGGTCTTGAGTTAGGCAGGTAGCAATGATATAGGAATGTCCAAACAAGAAATTTACATCTTAAAAATACATATACATTTTTTATGGTAAAATTTTATTCACCAGGGTTTCTAAGTAAAAAAGTGTTCTAAGACACTTCTATTGGTATTTTTATCTCATCATTGTGGGTTTATCTAATTAGTATTTCATATTACTAAATAATATAGAGACATTCCATTAAGACTGAACTGTTCATTTATTATTTAAATGATTTCTAAAAATGGTTATAATAGTTTATTTTTGAAATGATGGGTTCACTAAATATTGTTCATAGTGCTGATTTTCATTTATAATGTTCTTGAATTTATTCAGTCCTTTAGTTCCTAGGGAGAAATTATTTAAATGGTTTATTTTTTTGTTTATAGAAAATGAAACCAAGAAAACATTGTAGAAATTAGTTGAAATAAGCTATTGAAAATGTTGTTTCAACTGAGCCACATGTGAACCAAAAGCTTGTACAGAGTATTGTGAAATCATTTCAAGACAATGAAAGAGGAAATAAAAATGATGAATCAAGGAATGTAGATCACTCGGTACAGTTTTAGAAATAGAATCCACTTATTTTTTAAGGGGATTATAAACTTGAGAATATATAATTTCGGATAAACCGAATGAATTGAATGTTTGATTTTCTTGTTAAACTAGGAGAGACAAATATTAAGTTAGATACTTTTATGTTGGAAGAAATTTTACACCAATGGTGGTATTTAGATATCCAAGCTAAAACCAAACAAGTACTTTTGTGGGAAGATTTTGATGAATTGTTCAATAAAATATTCTACCATCCCACATTTAAAATATAAATAAAAACATATTTCTTTAGATTGAATCAAGAAAAACTATCTATTACTTAGTGAAGAGAAAACTTTTATAAACATAGTTTGTTTCACCCTAGAAGTAGCTACTATTAAATCCTTTCAGGAACATATCTTTAAGTCACGATTGTAATTGGAGATTCGATCCAAGACAATTATTCTATATATTACATATTATATGGAGATGATTAATAGGGTAATAGTGGTAGAAATGGATCATGTTGGAAATTATATACAAATTAGTTTATTTATTCCCAAGGGTACACTTTTTAGCATTAGTTCTAGAAATAAAAGAAGGAGGGATGTCTACTCTCATGGAGGTGGTGCGCCTCAAAATCAAACAAACGAATCTGTTAATTCTCCTACAAGATATGATATTAAGTTAGGTTATTTTTATTATGGTTTTTAACACCATTTAAGAAATAATATAATAAAACACAATGTAATTTCTACCATTATTACAAGAAAGGAAATATCAAGAGATATTTTCCAAAAATTTAGATATTAGAAGGTGGAGAAGGCTCAGCTCAGCCTCAACCTCAGCTTTCATATGCTCAGACAGAAGTTTCCCATCAGACTAGTTAATGTTTATAGACATAGGTGAACCATAAATCATATAGGAACACTTAAAGTGTTTATTAAACACCCATGTAGGGAAGAAAAATCTATCCCATGGAAGATGAGTGACTATTATATGGAGTAGAACATGATATTTCATGTGAGAAACCAGTTTCCTCTACACTATGAGGTACCATTATTTTGAGCTCCACTATTATATATGTCTTGTTTGGTATCGGTGCATATAATTATTTAATTTCTTCTTATATGGTTATAAAATTAAGGATACAAGTAAAAATGATGCATCATGTCCCGAGTATCAAGATACCCTATAGAATACGGTAGTGTAGAGGAGTTAAATGCACAATATGTTGAATTACCATTGATAGAGTGTAGTTTCTTTTGGAGTTTACAATTTTGGAGATGGATGTTTTTGATTCAATCTTTGATATGGACTAGTTGGTGGTATTTAAACTATATATCATCTTTTATGCTCTAAAGGATACATTTATAATCCCCTATAGAGTCCATCACCTTTTCAAGGGGTATTTTGATATAAGTAAAGGTGGAAAAGTACCTTTAGTGGTAGTTGATAAAAAAATCTCTATCCATTTAGTGGTATTGACCATGAGCATTGATAATGAAATGGGGAATTTTACTTTACCTAAAATAGTGGATTGATATTTGAATGTTTTTATGAACAATTTATTTAGTTTACCACCTGAAAGAAAAATTGAATTTACTATCGACCTACTCTTGGGAACAAGTCCTATTTTACCACCATCTTATAGAATGGATCCAACAGAGTTGATGGAATGAATGGTTTATCTATAAGAGCTAGAAAGTAAATGTTTTATCAGACCCAGTACATTACCTTGGGACACACTAGTTTTATTCATAAAGAAGGTGGATGATACTCTCCATTTATGTGCTGATTATCATATTTTTAATCTAGTAATGATTAAAACATGATATCATATTCCTATAATAGACAATGTTTTTGATCAATTAAAGGGATCATAGTTGCCCTCTACAAAATATTTACACTAAGGATATCATCATCTTAGATTCAAAAGAGAGGATATTCTAAAAACAAGTTTTTTAGAGTCTCTATGGTCATTATGAACATTTCATCATGCATTTTATTCTAAAAAATATACCAACAATTTTCATTGATTTTATGAACCATATCTTTTATAGGAACTCAATTCTAATGTTTTATTTTTTTTATGATATTCTAATACACTCTAGAAATAGGAATTACCACAAGGATAACTTTAAAATTGTACTAAGTACATTTTGAGGAATTTTTTAGTATGATAAGTTTTCATAGTGAAAATTTAGGATCCAAGAAATCTTTTTCCTCAAGAAGGTCATTTTTGAATAAGGAATATTAGTGAAACCTAAAAATATTGAAGTATTAGTCCCATAGAAGACACCTAAGAATGTTTTAAAGGTATGTAGTTTTCTAGTACTAGGTGTCTATTGTCACTATTTTGTTTAGGATTTCTCAAGACTTTTTTCCCTCATGAATACTTTGATAAGGAATGGTTTTCCATTGATGAATGTTTAAAATTATATTTGGAACATAAAAATCATCTCACACCATCACCCATTTTAATATTTCTAGAAATAGGTAGCAACTATGTGGTATATTTTTATGTTTCTAGATCTGATATTGGTGGTGTTATCATTTAGGGAGGCCATGTTGTGGCCTATTATTTGATTATGTTGTGAGTGCATGAGAAAAATTATCCTATTCATGCATGAAATTAGATATAGATAACCATTCATTAAAAAATGGAGGAATTTCTTATTCGGATAAAGGTTAATTGTTTTAAATGGTTATAAGAGTTTGAAATACATATTTTCTCAGCAAGACTTGAACTTTAAGAAAAAAGATGGATGTAGTACCTCCAGACGTCCAATTTGGACTTAGTATACACACCATGTAAAGGGAATTTTGTATAGGATTATTTGATTCAGAAATCATACAAAAAATTCATCAAAGAACCTTGTGACTAATAGAAGTTGATTAGAATGATCATTAATATGAATTTAGATTTTCCTGTAGAGGGTGAGCATGCAGTTTTCCATCCATTTAGTCATGTGTTGAGACATGATAATGTTGGAAAAACAAGTGCATGTAATAGAATTTGGTTAAATCACCACTATGTTAAAGCTAAATGGTGGGGAGAATTTTTATGAATGGATAGATGATGAAAAATATTTTTTAAGATTTTGGTATCAAATTTTGGTTACCCAATATTGTCAAGAACAACTCAGTTTGGCATACCACTATTCAAAATGAGATATTCATCATTGTGCTCAGAAAATGTACAAGGTGATGAAAGTGGATTTATGGTATGCATGTATGAAAATAAATATTTTATATTTTATTATGATATGTCTAAATTTTTAGAAGTTAATGGATGAGAATGATAGTATGGATGGTATGTTGTAGTCTATTTCTATACATGTATGGAGGTGGGAGAAAATTGCCATGGATTTTATCACAAGTCTACAAAGAACATTATAAAATTAGAATGCTATATGGGTAGTAGTGGATCAAATTACTAATTGAGAACACATTATACGTATCAGAGAATCCAACATGGTATAGGACTTGACAAAATTTTATATCTAAGAAGTGTTGAGGTTATATGGGGTTCCAACATCAATTGTATCTGATAGAGTTCTCTATTTCACTTTTCAATTTTGGAGACTATTGTAATATTCTACTAGAAGTAAAATGACTATGATCACATCATATCATCCGCACATTGATGGGTAGTCAGGACAATAAATTTAGACATTAGAAGATATTCCAAGATTGTGTTTCATGGAGTTAGTGGTTTATGGGAGGATCATATTCTTTTTGTTGACTTATATTATAACCACTATTATCAGGTAATAATACAGATGACACCATTTGAGTTATTTTATAGCCATACATTTCATTCTTCTTTATGTTGGGTGGAAGTAGGACATATATATTTGATGAGTCCTAGTCTTTTTCATGATACTATGAAGAAAATATAGATGATCCGAAAGAAGATGATCATAAAAAAGAAGATATAATTCGTAAGTAGATAATCATCGCTAACCTATAATTTTAATGTGAGTGTCCACATCTTCATGATGTGTCACCAAAAACGTTTCACTGATGCTGGGTAAAATAAGGGAAGATAGTTCCATATTATATTGGATCATTTGAGGTTATAAAATGTATTTTCATATTTTAATATTGGTTATCACTACCCCCAAGATTTAGTGTTGTTCATAACATTTTCTATATTTCCAAACTAAAGAAATACCACCCCAATCCTTATTATGTGATCAGTTGGGATCATGCTAATCTTGATTCATATTCAAATTTTATCCACAAACTAGTATGTGTTCTGTATAGATAGAAAATCCATTTTAAGGGATATCTATTTCCTTCGTGTGAGTAATATGGCATCATGGTTTGGTTCAAGAGGAAACATGGTAATGGGAGAAGTTTATATTAGAAAAATGGTTTGTTTTGTTCATGGAAAATGTTGATACAAATCTTCCTAATAATTGAAATTCCAATGGTAGAGATAATTTATCACCCATGGGTTAAAGTATTCTTTTTTTAATGTTTGAGTTTTGGGTTTAACTAGTTCTATAAAAGAGGAAAAAATAGAGTTTTCCGGTTGGAAAATCTATAGGAGAAATTTATACTGTAAATTATGGTTTTATATTGAAAATTATTCAGATTAGATTAAATAAAAAATGTTTAGGGTGTAAAAATATTTGTGCCTTAAAATATACTTTTATGTCATAAATTTGGTTTTCCCAATAAAAATTACTAAGGTAATAGTTTTTTTTATCATAAGTGACCCTTGATGAAATTATGACATAAATTCTTGATCTGTACCATAAATCATTCAGTCCCATTGAATATTACAATGTATAATGGTTTAAATTTTTTGATACACTTATAATTTTTCCCTCTTAACTCCCATGTTTAATTTAGGTGATATTTGGTGATCCTCGATGTCTAGACTCCAAGGATAATGATTCTTTGATTGTTAGTTTGTGGAATCAAAATGGTATGGTTTTGTTCTTATTTCTCATTTTAGATCTCTTTATTCTGGATTGATCATAACTATAGATCTATATGTAATACATAAATCTATGTGTTTGGATTTGTGGTGATGATATCTTCTTGGGGTTTTTATAGAGGAACAAAAGGATGAGTTTGAAATATTTAATTGATTAATATCCTTTGTGAAAATGTAATTGAGGTAAGTGGGTTCTTTTCTACTACACCATTATAGAACATGTTGGCTTGTATCTTGATAAACTATTTTTTATTTTTGATTAACATATATTAAGTATTTTTTCTAGAAATAAATTATTTTAATGTTATTTTAAAAGGATATTTTTTAAATATTCTTAGGAGATATTTTAATTAAATGTTTTCAAAGGATTTGGTTTTCAAAATAAATGTTTTTTTGGAAAACTATTTGATATAGATGATGGTATTGGAATACATGGTGGCATGTATTCATATTGCATTGTATGAAGGTATAGAATTTTTCCTTTGTGAAGGATGGAAATGAACAAGAGAAAATCACATGGTGATAACTTGGTGAAAGATGGATTACTACTCACAAGCTTTGGGATTATTATTCGGCATGAATGTGTGTGTGTGTGCATGGAACATGGATTGGGTATGACAATTGGAAAGGGAAGGATAAAGGATTGATTTTGTTAAATTTAATGAATTAATTATTTTCCATTGATAAAGCATATTGATATTATCACCTTTTTTTTACATAAAATATGCTAACTTGTTCTTATCATTGGGGCATGTGATGAGAAGTTTTTGGGGAAATCCAACATAAGGATATACTCACCCCATGATTGGGAAATTTGGTATGTTTAAAAATTTAATCTACTAAGATACCGATAAGGTTTATGCGTCAAACATCTCTAATGATGATATTTGACATCATGGTTTGTTTTCTAAGGTTAGAGTTGGGAAGTTTCTTCATTTTAATCTATGATGGA
Organism: Viscum album; assembly: GCA_963277665.1. NCBI lineage: Eukaryota > Viridiplantae > Streptophyta > Magnoliopsida > Santalales > Viscaceae > Viscum > Viscum album. The sequence continues at coordinate 755,225,706 of OY728121.1, read as the reverse complement.
ACCATATTAGTGCCCATTTAATTCTATTTAGAGTCTTAGTATTAAACCATTATTATTTTTACATTCCCACTCTGATATTGTTATTTATTGGTGTTTCATTGAGTTATTTGAATTACTAATCCTGAATCATGTAGTTGGGATTTATTATATTCTTTTTATGTAGGTCATGTGTTCTTGATATAAAATCATCCCCCAATAGTTTACTAAGCCCTTGGAATTTATTGTCATCCTTTCATGTTTTGTGTATTTAACCTAAGTTTATTAGAACCCCCATATATTATTAGGATAATGGGTGACTATAACACCTTGATATTTTTATGAGATAGATTTTTATATAATTTATTTACTTTGATATCTTGCGTTTCACACAACAAAAAGTTTAAACAAACCATAAAATATTATTAAATTATTTTATAACTATTATAACCTATCCGTTAAATTTGTGAAATGAATTGAAATATCTAATTTATGAAATAATTATAATTTTCCAAAATAATATGAATGTATTGGAAATTGGTTTGAAAATGATCACTCTTTAGTAATGTCATTTAATTTTCCAAAAAAGTACATTTCTTCAAAAACTAGTATTTATTATTTTTTAAGTGAATATTAATTTATAAAAATTATAGAAAATTTATTTTATAAAAATAAATTCATTTATTAAATTCATAATTTCAAAATTATCTCAAAATTATTTTTTTAGAATTTTCTCAAAATATTTATTTTTCTAGGAATAGTAAAAAAATATTATTTTTTATTGAAAACTGTATTTTCCTTTAATATTTTTACAAGGTAATTTTTTTGGATTAGTTTAAAATTTTAATTAGTTAATTACGATTTAAAATAATCGAATTATGGTTTTTAAGTGGATTTTATTTGTGAATTTGGTCTTAAAACATTTTATATTTTAAAAGGCCGATTTTCTGAAAAAACAGTTTTTAATTTTTATTTTTTCAGTTTTATTTTAAATTAAATTACTAAACATATTTGTTTTGGATTTTGAAAAATGGATTAAAATTTTTAAATTATTGGGTCCAAAGTTAGTAAATAGCCCCATTTTAGGTTTACTTAAAATGAATAGTAACTTTTGTAAAAATTATTACTTCACGAAAGGGTAAAACAAGTTAATATAGATTAAAAATAATTTATAAGGCTATATGGTTTCATATCATTTCCAATTTGATAAAGTTAATTCAACTTATAACTCATAAAGTTTAATATTTAGTAGTTTAATGGACACTTTTACATGAAAATTATTTATATATTATTTAAATGAAAGAAAGTAAAAAAATGTCACTTTCTCGGTCTTAACTACATATTCTGTGACCACATGGGAAAAATTGGGTTATTAAAGAATATAAGTTTCCATTTTGAACTTAATAAAATTATTTTCCTAATATAAATTTATTTAGGACTTTTGGGGCCACTTGGAGGAGATCATTACCTCTATAATACTTTATTTAAAAAATCCAAAGATATCAAATTCATGTTTTTAATTACTATAAAATTTTAAATATGGTGTTATTTAGAAGAAATATTTGACTATAAATATAATATTGAAATATTAAATATTTTTCTACATCATGGTATTTTTTTTAGTTTTTATGAAGATATAATTACCTTAAATAATTACACAATGATGATGAATTAATTATTTAATTAATGGAAAAAGCAAATAAATAAAATTAAAAATATTAAAATAAATATAATTTGAGATAATTAATGTCTTTCAAAAATTATTTATATGACTTTGACAAATTTTTTATTTATTAAAGGAGTTAGTTAAATGTTATCTTGTTGTATTAATTTTATTAAAGTCAATGTTATAAATAGTGTCAAAATTAACAATAATGATAATTTATGAATACAATATTTTTTTAAATTATTTAAAAATCATAAAATATTAAATAATTACAAATATGATAACATATGGTCTAAATATTCATCACCTATTAATTGATAATATATTTATAATCTTTTTTCTCTAGAATAATCTTGTTATATTTTAATATTTTAAAAAGCTCCAAAAGAGCCACACACTTGAATTATAAAAGGGAGCCTCTTACTTCATTTATTTACACAACATTGATCCATATATATTGAAAAAACTCTTACCATTTACCTTAAAAATTCATTATACTTGTTCTTTTCGTTTTATTCTCCTCAAAAGAACAACCCTAGAATCCTTTATTGGAGATCTAAAGGAGTAATTTTGAAGAAGAGGTAATCACCCTAACCAATGACATTATTTTTCTACTTTTACATACTCTCTAAAAATCTATTATAATTATAATTAAATTATAAATTTAGAGTCATAAATATTATTAAAATTTTATTGTGATTATTAAAACACAATTATATACCCTCTTTCCTATCAAATAAGAAGTGAAATTATCGCTAGTGCGTATGTATGATTAACCATCTCCACGTAGCGATACAATTAATTTTTAATCACCATCTTTTATGGATGGTAATTACTATATGTTTAATGTTTATATATGATATTTATGATATAATTATACTTCTGAAATGATAATCTTAGCTATACCTTATCATCATCCAATATTTTTAGAAACAATAACACCGCTCGTGTGTTTGTATGTACTACCATCTCCACGATCCGATGTGATTTGTTTTTCACTTATATTTCACATGGATGGTAATAAGTATTTTTCTAAGTATATATGTTTATTTTTGTAAAAATATAATGATTCTATAATAGTTTATTATTATATACCTTTCTTTCATTCCATTATGTGAAAAATTGAAACAATATTCATGCGTATGTACGACCTATCATCTCCATGAACAATGTAATTCATTTTTCTATCCCAAATTTTTATGAATGATTATAAATATTTATTTAATGAATATATATAAATTTGTACCATGATTAACATTAAGGAAATTATAATACCATGATCAAAGTATAAGGACCATGACTATCAAACCAAAATATACTTGGAAAATGAAGCAATTATCACCTAGAATAGAAATTTTAATAACAAATTATCAACAAATGTGTAGTAAGATGTTATAAAAAAATATAAAAGGTATTATAGAAATTTGGAAATGAAATAAATGTATAATAAATCAATATTTATTATATTGGATATTTAAACATGAACAAATAACATCGAGACTTGGGGTAAGAGATTTCTTAACTCAATTTTCATTCATTAGTTTTAACATTTACTTCATTGAACATGTCATGATAAGATTATATATAAAATGAATTTTGATTATCATATATTGTATTTACAAATTTTTATGTAGATAAACATATGGTATAGTAAATAAATTTTATTTATTAATGCTAATTTTAAGGATATGGTATTTGTAACAGATTTTTGTCACACTTTTATTTTGGTGGGAAACATGACTTACACACTACTTGTTTGTGTGTATGGCTTATATGATACCCATGAATTTATTTTATGAGTATTATCTTGAAAATTTTGAGATTAACATATCTATCAAAGTTTCTATATTTTATGGGTCTTATGATTCAAATGATACCAAAACGGTAAGGATTTATTTCACAATCTCAATATGATTTAAGATTGCATCTGCTGGGGAAGATTTATTTTCCACATCCAAGTTATCTAAAAATGTTTTCAAATAGTTTTTACTGTTTTCCTATTAATTTTTTAATTAATTTTTACAATGTTTGACTTTTTAAAAAAATGATTTGAATAAAATATTTTTATCATTTTCCAGATATTGTATTTTCTGACATTTCCAAAAAATATGGAAGGAATGTTTTTTTTAAAATTATACAACATAAGTGGCTTTTCCCCACTTTCATGATGCCTTAATGTCTTGAAGCCTCCTTTATTATATTATGAGGTTATTTTTAATCAATTTTTTTCTTTTATATTTGTGCAGAATTTAATTGCAATATCATTGGATTTTAGAAGGAAATACTATACTCGATAGTGTACAAGATACACAACACCGAGTTTAAATGAACAAAGAACTATTATTATCTAAACATTATAACCTATCCATTATATCTATAGGTATTAAAAGCAATAAAAAATTTATGAATTAAATATAAAAACCCAATTTAATATAAATTTATTTGTATACAATTAGAAAATAATCACATAATATTTAGATAAGTCATTTTATTCTTAAAAAAACATTTTCTTCAGAAATGTGGATCATTTATTTTTATAATTAATTTTTAGATATTTTAGAATTTTTTTTACAAAAATAAACTTCATTTTTAAAATCCAAATATCAAATTTTTCATATAGATAAATTTAGAAAATTTTATGAATAGTTTGATTTTTTTAATGTATAGTGAAAAATATCGATTTTTATTAAAAAATTTATTTTTATATTATTTACAACGAAAAATTATGTATTTTATTGGTTTTGAATTTTTATTAATTTAATTTTATTTACTATATTCTAGTTACGGTTTTTGAAATGAATTTTATATTTCAATTAGGTGTAAAAGATTTTTTTATTTAAAAAAATGGCATTTTTTTGAAAAAAAAACATTTTTTATATCATTTTTATAGTTTAATTAAATTATTATTCTTCTATGTTTTTATTTCGAAAAAATGGATTTCATATTTGGAATTAGAGGGAGAAAATTTAGTAAATATGCCAATTTTATATTTGGACAATATGAATAATAATCGTGGTAAAATTTATTACATAAGTAAAGGGTGAAACGAGTTAATCCCGATTAAAAATAAGTGATAAAGACATACCTTTTCATCCTATTGGATGAATTTAATTCTATACTTAATAACTAATGTTCCAAACTCAGTTATTTAATGGACAATTCTCTATGAAAATGACTTGGATATTTTTAAAATCAAATAAAGTAACAAAATGTCACACTCTTATTTTTAATAAGTATATTATATTTAAAATATGGTTAACCCAAAGATATGATCCACTATAAAGATTATTTTGAAATCTAAATTATTTATCTTCATCCTAGAAATTTATTTATATTTTTTATAAATTAAATAATTACTCTAAATTCTTACACAACCCTGATGCATTAATTATTCAATTAACATATAAATAAAATAAATAATATAAAAATATTAAAAGTAAAATGATTTGATATATTTAAAGTGATAAAATATTTATATAGAATACATTGACATGTTACGAATATAATAGAATAGTATTTTCTAATATTACACGTTATCTTGATGTTTTTAAAAGTCAATATAGTGAATATTATCAAATAGGACAATAAAAATATTTTATAGGATTAATTTTTTAATAAATTATTAAAAAAACTGAAAATATTTTAAAAAATAAAAAGTTATTATAATGAGGTTAAAAATTACATAAATTTTCCATTAATGTCCTAATTAAAACAATATAAATAAAAATTACAACATTTTAATATTAAAAAATTTGTTATCAGAGTTAAAATTAAAATAGGTCAACTAAGGGTTAATCAAATTGATACAATTTAAAATAGAACCAAAACATTTCTAAAATCTATTAGTTGATGATATTACAAACTTAAATTATATTATATTCTAATTAATTAAAATTTGTATTATTTGGGTTGAAAATGAATTTATTATCATTTAATCTTTTGAGAAATTCCAAAATTTCCCCTCACCTCAATTATAAAAGGGCACCTCCTCCCTCACTTCATTTAACTACATGGAGTTTTCTATATTGACCATATTAAATCAATTTCTATTATAAAATTCCATATACAAATTATAGGGGTTTTGGACTTCTCAAAAGACCAATACTAGGGCCCTTTAAAGGAGATCCAAAGGGGACATTTCACAGAAGAGGTAATCGCTCTAACCGATCACTTTCTTTTTATACTCTTACTTACCTCATATAAATCCATGATGTTTATCATAAAATAATAAATTCAGTGTAATCAATATTCTTAAATTTTATTATGGTTATGAAAACCCCATTATGAACCCTCTTTCTTATAAAATAAGAAGTGAAAGTATCGCCCATGCATACGTATGACTTACCATCTCCACGTAGCGAAACAATTTATTTTTAATCACCAAATTTTATAGATGAGAGTTATATTGGATTTAATAATTATATATTATATATATTATATAATGATTATTATGTAAATATGCATTAATTTTTTACATATCCTTCATTCCAGAAATCGAAAAATGAAAACAACATTCATTTTTACGTACGACCTACCGTCTCTATGAATGATGGAATTCATTTTTATATTTTTACTTTATATCAAATAATATAAATATATATTTTTTATATATTATAATTATACCATGATTAAAAATCTTGAAATTATGAGACCAAGATCCAATTATAAGGACCAAGATTGCCGAACCGAAACATGCTTGGGAAATAAAACAGTTATTTTAACAACAAATTATTAATAAATGGGTTATAAGATGCACTACTAAAAATCGGCCATTAGGGACCGCCATTGGCAGTCGCTATAGGCCTATAGAGACCGCCCAACGACTGCCATTGGCGGTCGCTTCAGCTTCGTAGATGTAGGCCAATAGCGACCGCCAATGGCAGTCGCTATTGGAGACCGAAATGACGGCCTTAAGCGACCGCCTGGCGGTCGCTAATGCTGCCCGGCAGGCAGCCTATAGGGACGCCTTTGGCGGTCTCTACACTGGGAAATTTTTTTTTAAAAAAATTCATATTGAAAGAAATATATATATATATATATTTATTAAATAAAAAATATATATATATATTTATATATATAATTTTAAATAAAATATTATAAATATATATATATATATATAATATGATTTAAATATTTTAATATATATATATATTACAGAAATATATATATATATATGAAATAAATATATATATATAATATTAAATAAAATATTTTTCATTTTTTTAATGAAATGTACGAATTGTGTTTTTTTTTCTTCACGGTGCAAAATCAGAGATAAAACAAGGTAAAAATCATAAAAAATGGAAAAAAATTTCAAACAGCATAAACATCAAGATCATCATAAACGATAAACGTGCTTCAACGATCCGAGCAGGTCCATTTATTTCAATCTTATGCTTCAATAAACCTACAATAAGACAAAAAAACAACAAAACAAAAAAAACGTAAATTGAACATAATTATTCAGTTATTATATACATAAAATAATATTAAATCTGACATCAAATCATGGTACTATAATAATTTAAAACTCCCAATTTAGGAAATGCTATCATTTCAGGTCATTCAGAGCACGTTTCCTCCAAATTCGACCGTCTCACGCCGTTTTTTGGTGTTTTATGACACCATAAATGCGTTTCCGATCACCGCGGTCAAACGACACCTCCGATTGATGTGATTTCTGCCCAACCATTTCAAAAATTACACAAAAGCTGAGGTCATACAGTTTCATGGCATTCCGAGGTCGTTCGGGTGGTTTTGACCCGCCAACGCACCGTTTTAGCGCGCACCGAGCTGCTGAAAACGACACAATCGGCCGTACCGCGCGCACCGCACGTCTGATGGGCACGCCGTCTCCTTCTACACGTCAAAAATAATATGCCTAATGTTTTCGTGTGGTTTCAGGTCATTCAGAGAACGTTTGCTCCGAACGCGACCGTCTCACGCCGTTTTTGGTGTTTTGTGACACCAGAAATGTGTTTCTGGTCACCGCGGTCAAACGACACATCCGATTGATGTGCTGTCTACCCGGAAATTTCAAAAACTACACAATGGCTGACGCCGTACAGTTTCATGGAATTCCGAGGTCGTTCGGGTGGTTTTGACCACCCAACGCGCCGTTTTAGCGCGCGCCGAGCTGCTGAAAACGACACAATTGGCCGTAACGCACGCACCGCATGTCCGATGGGCGCGACATATCCTCCTACACATCACGAATAATATTACTAATGTTTTCGTGTGGTTTCAGGTCATTCGGAGCAGGTTTGCTCCAAATTCGACCGTCTCACGCCGTTTTTGGTGTTCTATGACACCAGAAATGCATTTCCGATCACCATGATCAAACGAGCCCTCCGATTGACATGATTCCTGCCCAACCATTCCAAAAATCACACAACGGCTGATGTCGTACAGTTTCATGGCATTCTGAGGTCATTCGGGTGGTTTTGACCCACCAACGCGCCGTTTTAGCGCGCGCCGAGCTACTGAAAACGACACAATCGACCATACCACACGCACCGCACATCCGATTTGTGCTCCGTCTCCTCTTACACGTCACGAATAATATTCCTAATGTTTTTGTGTGGTTTTAGGTCATTCGGAGCACGTTTGCTCCGAATTCAACCGTCTCACGCCGTTTTTGTTGTTTTTTGACACCGGAAACGCCTTTCCAGTCACCGAGGTCAAACGACACCTCTGATTGAGGTTTTGTCTGCCCTAATATTCCACAAGTCACAAAACAGGTGATTTCGTACGGTTTCATGGCATTCTGAGGTCGTTAGGGTGGTTTTGACCCCCCAACGCGTTGTTTTAGTGCGAGCCAAGCTGCTTAAAACGACACAATCGGCTGTACCGTGCGCACCGCACGTCCGATGGGAACGTCGTCTCCTCCTACACATGACGAATAATATTCTTAATGTTTTCATGTGGTTTCACGTCATTCGGAGCATGTTTTCTCCGAATTCGACTGTCTCACGCCGTTTTTACTGTTTTATGACATCGGAAACTCGTTCCCGGTCACTGCGGTCAAACGAAACCTCTGATTGACGTTCCGTCTGCCCGACCATTCCAAAAATCACACAACGGCTGATGTCGTACGGTTTCATGGCATTCCGAGGACATTCGGGTGGTTTTGACCCCCCAACGCGCCGTTTTAGTGCGCGCCGAGCTGCTGAAAACTACACAATCAGCTGTACCGCGCGCACCGCACGTCCGATGGGCGTGCCGTCTCCTCCTACATGTCACGAATAATATTCCTAATGTTTTCATGTGGTTTCAGGTCATTCGGAGCATGTTTCCTCCGAATTCGACCGTCTCACGCCGTTTTTGCTGTTTTATGACACCCGAAACACGTTTCCGGTCACTACGGTCAGACGACACCTCTGAATAACGTGCCGTCTGCCCGACCATTCGATAAATCATAGAACGGCTGATTTCGTACGGTTTAATTGCATTCCGAGGTCATTCGGGTGGTTTTGACCCCCCAACGCGCCGTTTTAGCGCGCGCCGAGCTGCTGAAAATAACACAATCGGCCGTACCGCGCGCACCACACGTCCGATGGGCACACTGTCTCCTCCTACACGTCACGAATAATATTTCTAATGTTTTCGTGTGGTTTCAAGTCATTCGGAGCACGTTTTCTCCGAATTCGACAGTCTCACGCCGTTTGTGGTGTTTTATGACACCAGAAACACATTTCCGGTCACCGCGGTCAAAATATACCTCTGATTGACGTTCCTTCTACCCGACCATTTCACAAATAATACAACGGCTGATGTCGTATGGTTTCATGGCATTCCGAGGTTGTTCGGGTGGTTTTGACCCCCCAACGCGCCGTTTTAGCGCGCGCCGAGCTACTGAAAATGTCACAATCGTCCGTACCATGCGCACCGCACGTCCGATGGGTGAACTGTCTCCTACTACACATCAAGAATAATATTACCACTGTTTTCGTGTGGTTTCAGGTCATTCGGAGCACGTTTCCTCCAAATTCGACCGTCTCACGCCGTTTTTGGTGTTTTTTGACACCAGAAACATGTTTTCGGTCACCGCGGTCAAACGACACCTCCGATTGACATGCCGTCTGCCCAACCATTTTATAAATCACACAACGGATGATGTTGTACGGTTTCATGGCATTCTGAGGTTGTTTGGGTGGTTTTGACCCCCCAACGCGCCGTTTTAGCGCACGCTGAGCTGCTGAAAACGACACAATCGGCCGTACCGCGTGCACTGCATGTCCTGTGGGTGCAACATGTCCTCCTACACGTCACAAATAATATTCCTAATGTTTTCGTGTGGATTCAGGTCATTCGGAGCACGTTTGCTCCGAATTCGACCGTCTCACGCCATTTTTGGTGTTTTATTACACTGGAAACGTGTTTCCGGTCACCGTGGACAAAAGACACCTCTGATTGACGTGCTGTCTGCCCGAACATTTCAAAAATCACACAAAGGCCGATGTCATACGGTTTCATGGCATTCCGATGTTGTTCGGGTGGTTTTGACCCCCAACGCGCCGTTTTAGCGCGCGCTGAGCTGCTGAAAACGACACAATCGGCCGTACCGCGCGCACCACACGTTTGATGGGTGCGTCGTCTCCTCCTACACATCATGAATAATATTACTAATGTTTTCATGTGGTTTCAGGTCATTCAGAGCACGTTTGCTCCGAATTCGACCGTCTCACGCCGTTTTTGGTGTTTTATGACACCGGAAACACGTTTCCGGTCATCGCGGTCAAACGACACCTCCGATTGACATTCTTTCTACCCAACCATTCCAAAAATCACACAACGGATGATGTCGTATGATTTCATGGCATTCCGAGGTCGTTCGGGTGGTTTTGACCCCCAACGCGCCATTTTAGCGCGCGTTGAGCTGCTGAAAACGACACAATCGACCGTACCGCGTGCACCGCACGTCCGATGGGCATGTCGTCTCATCCTACACATCACGAATAATATTTCTAATGTTTTCGTGTGGTTTTAGGTCATTCGGAGCATGTTTTCTCCGAATTCGACCGTCTCACGCTGTTTTTGCTGTTTTATGACACCAGAATCGCGTTTCCGGTCACCGCAGTCAAATGAAACCTTCGATTGATGTGCCGTCTGCCCAACCATTCCACAAATCACACAACGGCTGATGTCGTATAGTTTCATGGCATTCCTAGATTGTTCGGGTGGTTTTGACCCCCCAACGCGCCATTTTAGCGCGCGTTGAGCTACTGAAAACGACACAATCGGCCGTACCGCGCGCACCGCACGTCCGATTGGTGCGCCGTCTCCTCCTACACGTCACGAATAATATTCCTAATGTTTTCGTGCGGTTTCAGGTCATTCGGAGCACGTTTTCTCTGAATTCGACCGTCTCACGCCGTTTTTGCTGTTTTATGACACCAGAAACGCGTTTCCGGTCACCGCGGTCAAACGACACCTCCGATTGATGTGCCATCTACCCGAACAGTCCAAAAATCATACAAAGGCTGATGTTGTACGTTTTCATGGTATTCCGAGGTCGTACGGGTAGTTTTGACCCCCCAACGTGCCGTTTTAGCGCGCGCCGAGCTGCTGAAAATGACACAATCGGCCGTACCGCAAGTACCATACGCCCGATGGGCACGCCTTTTCCTCCTACACGTCACGAATAATATTCCTAATGTTTTCGTGTGGTTTCAGGTCATTCGGAGCACGTTTTATCCGAATTCGACCGTCTCACGCAGTTTTTGCTATTTTATGACACCAGAAACGCGTTTCCGTTCACCGCGGTCAAACGACACCCTTGATTGACGTTTCGTCTACCTGAACATTCCAAAAATCACACAACGAATTATTTCGTATGGTTTCATGGCATTCCGAGGTCGTTTGGGTGATTTTGACCCCCCAACGCGCCGTTTTAGCACGCGCCGAGCTGCTGAAAACTACACAATCGGCCGTACCGCACGTACCACACGTCCGATGGGCACGCTGTCTCCTCCTAAATGTCACGAATAATATTCCTAATGTTTTTGTGTGGTTTCAGGTCATTCGGAGCATGTTTGCTTCGAATTCGACCGTCTCACGCCGTTTTTGCTGTTTTATGACACCGGAAACGCGTTTCCGGTCACCGCGGTCAAACGACACCTCCGATTGACGTGCTGTCTGCCCGACCATTCGAAAAATCACACAATGGCTGATATCGTACGGTTTAATGGCATTCCGAGGTTGTTCAGGTGGTTTTGACCCCCCAAAGCGCCGTTTTAGCGCGCGCCGAGCTGCTGAAAACGACACAATCGACCGAGGTGCGGGGAGGGATGTCCGGGGTGCGGGGAGGGCTGTCCGGGGTGCAGGGAGGGCTGTCCGAGGTGCGGGGGGCCTGTCTGGGGTGCGGGAGGGCTGTCCGGGGTGTGGGGAGGGCTGTCCGAAGTGCGGGGAAGGCTGTCCGGGGTGCGGGAGGGCTGTCCGGGGTGCGGGGAGTGATGTACAGAGTGCGGGGAGGGTTGTTCGGGGTGCGGGGGGGCTGTCCGAGGTGGGGAGCATGTCCTAGGTGCGGGGAGGGCTGTCCGGGGTGCGGGGAGGGCGGTACAGGGTGCGGGGGGCCTGTCCGGGGTGCGGGGGGGGGGGGGGGGGCTGTACGTAGTGCGGGGAGCCTATCCGGGGTGTGGGAGGGCTGTCCGTGGTGCGGGCAGGGCTGTCCGGAGTGCGGGGAAGGCTATCCGGGGTGCAGGAGTGCTGTCCGGGTTGTGGGAGGGCTGTCTGGGGTGCAGGGAGGGCTGTCCGGGGTGCGAGGGGGCTGTACGGGGTGCGAGGGGGCGGTCCGGGGTGGGGGGCTTGTTCGGGGTGCGGGGAGGGCTGTCCAGATTGCGAGGAGGTCTGTCTGGGGTAGGCCGGATACTACAAATAGTGAACTCAGCTCATTCATCAAAAACAAGTTTAATGATTTATATTATGAATCACGTGTTTTTTTCAAAAATTTTACAGAACATGCAATTCTAAACATTGAAAATTAAATGAACAAAAAATATCCAAATCAATAATCAATTTCATGGTTACTTCTCAATTCGTGCACACAAACATTGCATGAGGCCAAAACGCACATGATACCCCCAAATCAAAAAAAAAACTCACTAGAAACCCAACATAAATATCAATAACAACCCCACCATTAAAAGCAGAAACACACCTCGTGAATATGATGCGTCATTCATGTTCATCACTGAACTCCATCCGGTCGGCCAGGGGCCTACAACAAATAAACATTATGAATATTTTCATAACAAAAATAATTTAAATTAAATAAATAATTACAGTATAAACCTGTGTCGTGTGATCCCCTGCACCATCACCTGGACGCACATATTCCCGTAGTGCTCTAACCTCAGCAGCCAATTGCACATTTGCCTTCTTGGAAGCCCGCATCCGTGCCTCGAAATCTGACAACTGCTGTGTCATCTGAGCAACAGCAGGACCGACAACCGCAGCGCGTGACACTACAGAATGAGGAATCCCTGTTCCATTGGTCAAACTATATCCATGCCTGTCCTGACCAATGATGCGATGAAAGATCTCATCCCTTCGCATGGGAAGCTGTCTCTGGTCCTCTGGCAGATGTTCTAATTCATCTTCAAATTGAGCCTGTGAAATATTTAAATATATATACATATATTAATATACAAATTTTATGTATGTATTGGTAATGAGTACAAGCACTTACTATCAATGCTGCAGCCTCTGGATCATTGCGATCACGAGTCCTCATCCACACCGACATTTTATCAGTTGGTGCACCTTGCTCCCGTAATTATATATGAATATAATATAAACAAAAAACCATATTAATTAAAAAAAATTAAAAAATGAATAATAAATACCTCATGTTGAATCTGAGACACGTGACGAGTCCCGAGCCTGTGAGGTGGTCCCTGCAACGCTCGATTCTCAGAATGGCGTGTAGACACCTCCTACATTCAATTCATTCAAATATTAAACAAGTCAAACATTCTTGAAAATATGTATACCAAAATAAATATACAAACCACAAAAACCTCAGAAGACCAATATGCAACTAAATCACACCACTGAGCCAGGAGGACACCTCTCGGGAATGTTTCCAGAATGTCTAGGGCACCCACATTTGGTACCCAGTGGTCCCTCTTGACTTTGACTTTATAGTCTTTCCACATCTTACAGCATTTTCACATACACACTGGCCGAAACTCATCGGTACATACTTTGAAATTTTTCTATTAAAGAAAAAAATCACATATGTTATTGTTGTTTATACATAGGGAATAAAGTAAAATGGTCTTCTTACCTGAACCTACCTCCAAAGACGATCTAATGTGTTATGAGGGATAGAATCCCAATCACACGTGGTCAATGGAAATCGATGTGGATCACGTATGATATGACCCAACTGAAGAATAAATGCAGGGGAATTCCATCCCACAGGATGAAATACCTCATCAAATGAAACATCAAAAGTCGTGTCGGAATTCCATGATAATATGCCACGACCAGGGCATCTCCTGCGAGAGGAAGAACCAGTCGAGTCTGATCCTGTTGAAAAAAATTTTATATACAAATTGACAGATGTTATAAATATATATATATATGTGTTTATTAATTACATAAAAAATATAGACAATGACATTCAAACATACCTCGACCCTGAGACATAGATGCCTCAGATAGATGATGTGGATCTTCTTCCTCTTCCCCTGACATGCCTGCAGTCATGGAAAACATTAGTAAGGGGACTATCCAAAGTGTCCAAATGATAAATTGGATTGTTTAAAAAAAAATCAAACTTGTATAGTTGTTAATCAAACAAAAAGGTATTGAATAATTAGTTGTAGATGAATTTTAAAAAACCAGAAAGTTCACAAAACAGATATACAAATTATGTACAAAACCAATCAATGCATAGCCAAATTTCAAATTGAATTAATAAGAATTCAAGCAGCACATGAACCAAATGAAGAATACCTCAATGGGAAGATACACCAACAATAACATCAATATAACATGAGTTAAATCACCCTAAATATTTATAACTGAATAAACTTCCAAAAGTGAGGATTAAAACTTACAAGGATTTATAAAATGTTTAGATAATTTATGATATCTTAGGCTGAATAGCGGGAAAACAATTATACCTTTCATTAAGCATGCAAATCGACCGTTTATCCTTCAACAGCCGCTCTGACCCAATAAATATATTCTTCACGTTGAACTACGATATGTTGATCAAGCTGTTGGGAAACAAAAGGAATAGTCTCGGGTTCATCTTGTTCAAATAAAAACACTCCTCACCAAGACATTTTGACAACAACTTTCCAACTTGGATTCGAAGGCAAAGTAACGAAGAATACTTGTTCCTCTTGTGATGTCAAAATGAAAGTTTCGTTATCAACTCGTTCATTTCTGTATAACGTATAGTTAAAATTAACCAATGAAAACTGATATTGATTGACTTTACATCCACACACTGGATTAACCCAATTACACTTTAACAATATGTACTTCAACTCGTGTGCCTATACAACTTCAATGATGTCTATCAATTGACCATAGTAATAACCAGAATCGAAAAATGGAAAATCGATGCCACTGTTTTGTGTTCCTCGTTTTTCATCAACATCTTTAATGCGAAATCGAAAACCATTAGCATCTATAGATTTATAACGACGAACCGTTATAGATGGACCCTCAGCCAGTTGGATAAATTCTTCAGTTAGCATGGGGTCCCCTAACTCCCTCAGCTTATGAACCTACATAATTCATAGAATTCAATAATGATATATGAAGAAATAAATTAGTATAATACTTCACTCATAATGAAAATCAATTTATACGTGCATAATCCTTGAACCAATCATGAAATGACGCATAATGAGACTGTTGAATTTGAAACTCAGTCGCACGATACATCTCTTATTTTATCTCATTAATGTGTTTTCTGAAAATGATAACGTAATGTTTAAATGTTCAACTTATGAAAACAAAACATGTAAAAGTTAAACAATAAAAGTGATAAGATACTTACTGCATTAATGGTGCAACTTATGGAGTATTGAACCAGATATATCGATGCGCTTGTATCCACTCGATGTTGTCCATATAATATGTGGTTCCTTATCTAACTAGACCATCCTGAATCTGAGAGGGCTTATCAAATTTTGTTTCAACATCCATAAGATATTCTTCACAAAAAGTAGTACACTCATCCATCAAATAACCATTGGCTATTGATGCCTCCGGATGAGATCTGTTGCATACAAATCGTTTCAATGTACTCAAATACCACTCAATAGGATACATCCACCTGAATTGCACTGGACCAGCAGCCATTACTTCATCAGTTAGGTGAACTGTCAAGTAGACCACAACATCGAATAATGAGGGGGGAAATAGTTTTTCAAAGTGACAAAGCGAAAGTACAATTCGGTCCTGTAAACTTTTTAAATCACTCATTTATTGATTTCTTAAACAAAGATGTCTATAAAAATTACTCATCTCAATCAACGACTGAACAACATTAGGGGATAAACAATCACAAATTGCGATTGGAATCAACTGCAGAAGTAATATGTTATTGTCATGACTTCTCAACCCTTGCAATGTCTTGATCGTCAGATTCACACAGTTTGAAATATTAGAAGAGTAACCATCAGGAACCTTGAGAATCTTGAAAATGGAAAGAAATGTCTCTTTCTCCTTTGTAGTCATCGTATACTATGCAGCAGGCATATATGCCTTGTTTCCCTCAGCTAACTGTAAATGCAACTATTTCCTTAAACCCATTTCTTTCAAATCACGGCGTGCATTAACGTGGTCCTTTGATTTCCCACTGACACCTAAAATGGTCCACAATATGTTATCACAAACATTTCTTTCAATATGTATGACATCCAAATTATTCCTCAGCATGTTAGTTTTCCAATACGAAAGACTATAAAAAATACTTTTCTTTTTCCAATTGTGACTGCGCTGCCTACCCGCAGCTCGAATATTACTTACCGAAGGAGCCACAAAATCCTGAATTTCATATACCGTGTGGATGTTTTCTTCCACAATCTGCGATAACATTTTCACTCCTGTCATGATATTTGGTGCTGGGCTGAACTCTCTAGAACCATCAAATGCCACTGTGTCCTTTTTGAACCTGTGCTGAGGGGGGAGAAAACGTCTGTGACCCGTGTATTCCCATTTTTTGGAATGCTTAAACCATACGGATGTTTTACTTTTGTTGTAATAAGGGCAAGAAAATTCTACTTTCTTACTCCAACCTACTAAATTTTCATAAGCTGGGAAGTCATTAATTGTCCAAAATAAAGTAGCCTGCAGTTTAAACATTTCATTCATTTCACAGTCATAATTCATCACACCATCGCCCCAAAATTCATTCAACTCATCAATCAATGGATGAAGGTAAACATCAATCTTATCCCACGGACTTTTAGGTCCATCAATAAAAGTGGAAAGTAATATAAATTGTTGCTTCATACAAAGCCACAGAGGAAGCTTATATGGAACCAACACCACGGGCCGTGTGCTATGAGTTGCACCAACCATAGAGTTGAATGGATTGAAACCATCTGCTGCCAATCCCTATAGGACATTACGAACATCTTTGGAAAATTCGGGATGTCTCTTATCAAAATCCTTCCATGCATGAGAGTCTGACGGGTGGGTTAACATATCAATTTCATGAACTCTTTCTGCATGCCATCTCATTAAATTAGAAACTTTAGATGACATAAAAAATCTTTTCAACCTTGGTTTAAGGGGAAAGTTACACATTTTCTTTACGACAATCTGTTTCCCCTGTATCACAATCTGACTTTGATGAGTCTAATTTCCCCTGTTCTATTTCCACCTGGAAGCACCAAAAACCATACAAATATGCAAATGGGCAGTTTCCTTTCTAAAAAACATACAGTTGTCTTCACCTGCATCTATGGTCTGATATGTAAAACTTAAGTTCTATGTCAGCTTACGAGCATGGTAATATGACTCTGGAATCTTAACGTTGATAGGAAGAACCTTTTTCAATAACACCAATAGCATGTCGAATGATGTGTCTGACCAATGATTCAAAGTCTTCAAATGAAACAACTCCACGATAAACGACAATTTATTGAAAGAAGTACATCCAGGATATAATTCTGTTTTTGCATCATCAATTGCTTCATAAAACCTCCTCGAATCACGATCTGCACTAGAGCAAAGATTTGTCTCACCGGTCTCAAGATTCTGGATGTCAATTCCGTCAGGATCCAACCCACGTACCATTTAAGTAAGCATTTCATGCATTGGATCATTCATCCTTGCATCAAAATCCATCTAAACTGTATCTGTATTTTAACAACGAACATATTCTTCTCCATGACGAGTCCAACTCTTATAATTTCTTAGAAATCCATTAAAGAATAGGTGCTCCCTCATAGTATCTCGTGTCAATTGATATTTGTTAGCACATTTTCTACATAGACAACTAATATAGTAACTTTCAAATCCCCTGGTGAAGTCAATAAACTGCATAATGCCATTGAAATACTCTCTAGACGTTCGATTTGGAAGATCAATCCAACTCTTATCCATAATAAGATCCCTATAACAAACATTTACACAAAACATATTACATTTTAATTTTTCATATCAAATATATTTAAAATAAATTCTAATTAATATTTTGTGAACCATTTATAAGATAATAATGTAAGTGAAATCCCATGTCATGCCTGATTGCGCTACAAACCAGGAAGGGAGGGGAGCAGAAGGTGGTGCTGCGAGGGAGAGGAGAGGCAGTGGTGGGGAGCTGGAGCTGGAGCTGGTGCGGCGGGGGAGGGGACGGTGAAGGAGGGGATGGGTGGCGGTGGTGCGGCGAGGGAGGGGACGAAGACGAAGGGGACGGGGGTTGGAGGGGTGCGGGGGGGGGGGGGTGTTTGGGGTGCTGGGGGGAGGGACGAGGGGGCAGAGGGCCGAGGGTGGAGGTCGGAGGGGCCGGAGGCCGAAGGCCAGAGGGCGGCTGCAGGGCTACCCGAGGGCTGCCGGGATGCTGGAGGTGGGTGGCGGGAGGCCCGAGGGCAGAGGGAGGCCGCATGGCGGAGGGCGGCCGGAGGAGGGCGGGGCCGGTGGAGGGCGGCCAGAGGGCAGTCAGCGGGCGGCCGGAGGGTGGCCAGAGGGTGGCCGGAAGAGGGCGGGGCCGATGGAGGGCGGGGCGGCGAAGGGCGGGGCGGCGGAGGGCGGGGCGGCGTAGGGCGGGGCTGCGGAGGGCGGGGCGACAGGGAGGGCGGGGAGACGGGGAGGGCGCACGATGACGGGGAGGGCGCGGGTGACGGGGAGGTGGGAAGGGATCGGGGGGGGGGGGGGGCTTCACGAGAGGAGGGATGGTTCAGGGGGTACATATGCCTTTTTTTATGGAAACGTAGCGACCGCCAGTGGCGGTCACTATTGGTTACCTATAGTGACCGCCAGTAGCGGTCGCTATAGGTAAAGCTGCTCAAAAGCCCATATTTCTAGTAGTGATGTTGTAAATAAATAATACATGGTAATATAGAATTAGGGTTCTGTTTTAAATTTATAATAAATCCATATTTATTATACAAGATATTTGAACATGAACAAATAAAGTCTAGAATTGAAGTAAGATATTTCATAACTAAATTTCAATTCATTAGGTTAAATATCTACCTCATTGATTATGCAATGCTAAGACTATGCATGAAATTAATTTTTATTTTATTATGTTGTATTTCTGACGGTTTTTTTGATTTACAAAAGATACATATAATCGATTCATTGGATTAACTCTCACCTCCCTAATATGATCTTTGTAAGGGGTTTTTTTCTCACTTTTATTTATATGGGGGACATTTCTCACGCACTTCTTATTTCTTTTAAGTGGTGTATATATTGGCCATGAATGTATTTTATGAGTATTATCTGAAAAATTATGGGATTTGAATGTCCATATAATTTTCTTTATTTTATGGGGATAATGATTCATTTGTTACAAAGTGTTAATGGTTTATTTCACAATATCATCATTATTCAAGATTGTTTACATCTAGGTCTCTATTATAGAATATTTCTCTTCCAAGTTCATGTTTCCTAAAAATATTTTCAAAAAGGTTTTTAATATTCTCCCATGAATATTTAAATTCATTTTTACCCACATTTGACTTTTTAAAAATGGATTGAAAGGAATATTTTTATCTTTTTCCAAATAAGGTACTTTCCAACATTTTTAATAAAAATATAGAAGGAATGTTTTTTATCTTATACAACATGATCAAAATTTTTCACTCTCATGACAACTTAATGTCCTAAATCTACTTTTATAATCTCATAGGGTTATTTTTAGAGAAAAACTTTTCTTTTTGAATTTTTCAGATATTCAATTTTTTTTAAAAAATAGAAAGGATATTTTCCTCATAAATTATTTAATGTGATCTTTAAAAATCAGTTTCTATATAAGAAAATAGTTTTTTATGTTACTTATGTTTTAAGAGCAATATGATATGAATTCAGTTACTTTTCCTTGGGTTATGAAATGATGAGATGTTTATAAAACCTATTTATTTTATTGGCTTATGGTACCCTGGATGATTAATGTTCTTGTGGTACACATTTGTATGGTTTTCATTATGTAATGGGTGGGACCTATATATCCATCCAATGTAAGGGGTAATGATTTTTTTTCACAGAGATAAACATGGGTGGAATGGGGAGTGAACCCGGTTCAATAAGACAGGTCTGGAATAGGGAGTGAACTTGGTTAAGTAATGGAATTTTTCCTCCATTATAGTCTTTTGAGTGAACCTTGATTACTAAAATGGTTTGGGGAGTGAACCCATTCCACTATTATAGTCTTGACAAAGAGCCTTGACTGCTAAACAAATGATTTTCAATGTTTATATATATTCCAAAATTCCATGTCTTATGCTAATTTTATTTCTTTATAGCTCATGTTCATTTATTATTCATGTATTTTCACTAAAAAAATGACTACATTAGAGGGGGTTATTTTTTAAACTAGAAGGGGTTATAACCCCTTCTAAAGACATTAGCAGTGGTTGTGAGGAACTGCCGCAAATGTGCCCACCTACTTGCATTATAGGCGACTTTGAGTAACCACTGGTAATATCACAGAGGCGTTAGTGGTGGATACATTAGAGGGGGTTTAAAACCCCTGAAATGTTGAATAAAATTCACTGAAAATGCATGCATTTGAGGTGGTTAAATTCTTAGCCTCCATTAATGGAGTGCATTAGGGGTAGTTTAAACTGCCCCTAATGGGAGGTTATGTTAGGGGTGGTTGGGAAAGCCCCTGTTGTTTCTTTTTTATTATCTTTTTTCTGTCCCTAACCCAACCCCAACTTCATCACAGGTCACCCTACCCAGGCGGTCCCAGCCCTTACCCCTCACAGTCTCTCCCTCCAACCCCATCACCCGCTTCGTCCCCATCCGGTTCCCCACACCCCATCCTTCTTCTCCCCCCACACTCTCGTTACCCGCTTCACCCCCTCCTCTTCACCTCCCATTCCCCGCTATCCCCAGGTGCCCCACTTCGCCCAACCTCCCATTCCCTATTGTTCCCAGGCATCCCCATCCCGTTTCCCTGCTTAAAATTAATTCGTATCCACTACGAATTGAAACCGGACAAGCCGACCTCTACGCCTCGCCACACACCGAACCAGTACCACTAAGCTGATTTACTTTGTTTAATTCTTGTATAGATGTGTATATATATATATATATGATTATGTATTTTAAAAAATATTATTTAGATAATATATTTAAATAAATTTAAATAATAACCATTATATAAATTTTTATAAACTATATATATGTTTATACATTTATAAATATATTTATATAAATTATTTACATACTTAAATACATAATTATATATCATAAATATGTTTATTTATATAATATATAAAATAATTATATTTACATATATAAATATATATTTATAAATACATTTACAATTTTCCATGTCTGTTTAGGTATTTTTTTTAATATTTATTGATATAATATATATTTATTTAATTATTTATATAAACTTATATATATGTGTCTATGTGCGTGCATGATAAGAATAATATTATTAATTACTATTATTATTATTACACTTTTTTATATTATAAAAATTATATATTGATTCTATAAATACTATACATTTATTTTATGATTTATATCATACATATATTATAATAAATACATTTATATTATATATCCTTGTAAATTATTTATATACTTAAATACATATTTATAAATTTTATACATGTTTATTTAAAGAATATATATATATATATAAGTATTTACTTAATATATTTATATAGGATATTTTAAAATATATTTATATAATGTATTTCATTATATATATTTATTATTCTTGACTTTAATATTTATATTTATTTGTATAAAAATTATAATATTATATAAAATTAATATACAATAATTATTATATGAAAAAAAATTTATAAAAATATTTGTATTATATATAATTGATATTTTATGAATAAGATTTATACAAAAATTTATAAAATTTTATATGAAAGGCAATTGTATATTATATATAATTAATGTGTGTATTATATATAATCAATGTTCTGTGAAATATAATTTATACACATTTATACTTAACATTATATGAAACACAATTCATACAAATAAATAAATATTCATGTACATAATATTATACATATTTATGTTTAAATATAAATAAGATTAAATACCATCATAAAAATATTTTATAAAATATGTTCATATAATGAATTTAAATACATTAATATATTGTGTTTTAATTATATATATATATATGTCTATATATATATATGTATATATATATATATTATTGAACTTTCTTATTTAAAAAAATAACGGGGGTTCACAACTCCATGTAATCTATTAAATTAGAGGGGGTTTTGAACCCCCCTTAATTTAAATACATTATAAGGGGTTTTAAGCCCCCTCTAATTTAATACATTATAGGTGGTTTTCAACACCCTCTAATTTAAATACATTAGAGGGGGTTTTAAACCCCCTATAATTTAAGACATTAGAAGGGGTTTTCCACCCCCTCTAATTTAAAATATAGGCGGGGGTTTTGTACCCTCTCTAATATCCAATAGGGTATTAAAAAATAATGTTAATTTTTTTATGGGGTTCAATTAGAGGGGGTTAAAAACCCCCTCAAAATTTGATGATTAATAAGGGTTCTGCATAATTCTCCCTCTAATTTTAATAGAAAATGAATTTAGTGGGGGTTCATAACCCACTCTAAATTCGATGATTAGAGGGTGTTTTACAGAGCCCCCTCCAATGTTATAGAAAATGAGTTTAGAGGGGGTTGTGCATCACCCCTATAAATAACCCCCCTAATGTGCTAGTTTTTTGTAGTGTATGAACTTACAAGATTTATTTCATGACATAGAATTTATGATCTTTGATATATAGGGTATAATTTACAAAAGTTATGTTCATTTTGTTCTATGATTATTCTCATATTATGCTCACATAATATTTAATATCTCTTATGTTGAGCCTTACATAGAATCTATGCTAATAATTTCTTATGTTTCCCTTTTCCCAGGTTATGGAGGAAGGTTTTAGTTAGGATATGTCTAAGAATGGTGCTATATGTGAAGAAATTTTGGGTGATGATATATATTTTTATGTCCCAATTGTTTATTTTTCAATGATTTGTATATGTTTTTCCTAATTATATAAAACTATAAATTTAAGTGATCCTTGAATATGTGAGTGATCCAATTTATTATTTTGACATTGAAAGTTTTTAATGAAGATAATTGAGTCACATTTTTAAAGTTTATGTCTTTAGCATCACATCTTGAAGTGGGGATTATGGTTTGTTACATTTGGTATCAGAGGAGGGTTTAGATAACTTTTGAGATTAAGATGTTTTCATGATAAGTTTTCTTAAGAGTTATAGATACCATCATGGGAATATATGTAAAAATGTTCAAATTATTATACAACCCTTTTGAGGTTTTATGTAATGAAATTTTAAGGTGACTAATTTAATTTTTGGAGGCATTTATTTTTGAGATAATTATGGGTTATTACATTTTGGGATGAAAAATTAAAGGTATAAGATAACCCTTATGGTTAAAATATTTCTTTATATTTGAATATATTAAGATTATTTTTGAGTACTTTTCTCAAATTTCTAGAGGTTTGTAAGGGTTGTTTTAGAAAAAATAACAACCACCAGAAAGATTGACAACCCATCACATCGGGTAGGGTGATGAGGTTTGAACCCATAACCAAAGGGAGACATGGGTGCACCACCAACCACTAGCCTACTTGATGTACCGATTAATATTTAATTTATCTTTTTAGTTAAGCAATATCATGGATAAAGCTCATGTTCATTTTTGGAACATAATTTTTATCATATAGATAACCATGAGATTAGAAATTGATTTTTTATTATGTGATTAATGTTTTTTTGGATGATGTTCACTATTTTTGAGAACCCTATATGGTAAAAAAAATAATAAATAATTTTATTTGGGGAATAAATGTTGAATTTTTTTGGGGTCATATATGATTTTATTATGGATTTATGGTGGTTTTGATTATTTATTCAAATGATTAGCATATCTTAGAGAATATTGTATTTGGGAAATTACATTTTTGGAATGATACTTTTAGAGTGATTGATGTTATTTAGAGATAAATGTTAAATTTATCTTGGAAGACTATGTGATCAAATAATTTTTATTTTTGGGATTTAATATTAGTCAGTAATATGTTTTTGAATCTTAAGGATAGTTATTTATTAGATGAAATAAGTTTATATTTGTGTATTGTTGTTGAATTTTGTATATTGAATTCCTTTTCCTCATATGAAAGTTTATCATTTTTTGGATTCAAATTATCTTACGACAACAATTTTGTCTATGGTTAGTATATTAATATTTTAGGAATTTATTATTATCCATTTATGCAATTAATGACCCATGAATGTTTATTCTAGTGCTTCAGGCATGAAAAATTTATACTCATCATTTAGAGAAAACAATGATTTTGTGGTTGAAATTTAGTAAAGGAGAAAACTGTACTTTTCAAGTATGTATATTCAATTTTGTTCATAATGTAGGAATAAAAGTAATTCCTCAACTTTAGGAAAAGTATTTTGATATAAAAATGTTATTCAGTTATATTTACTACCAAGAAAGAAATAGCCTTTTAAAACATCATAGATTTATGGTTTAATGAGGGTTAAATTTCTCATGACTAGGTTGTATATCAATCTCAATAACTTATTGGGAGTAATTTTTCTCTTCCATGACCACATTTTCTTACATGAAAACCTAGTATGTGCTACTCTATATGACCTGCGTACTTTCCTTTCTTTTAAAGTGGAAGTTTTATTGACCCTTTTCAAGATGTGGGATTTTAACAAAGGTATTTTGAAAACTTAAACCATGGTTACCAAGAGAAATAAAAAAATTCAAGGGTGAAATTTATTAAATTGGGGGTGGGGTGTAATATCCTAAGATTTTAGAAGGAAAGGCTATCCTCGATAGTGTATAAGATACACAACATTGAGTTTAAACGAACAAAAAAATGTTTTTATGTGACCATTATAACATAGATGTTAAATTGGAAGGTATGAACAGGTATTACCGATTTATAAAATAAATATAAACCTCCTACTCGATAAAAATTTATTGGTAAAAGATTCCAAAATAATCACATAATTTTTAGATAAGTCATTTTATTATAAAAAAAATACAGTTTAGTCAAAAAGGATTTTAATTGTTTTTTATAATTATTTTTTGTAGTTTTTATAAAATGGGATTTATAAAATTAAATTCATTTTTAAAATAATCATATCATTATTTTTGAATAGTGAAATTTTGAATTTTCAGGGAAAAGTTTGATTTTTCTGTGAATAGTGAAAATATCGATTTTTATTTAAATTTTATTTTTAAAGTATTTATACTATAGAATTATGTTTTTAATTTTTTTTAAAAATTTCATTCATTAAATTTTATTTAAAATATTCCTCTTATGGGATTTTAAATGGATTTTATACTTGAATTTAGTATAAAAACATTTTATATTAAAAAGGGTATTTTTTTGAAAAACTATTTTTCATTCCATTTTCCTTTTTAATTAAAATAAAAGACATATAAATTATTAATTTTGAAATATATATTTTATATTTGGAATAATAGGGTCTAAATTTAGTAAATATGTCTCTTTTATTTTTGGAAAATATGAATTGTAATTATTGTAAAATTTATTACCTCGGTAAAGGGTAAAAACGGTTAATCTTGATTAAAAATAAGTGATAAGGCCAGAAAGTTTCATCCCATGGGATGAATTTAATTTATATCTTAACCCATAAGGTTAAAAATTTATTATTTTAATATATTTTAGTCCATGAATATGACTTAGATATTATTAAAATCAACAAAAGTGACATAATGTCACACTCATATTTCTAATAAGTATATTATTTTTAATATGGGTTTAACACAAATATATGATCAAATATATTTATTATTTATAAATATTAAATAGTTACAGTAATTATTAAAATTTCTTTATACTTTTTAGAAATTAATAATTTTCCCTATATGCTAACACAACACTGATGCAGTAATTATTCAATTAACAGAAAAATAAAATAAACGATATTAAAAAATTCAAAATTAAAATAATTTGAGACATTTACTGTGATCCATGAATTCTATATATTACCATTTTATTTTAGGGATATAATAAAATAGTTGGTTCTAATTTTAAATGTTTTCTTGTGGTTTTTAAATTTCAAAATAGTGAATAGTATCATAATTGACAAAAAGAATATTTTATGGGATTAATATTTTAATAAATTAGTTTAAAATCATAAATTTTTTTAAAAAATGGTATAATGATATGTTATAAAATTTCTTTAATTTTATAATTATAGTAAAATTAACACCATATAAGTAAAAATTATAAACATTTAAGATTAAAAAACATGTTATCATAGTTAAAATAAAAATAGGTTAACTGAGGGTTAATCCAAATAATAAGATTTTAAGTAACACCAAAGCTTGACTAAAATTTATTAGTATATTATATTTCAACCATAAAGTATATTATATTAGAATACATTTATATTTGGTGGAATTCTGGTTGAAAATTAATTTATTATAATTTATATTTTGAGAAATTTGAAAAGTATCTGTCACCTCAATTATAAAAGGGAACCTCCTCGCTCACTTCTTTACACTACATAGAACCTTATAGCTTGAAAATATTCTGAATATTTCTCTTCTAAAATTCCAGATACACATTCTATAGGTTCTTTTCTTCTCATAAGACCACCCATAGGGCCCTTTAGAGGAGATCCAAAAGAGACATTTTGAAGAAGAGGAAATCGCTCTAACCGATCACTTTCTTTTTTTACACTTCTTTACCTACTATGAATCAATTATGTTTTTCATAAAATAATAAATTCAGTATCATTAATATTCGGAAATAGTATTATGATTATTAAAAGCCCATTATAAACACTCTTTCCAATCAAACAAGTAGTGAAAGTATTACTCGTGCGTACGTTCAGCATACCATCTCCACATAGCTATACAATTCATTTTAATCACCATATATTATGGATGATTATTATGACTGGTTTATTGAATATAGAATGTATATATGATATATTTATGATTCTTTAAATATTAATTATCTTTTACCTTTCTTTCATTTATAAATTGAAAAATGAAAAACGTATTCATGCGTATGTACGACCTACCATCTCCTTGAATGCTCTAATTCATTTATATTTACACGTTCTATAATTGAATATAAATATGTATATGATTATTATATATTATGTTTAAACCATGATTAAAAATAATGAAATTATGAGACCAAGATCAAATTTTAAGGACCAAGATTACAGAATCAAAACATTCTTGCAAAACGAAGTATTTATCACCCAGAACTATGATTTTAATAACAAATTATTAAAAAATAGGTGATAATATGCTGTAAATAAATAATAAATTTTAGGATATAATTAATTTTAGGTAATTATTTTATAATAAATCCATATTTATTATACAATATGTTTGAATGTGAACAATGAAATTCAAGACATGAGGTAAGGGATTTCATAACTCAATTTCCATTTATTAGGGTAAACTTATACATATTTGATTATTTCATGCTAATAATATGTGTTAAATTAATTTTGGTTTTAAATAGGTGCATTTTCAATTTTTTTTATTTATAGTGGTTAAATGTAATTGATTCATTTTATTAATTCCCAACTCAATGATATGATCTTTTTAAGGGATTTTTGTCCCACCTTTTTTTCCCCGGGGACACATATATTATACAATACTTGTTTCTTTTGTGTGGTGTATATTCTACCTATGAAATTATTTTTTGTGTATTATCAAGAAAATTATTTGATTTAAATTTCCATATTATTTTATTTATTTCATGGGGATAATTATTCAATAGTTACGAAAGTGGTAAATTTTTATTCTTTCAATCTTTTAATTATTCAGGATTTTGTACATTTATGTTTCCACTTGGGAATATTTCTATTCCATGTATATTTTCATGTTATTTTAAAATAGATTTTAATATTATTTTATTAATATATAAAGTTATTTTTAACCATGTTTAACTTTTTAAAAACATGTGAAAGTATTTTTTTATCTTTTTTTAAATAAGTTACTTTATGACTTTTTTTGGAAAAAATACATAAGGAATTTTTTAAACTTATACGACATGACTTCCATTCCCACTTTCATTATGTCTAAATGTCATGAATCTTCATTTATAGTATTATATGGTTTTTTTAAATAAAATGTTTTAATTTTTAATTGCATAATTATTTAAAATAATGTTTTCAAAATGGAATATATATATTTTTCATCATGAATTATTTCAATAGATATTTAAAAATAATTTTGTATCTAAGAAAACAATATTTTATCTTACTTATGTTTTAATAGGTATATTATCCAAGGTTACCTTTTTTATTCTTTCTCTCGATGGTTTATGTTTATGATGACAAGATTTTTATGAATTATTTTACTTTTCCTTGGGTTATGCAATAATGATATGTTTCCGAACCCCATTTATTTTAATGGGTTATGGTATGATGAAAGATTTATTTTTTTTATGGAACACATATTTATGGTTTTAATTATGTGATGGGTGGGAAATATATCTCCCTCCAATGCATGGGGTGATGATTTATATCTCATAAGATAGATAGGGATTAAACGGGGAGTGAAATCAGTTCAGCAAGATAGAGATGGAATGGGGTGTGAAATCAATTCAGGATGAGACTTTTTCCATCATGATAGATATAGAATCCCGCCTTTTGTCACATAAACTTTCATTACATTATACAAAACTGAGGATAATTAAGGTTTAGTGTCTTGGAAACCAGAAACTTAATACATGAAGCAAAAAAAACATTATTCTTAAACACTTGAAAGGCTTCTACTTATGTTCATCCTAGGTTCATTACTGCATCTCATAACCTGGGTACATACATCAAAAGAAAGGGTGAGCAGAAGGCCCAGTAAGGGAAATAAGGGAAACATTTAACATGTGAACTTGAGATACATCAATGAAGTCATGAAAAGGACTTTAAGGCATGAGAATGAAATCATGAGGCATATCATAATAAAAATAACATATTTCATAACATGAAGATGTGGCTACAACCTTTAACAAAGACAATCATTTCCGTTTCACCAAGGTCCACCCCCAAGGTGTCAATAAAAATTTCCAAGGTTATTCACCAAGGTATCAGTCAAAATGGTCAGCTCTAGAGATTAAGTCTTTACCCAATGCATTGTAGCGCTATCAGGGTGCACCCTTAAATATACCTTTATTATCATGTGAGACACATATATCATCATAAATAATTTCATAAACAACCCATATAGCATAAAATAAATGGGTTTCATTTTATAAT
Source organism: Viscum album (assembly GCA_963277665.1). Classification (NCBI taxonomy): domain Eukaryota; kingdom Viridiplantae; phylum Streptophyta; class Magnoliopsida; order Santalales; family Viscaceae; genus Viscum; species Viscum album. Next base: position 755,196,100 of record OY728121.1, on the reverse strand, counting down.
CATAACATTTTAAAAACTACTTTAAAGACATGATCTTTATGTCACTTTAAACCCACATAAAGGGAAAACGGGTCTCATGTATGTATTTCCCAGAATTTAAAATAGAACATTTTGGTATATATATGAATACCCCTTTAGAATAAATATCTTTTAGTATTCACTTAATAAAATAAATGAATTTGAGAATAAGAGAGAGACATTTTGAGACGGAAATTCTGCAGCATAACAGCTATGTTACGAGGTTTTAGAAAACATTGAAAGGAGAGGGGACATGGGTCACCCACTCATAAATGATCCATAAAACAGTATGGGTACAGAATACAAAGTATTTAAGAACATGGTATTGAATTTTTAATGATATACCATTTGAAATGAAGAACATGAAAGGAGGACAAAAATAAGATTTCTCTTATGAAAATTTGGCAGCCTAACAGCGTCACTTAAAATTCAAAAAAATGAATTGACGAGATCAAATAGGGCATCTAATAATATGAACATAAAATATCAGTATGATAGTTATAGAGATCATACTACAAAATAATAAAAATTAACTTGAAAGACTTGACAAGAAAATAGAACTTGAAAATGAGAAGGGTGAAAGAATCCCTTAAAAATTCAGCAGCCTAACGACGTCACTTAAACTTCAAAAAAATGAATTGAGAGATAAAATAGTGTCTCTCATCATATTAAAATAAAATATCAGTATGATAGATATAGAGATAATACCCCAACATAAAAAAAAGGAACTTGAAAGACTTGACAAGAAAATAGAACTTTGAAAAATGAGAAAGGTGAATGAATCCCTTAAAAATTCGGCAGCCTAACGACGTCACTTAAATTTCAAAAAAAAGAATTGATGAGATAAAATAGGGTCTCTCATGATATTAAAATAAAATATCAGTATGATAGACATAGATATCATACCCCAACATTATAAAAATTAACTTGAAAGACTTGACATGAAAGTAGAACTTTGAAAAATGAGAAAGGTGAATGAATCCCTTAAAAATTCGGCAGCCTAACGACGTCACTTAAAATTTCTTTAAAATGAATTGATGAGAGAAATAGGGGGTCTCTCATCATATGAAAATGAAAAGGGAAGTAAGAGGAATATAAAAGATCATCCTCCAACGTAAGAGAATGGAGCATAAAAGAAATGACATAAAATAGATTACTTGAAAAGAAAGAGAGAGGTAGGACCCCTTACCTTAAAACGTAACTCTTAAAACTCAATGGTTGGGACCTTGAGAGCTTGGGGGAACCTTGAGAGGACTACTTGGGAGGTAATGAGACCAGATATTCGTTGTGGGAGAGTTGGGAGTCGAATGGATGAGAGGATGTCTTGATATTTATAGGGAAAGTGAGGTGACCAAGCATTAATGGCCAAGGGACACCTCATTGGTGGTTTTGGCAAAACCATGGGATTTCCCATGGTATTTGCCCATGATATTGGCCACATGGGTCCCCCCATACAATAATTCATCACCTTTGGTCAGCCAACACTTAAAATATCTCATGACATCATCATGACATAGTTATGATGTCATTGAACATAAGGAAACCCTAAAACTGTATTTTCACTATTCATCAAAAATTTAACTTTCTTAGAAAAATCCCAAAATTTCACCTTAACCAAATATCAATGATCTGATTTCCAAAATGAAATCCATTTTATAAAAATTATTTTCTAAATATTTTTAATTTAATTTTTAAATAAATACACTATTCACTAAAAATTCATTTTTTTTCAGAAAAATCCCCAAAAATTACCATAACATAATATCAATGCTCTGAGTTCAAAAATGAAATCCATTTTATAAAAATAATTTTCTAAATATTTTTAATTTAATTTTTAATTAAAAAACACTATTCACCCGAAAAAACTAATACTTGACTAATAATTTATGAAACTGTTATTTAACCATTTTATTGAAACACATTACTTAATCAAGGTGAATAGATTATATTAAAACTTTCTTTAAGTGAGATTACTAATCCTTTTGGTCACATTACTAATCCTAAGCATAAAATCACTATTCATAATTTACTATTCATCAAAAATTAAGTTGATCTTATTAGACTCTAAATTTCGTACTGAACATAATTGTAGAAGACCATTTTTAGAAAATCATTACACATTTTAAATTATTTAAGGTTTACATAAACATTTTTAAAATATACTTTCTCTATAATTCATCAAAAATATGCATACTATATTTATTCGGACATTTGAAAATTCATAAACTTCATTATAAGAAGAAATCAAAATTTTTATTTAAAACAAAGGATTAAACAAGGCAGTTACGGTCTCCTTACATAACCCCTTATCACACCAGCATAGGACCTAAGTGTAAGGTGTGCTAAGGTGAGAGAATCTGAGGGAAGCTCGTCCAACATCGCACGAGTAGTAATTTCTATCAGTTTGAACTTCTCGCGAAGGCGATTCTATTCTAGCTTCACATGATGAAGTTCGGCTTGGGTTTGGTCCAGAGCAAATCCCAGTGGTGCTATCTCCTTCCCAAGTTCCGTTAGATGGACTTCGATTGGCCTGAGACTACTGGATGAAGCCATCAAATCTTTTTCTATATTAGTTAACCAAGGTCACTTGTATTTAGAGACAAAAGTCACAACATTCAGTTTTCAACGGTCATACTGACTAATGGTCATATAATAGTCAAAACCCGACAATCTCATTTTAATTATACTCATGTTATAAAATGAAACAGTTTTGTTGAGTATGAAAAATAAAATAACACACAAAATTAGGAAACAAGATTTATTCAAAATTTCGGGTCGTTACAATCTTCCCCCCTTAATAAATTACGTCCTCACAATTTTTTTAAAATTGGATTTTGAAATTCAATTGAAGGTCCCACATCGGAAAAAGAGTCAGTAACACTGTTATTTTAAAAGAAAGAAAAGTAAGTACAAAGGTCACCTGAGTTAACCCATACTAGGATTCCATGTAGGAAAACGTGGATATGGAAGAAAAAACAAAGGGTCAAGTTTTGAGGGAGAGTGATAGAAAACATGATTAGGAGAAAGATAACAATAAGAAAATCACAAACTTATGATGTGTGTAAAAAGTCTTTTATTACCCAGTAGGAAACGTTAAAAGAAAACGTTTTTGTTTTACGTTCCTTTTCATAGTTTTGAGGAATTCATTTATTACATAGAATAAAAACATAAGGAAATATACCTACCTTCAAGTAGAGTTTCATCCATTAATAAGTTTCTACCAAAACTAATCTTTTCTCCAAACGATGAGCATTCAAAACTACTTGGTCTCATCAAATCACAAGAATAATCTTATAGAGAATCACATAATCCACCAAAGATTAACTATATATTTGTTCTATCTTTAAACATTATTTCAAAAACAGAAAGGGTAAGATAAAACAACTCTTCCAAAATAAATAACCCCATAGGAAGGGAAACTACTTTAAATTTTCAAAGTTCTGTGGTACTACCCAAAGTTCATCATAGACCATTCCATAAATAACCGTCCTTAAAATTCCTCAAAATAAACCAAACTAAGATTGAAACCCAAATACAAGAAGGATTGGATACCATAGTCTTCCAAAATAAACTTCATCGTTCATCTCCAAACAACATCAACCACTCCTAACATCTTATAACAAAAGTTGCTAACCTAAACATATTTCCCCCAAGATAGGATAATCTTTACTCTAAGTCCATCTTATATTAATTGATTTTTCAAAATATATGTCAACCTTTACTCCTCAAAGAAAATACCGTATTTATCTATTTACCTCGATCAAATAGGGTTTCCAAAATAGTGAATGTCTTCCAAAATAATAATAATCTTTTAATCCCCTAATCATCTCTATCATATTAATATGGCAATCATCACATTTCCTATCACATTTGTTGTTGGGACATGTTCTTCCATTTCACGCCATTAACTAAGAAAAGAAAATACAATTAGGGGCTTAAATACTTTGCCAATAATCATGAAAAGGAACTTAAATCATAGAAGGATAACTTGTAGAAGAAAAGTATAACCTAACTTGTGATCCCATAGGTTCCAAACTGGGTTATCCATGATCATATATTCATATGTGAATCTTTGTTTTATTTTATCTTTGTTCCCTTAATAATGGTTCATACTAATCTTATGAATTTACCAAAGTTATCCCCCAGGAGTGTTGTAACCAAGAGTGCAGCAATGCCCATTGTCGTGTACCAGTTCCCGTTTGAGTCTAGCTCAAAGCGGTGCTTTCAGGTTTTACCCCTATGTACATCTGTGCCAGAGCCACCTCTACCTGCTTGTATCCAGGCAGGGATGTATTTCCTTGGAAACCCCTTACTCAATACTCACCAAAATACTAGGAAGATTTCCTATATTTAAACTTTTCTATAGGCTTCTTCCTGAGGTTTTCATATCCTAATTTCCACAAATAACTAAACCATCCTTTCATACCAACTATAACATCCCACCTTTTTGTCACATAAACTTTCGTTACATTATACAACACTGAGGATCTTTAAGGTTTAGTGTCTTGGAAACCAGGAACTTAATACATGAAGAAAAACATTTTTCTTAAACACTTGAAAGGCTTCTCCTTTTGTTCATCCTAGGTTCGTTACTGCATCTCATAACCTGGGTACATACATCAAAATAAAGGGTGAGTTAGAAATAATTCTCATTTTCCCCTGATTATGAAGAGGGTGCATTGCCAACCACTATCCAACATGATGTCCAAGTTATAATTTCATTTTTTATTTTTAGTTAAATGATCTAATAGATAAAAGTTATGTTCATTTTGGGAACATAAATTTTGTCATATATATAATAATGGTAATTTTATCATAAAGTTATGTTCATTGATTTTGTGTTAAGTGATTAATGTTATTTTTAAATATGTTCACTATTTTGGGAAACCTATATAGTAAATAGAATATTAAGGAATTTTATTTTAGGAATAAATGATGAATTTTATTTTAGATGCATATGTGAATTTATTATTTATTTTTGGTGGTTCATATTATTTATGGAAATGATTGACATATCTTGAATATTATGTTATTAGGGAAATTAAACTTTTGGTATGAGAATTTAAGTTTGATTGATGTTATTTAGAGGTAAATTTTAAAATTAATCTTGGAAGACTATGTGATCAAATGATTTTGAAATTTATATTTCATTATTTTTCATGAATATTTTGAGGAATTTTAAAGATATTTATTTATTAAAGGATCTAATTTGAAATTTGGGTATTAAATTTATTTTTTTATATTAAAGTATTTTCCCTCATATGAAGGTTTGTTATTTTTGGGAATAAACTTATGTTGTGATCACCATTTTTTTGTGGTTAATGTCTGAATACTGGATTAATTTTTTGTTATCCTTATGTGGAATTCATGATGAATGGAAGTTGATTCTAGTGCTTCATGTATGAAAAATTCATACTGATCATTAAGAGAAAAAGATGAGTTTATGATTGAAATTTATCAAAGGTAATACTATAATTTAAAGTAAGTATATTTTCTTATGTTATTTTTATAGGTAGTAAAATAATTCTTGAGATTCAGGAATTGAATTATGAAACACAAACATTATTTTTTTACATTTCTTATTGAGAAATCAATAGCCTTTTAACCCATAATAGATATATGGTTTTGTGACGGTAAAAATTTTCATGACCAAGTTCTCTACCACTCCTTATAAGTTCTTGGGAGTTATTTTTCTCTTCCATGATCAAGGAAACCAAGTAAGTGTTACTCTAGATGACTTTTATACTTTTATTTATTTATTTTAAAGTGATAGTTTTGTTGACCCTTTTTATGATGTGAGATTTCAAAAAAGGTATTTTGAAAAGTTAAACATTGTTTACAGATAATAAGTACAAATTGTGAGGGAAACATTTATTAATCTATGTGTGGGTTGGGGATATAATATCCTGAGATTTTAGAAGGAAATAATATTATCAAAAGTGTACAAGATACAAAATATCGAGTTTAAATAAATAATGAAATATTATTATATGACCATTATAATCTATCCATTTAATTAAAGGGTATGGATATGAATAAAAAATTTATTAAATAAATATAAAATTTCTATTCAATATAAATTTATTGGTTAATGATTATAAAATAACCAAATAATTTTTAGATAATTAATTTTATTATTAAAAAAATACATTATCTTTAAAAATGAATATTATTTATTTTTATAATTAATTTATGAAGGTTTTAGAAAATATATTTGATTAAATGAACTTTATTTTTAAAATAATCATATCAAAATTTTACTATGATGAAATTATGAAAAGTTTCTAAAAAGATTTATTATTCAATTAATAGTGAAAATATTGATTTTTATTAAAAATTATATTTTCAGGTATTTAGAAGGATATATTATGTTTTTTATTTTCATTAGTTCAATTTAATTTAAAATTATCAAATTCTGATTTTTGAAATGTATTTTATACTTTAATTTAGTATAAAAATTTTATATTTTAAAAAGGGTATTTTTCCCAAAACAATTTTTTATTGTATTTTGTTGGTTTAATTAAATTTTGAACCTTTTTTATTTTTAATTTTTAAAAATAGATTTTATATTTGTAATTATAGGTTCAAAATTTAGTAAATTGATCCCTTTTATTTTTGGAAAATATGAATATTAACTATGTTAAATTTATTTTTGTTTCCAAATGTAAAAATATATAATAATACCAAAATTGACTAAAATAATATTTTATGGGACTAATATTGTAATAAATTTGTTAGAAATCATAAAAATATTTTAAAAAATAAAAATCCATTATGATATAACCTAATATTTTATAAATTTTCCATTACTGTTCCAATTTACACCACATAAATTAAAATTATAATCTTTTAATATTAAAAAAATTGTTATCATAGTTAAAATTAAAATAGGTTAAATATAGGTTAATTAAAATTATATGAAATAAAATAAAACTAATTTTTTTATAAAATCTATTGGTTGATGATATTACAAACATAACAAATATTACCATAGAATCCCTGGCCATTTATTGGTGTTTGGATAGAAAATAAATTTATTATAATTTAATCTTTTTAAGAAATTCCAAAAATACCACTCACCTTAATTATAAAAGGGCACAACCTTTCTTACTTATTTATACTAATTATATCATTTTATCTTTAACATTATCTAAATATTTCTTTTATCCACTTACCTTGGCACATTCTAGAGGTTCTGGTTTTCTCTAAAGACCAACCCTAGAACCCTTTATAGGAGATCCAATGGAGACGTGTCGAAGAAGTGGTAATCACTCTAACTGATCACTTTTTTTTCTAATATTACTTAAAACTTCTTAATAAATTATTTTTATAATAAAATAATCACTTAAGTATAATAAATTTTATTAAATGTTCTTACGATTTTGAAAAACCACTATAAACCCTCTTTCCCATCAAACAATAAGTTAAAGTATCACTCATGAGTACGTACGAATTACCATCTCCACATAGCAATGCAATTCGTTTTTCATCACCATATTTAATGGGTGGGTATTATGATGGTTTTAATGAATATATATGATATAATAATGATTCTATAAATATGATCTATTGTTTACCTTTCTTTAATTCTATAAATCAAAAAATGGAATCATCTTTAATGCGTATGTACGACCTACTATCTCCATGAACAATGTAATTTTTTTTTATTTCTAGTTATTATTAATGAATATAAATATGTATACAATTATAATATATAATGTTTATTATATGATTAAAAATATTGAAATTATGATACCAGGATTAAATTATAAGTTTCAAGACTTCTGAACTGAAACATGCTTTGAAAATGATGCAGTTGTTACCCAGAATAGTGATTTTAATAACAAATTATTTATAAACTGGTGATAATATTTTTAAAATAAATAATAAATGACATTATATAATTAATATTATGTAATAAATTTATATTAAATCAATATTTATTATACAATATTTTTGAATGTGAATATAGAAAGGCAAGACATAAGGTAAGATATTTCCTTACTCAATTTCCATTCATTAGGTTAAACTTATATTTCATTGAATTTTTCATGATAAGATTATGTGTGAAATTAATTTTGATTATTTAATATTGTATTTACACTTATTTTTTGTGTATTTATAGAGGATACTTATAATCTATTTATTTTATTAATGATCATCACATTGATAAGATTTTTGTAAAGGATTTTTATCTCACCTTAATTTCTATGGGACACATGTCTTATACACTACTTGTTCCCTTTGGATGGAATATATACTACACATGAATGTCTTTTATGTGCCTTATCCTGAAAATTATGGGAATTACGTATCCATATAATTTTATTTCCTTCTTTGGGATAAATATTCAAATGATACAAAAGTGGTAAGAGTTTATTTCCCAATATCATCATTATTCCAAATTGTTTACATTTAAATCTCCACTGGGGAATATTTCTATTATATGTCTATTTTTCCTAAAAATGTTTTAAAAAATGTTTTTACAATTATACTATAAATATTTAACATTATTTAAGCATATTTTTTACTTTTTACAAAATGGTTTGAAAGGAATATTATTTTCATTTTCTAAACAATGTACTTTGTGTCTTTTTATAGAAATATATAGAAGGAATGTTTTTTTAAATTATATAGAATGAGTGGATTTTCCTGATTTTATAACTCTTTAATTATTTGATGTTTCCTTTATAATATTTCAAAGTTATTTTTTATATAAAATGGTTTCTTTATTTTGTGTGCAACTTTTTTAATTTAAAACTGATTTTTAAGAAACAAATCTTTTCTGATATCCTCTAATACCAAATTTAGAAACCCAAGCTTCTCCTGCACGAATATTTGATATTTTTAGTTGAATATTCGTAACATTATACAAACACATTCATATGACTTGTAATTGTTTAGTCAATTTTTAAATATGGAATATAATCTTCTTATTTCGTAGAAGATCATCAATGCATCCAATTAAGATATACCCCTTTAGTACCCCTACTTTAAAACCTATCTTCATTACATGGGAAAAGAAATCATAAGAAAGGGTGATATCAGATGCTAATTAGGGGTAAATAAGGGAGATACGTAAGCATAACATGAGAAAAAGGGTATGAGAACACCATCTTTGATTTTAAAATCCAAAAAATATATATCAAATATAGAAATATTGAGTCATGGAATAATGGAAATAGGAAACCCTAATTCTCTCCCGCTCGCTGCCCCGACATTGCTGGGGATCTCTTCTTCCACGCTGGGTTCTCCGGTGGCCAGTGGTTGACCAGATCGTCCCCCGCTTCCATATTTCAAGGAGGTTCTTCTGAGTTCTTCCCTGGGATTTGTATGTGTTAAGGATGTTTCATCAGGCGTTCCAGCAGCTACGTCTTCTTTCTCGGAGAACGTATCTACTGTGTTTCACGTTTCGGCGACGTCCTTTGTAGTGGCGTCTGTGGATCTTCAATGGATCTTGGTGGCACGTTTTGGTGCTTATAAACATCTGCTGGAGGTCTTTCAAGATTGTGTTGTGCGGTGGGGTTTAGATCTGCTGGAGAAAGTGTCCATTTTGGGCCGGAAGGCTTTTTGTGTTATCCTGGCATCTAGGGTAGACTTCGTAAAGGCTTGATGTAGGGGTGCGCGTTCCATGGGTGTTGGAAATTCTATCTTTCTCGGTGGTCTATGGACACACATTTTGGAGGTGAATGTTCCAAGGCGGCGGTGTGGATATCTCTTCCCAGGTTGCTGCTTCCTCCCTTGAACAAGGCTTTCCTTAATGCTATTGCGAATTCGTTGGGGGTATTCCTTTGTGATGATGATCATTCTTCTCGATTGGAAGAGACTTCGGTGGCCAGAATCTGTGTTTAATTGGTTGTTTCTCAGGCGATTTAGGACCATCTCGTGATTATGATTGAAGGATTGAAAAATCATCGACAACCTCTATTTTTTCCAGCTTTTCCCAGAGTCTATACCCTTTGTCATATTTTGGGTAATACTTTACAGGTTTGCTGCATTGATTGTCAGGAGGGTTTTTCTTCTAGAGGGGTCCCGAGGCCCTCCCCTCACCAGGCTCATCTGCGGGTTCCTGAAGGATCAGAGGGGCATGATAGGGGTAAAGGTATTGCTTCGGTTCCCTCTTTTCATACGTCAGAGGCCTCATCTTCCAGGAAAGGTGAATTCGGTGATGGGTGGTTTTCTTATTCTCGTGAGCTGATTCCTGTCAAGCGTGGAAAAGACGAGGTATCTGGGGTTCAACTTCTGTATAAGGTCTATTCTGGGGGTATGGTCACCAGCATCTTTTCACTTTCGCGATCTCTATCTTTTGGGGATTGGGTTCCATTTCGAAGCTGTATATCAGAGATCACCATGTTGGAATCCGATCTGTGTGATCTCGAAGCTGTTTATCCTCCTGTTATTAGGAAGAAGTCTCGTCTGTCAGTGATTTCTTCTTCAGTGGTGCATTTTTCTCCGTCTTTGCCTGCATCAGTTTCTCCCTCTGCCTCTCCCCGGTCTACTTTTTCTCCCTCGGTGCTGGTTTCCTGTTCGATTAACGGGCAAGGATTTGTGTCTCCAAAATCTAACATTAAGTTTTCTTCTAGAGGTGTGGTATCTGCAGTGGCTTTATTCAATAAGGTGAATTCTAGTGTTAAAACAAGATCTCAATCAAAAACAGATGTGATGGATTTTTCAAATTTGTCTCATAGTATAGAGGTCCAGGAGTCTGGGGCCAAATCCAGATGAATTTGTTTTAATGTATATAATCTTAATCTGGAATGCTCGTGGTTTGGGTCTAGAGCGAAGGTGGATTTCATAATCAATGAGCTCAGTAATAATCAACTCTCAATAGTTGCTATCTTGAAACCAAAACAAGCTTCCAATAATATTGATGAGTATGTATGGAGGCTCAAGGTTTGAGGATTTTTTCATGGAGACCCTCTTAACTCTCATATTTGGCTTTTTTGGAAGGATCATGTGTTGATTGACTTACTACGTGCTTCAGATCAGTCTCTAACTACCAGGATTATAGTTGGGAATCAGAGTTTTATTTTTTCCTTCATTTATGCTAAGTGCGACGCACATGTCAAAGAGTCATTGGGGCGTGAGCTTGATGATGATAAACCTGATTATTCTCCTTGTATTGTTGGAGGAAAATTAAATATTATCACATGTCCAAAGGAAAAGAGAGGGGGTGGTGATTTTCCCAGGAATTCCAGTCATGCTTTCTTGTCCTTCATGGCTAGGAATGGTCTTCTGGATGCTGGTTTTGAGGGTAGCCGTTTCACCTGGTGCAAAAACCAATGTGGAGGGAGATGTACTTATTTTAATCTTGATAGATTCTTGATGAACGAGGCTGACATTTCATTGTTCCAGGATTCCAGAGTTGTTCATCTGGTCCGGTCATTATCTGATCACTCTCCACTCTATATTTCTTTGGGTGCAGGGGATGACAGGGAGGATTATATTGTTTTTTCTAAACTATGGATGGAGGAACCAGGTTTCTCAGATGTGGTTAGGGAATCTTGGTATCTTCAACTTTTGGGGAACCTTTGGACCATTATCCATGGAAAGTTGAGATGCCTTAAAAATATTCTAGCCAACTGGAAGAAAAATCTCCCTAACCATGACCAGGGGCTGGTTGAAATTATCAAGGAGGTTGAACTTTTGGAGAGTTTCTTGGAACATGTTTGGGATGAGTCTTTATTTAATGAATTAAGCGATAATAAATATCATCTTACCGATTTCCTGCTGGGACAAGAGCGGTTGGTCAGAGAGGGTTCCCGAGTCAGATGGCTTCAGGAGGGAGATCGAAATTCTGGGTATTTTCATGCTTGCATCAGAGAACGTCATCGTGTTCAGCGGCCTAATATTTGTAGAGAAGATGGATTTTTTACCAGTGATCATGATGATGTTGGGGTGATGGTTAATAGGGCTCTCAAATCCCTATTGGCTTCACCCATACCAAGTATTGGAGGAGGGTATCTGAGATGAGATGCTGGAATTTTTGAGGGAATTCTAAAATGTGTCTCGGAGGATGTGGATGAGGGCCTTAGGAGGTATCCAGATGAGGATGGAGTTCATGACGTAGTTTGGTCACTGAATCCGGATAGTTATTCGGGGCCATATGGTTTCCCTAGGTCATTTTATAGTGTGATGCAGGAAGTGATTAAAGGGGAGTTGGTTAGAGTTGTCCAAGAATTTTTTCGGGGTGGGAACTTGCCACGTATTGCTTGTGAAACCAACATGGTTTTTATTCCTAATGTGATTAATCCCCAGTCTATTGATCAGTACCAGCCCATTAGTATGTGTAATGTTCCTTATAATATCCTAGCCATCATTCTTAATAAAAGACTGGCTACTCACTTGGACTCTTGGATGGAACCTGAGCAGCATGGGTTCATTAAAGGGAGGTCAATTCAGGGCGCTATAGGAGTGGTTCAAGAAATGGTTAGTGGCATCAACAACATGTACTTTGGGGAAACTCTGGTGGTTATGATTGACATGAGCAAGGCTTATGACTGGGTGGAATGGGGTGTTGTTCTCAGAGTTTTGACTTGCATGTGATTTTCAAGGTGGACTAGTGACCTGCTTTTCCGTTGTTTCAGCTGTTCATGGATTTCTACCTCTTTTATGGGTAAGAAATTTAATTTTTTAAGACTCTTCGTGGTCTTAGACAAGTTGATACTTTTTCCCCCACTATTTTAATTCTCTCTCAAAATGTTTTCTGCTATTTTATTAATCAAGGACTTAATTTGGGTAAAGTAATTCCTTACCAGAATAAGAATGCTACAAGGGGTATCTCTCACTTAATGTTTGCTGATGACAATATTGTTTTTATCAATGATAGTAAACATTCTGTCTAGGGGTTGATTAGGATTCTTGGGGAGTATTGTAAGTGGAGTGGACAGGTGGTGAACAAACAGAAAAGTTCTATTTTACATAACCAGGAAGTTATCTAATTTGAGGGTTAGGGATGTGGGGGCTATATTGAATATGGAGAGGGGTTCCTTTCCCATGGAGTACCTTGGGGCCCCGGTGAGTACCTCATCTCTTAGGGTACATCATTTTGATAAACACATAGGAAAGGTATCTGGGCGAATTTTTAATTGGAAAAATATGCTTCTATCCTTCAGTGGTCGTATAAATTTAGTGAATAGTGTATTGGTTTCCATCACCATGTATATTATTTATACTCTAAAGATTCCTAAAAGTGTGATAGTCAAATTGGACAAGATTATGGTGTACTTTATTTGGGATGGGCAGATGGAAGGCAGATATCATTGGGATTTGGGGAGACATTTGGCAAGACCCCTTTCTGAAGGGGGTATTAACCTGAGGGGTGTTTTCTCAACAATACAGGGGATTCATGCAAAGCTTGCGTGAGAAGATTTGGAAGGTCAGTCTCTTTGGAGTAAGACAATTCCAGAAATATATGGTCAGAATTTGTGTGATCAAAGATCCATTTCTTCTGAGATTTGGAATCTGATTCATCCTCTGATAGAGATTTTGCATCATCATTCTAGGTGGTCAGTGTGAATATAGAATATAAATTTCTTGAAGCATGATTGGGGGGTTGGTAGGTTGTATTTACCAGGCTTCCCTACTCTGGGCATGTCCATCAGTGAGTCTAGTGGTTATCCCCGTTTTCTTCAGGCTGTTCTGGATGAGAGGCAACTCGCTGTTTTCATTAATATTTTCACTAGTGATGATTCTGATAAACTTAATTTTACAGGTTCATCTTTGGGAACCTTTTCTATTAATGATTTCATTCATGTGACAAGGTTCATGAAAAATGACGATCCCTGGGGAGCGACTCTATGGTGCAAGGAGATTCCCTCTAAATTTAACATTCTTTTGTGGCATGTAAAGAACAAAGCATTACCAACTGATGAAAATTTTCAACATATGAGTGTTAATATGGTGTCCAGGTTCTGGTGTTGTAGGTCACCTAATACTAAATCAGTGGGTCATCTGTTTTATGGAAGTGAATGTGATAGAGGAATCTGAAAGTTTTGTGGAATGTTTTTTTGGTTGGGATGATTCTGGAGAGGTGTAAGATGAATTCTTCAATTCCTAGTTCAAGTGCACAGATACTCATGGTGCTGATAGGAAGGCCAGGATGGTTTTTCTTGTAGATGGTTTCTGGATTATATGGTAGGCTTTGAATGCGGTGTACTATAACCAAGTTAGAGCTTCTCAGATCAGTATTTTATTCAGAATGAAAAACACTGTTTTGGATTTGCTTTGTCTGTGTCCGGAATGCAAAGCAGCACCATCAGTGAGTCTTCTTTTTCCACATCTTTCACGTGAGCATTTAGATGGTATTCCAAGGAAGAGAAGGTGGGTTCGATGGCAGGCGCCGAGGCATGGATTCAAGCTCAATATAGATGGTTCTCTTCTCTTGGGGGTGATGCGAGGGGGTGGGGTCATGTAGGATTAGATGGGTTCAGTGGTGGATGGTTTTACAGCTGCATATGGAGGAGGTGATGCTCTGCAAGCGGAGGCTTTGGAAATGACATCTGGTTTAGAGATCTGAAATTAGAGAAATATTAAGCTGAGGATAGCGGAGACTGAATCTTTGGTCTTATATAATGCTTTGATAGGTAAGGGAAATATCCCATGGAACATTTCTTATATTATCAGGAGATATAGAGCACTCATGGGTAGTCATATAGAGGTTGCTCATACTTGGAGGGAGGGGAATATGGTTGCAGATTTTCTGGCTTCTATGACATCATCGAACAAAGATATTCTTTCATTATTTTCCATGGGGTCTTTTCCGAAGGAGGGGATGAAATTTTTAGTTAATGATGCTCTTGGTTTAAATTATTTTCGACCACCATGAGGTTGTATTTCATGAGGTTTTTTGTACGGTGATATTTTGAAATCAATAAAAATGTTACTTTTCAGTCAGTTGAGTCATGGAATAAATATTGGAAGTTCATAAGACATGGATCATAAATGTATCAAATAAAATAATCCATAACATGTAATTATGAAAAACACATATTTGTATAAAATCCATATGTAGACACACCACTTGGACAGGACAAACCTATATCCATAGTAGAGACCCTTCACTCATAGTTGAATGATTTAACTACCCATACCATCAAAGTAGTCAAGGTTGACTCCCAAGAGCCTCATAGAGGAAAAATTTATTTATTTAGCTGAGTTCACTCCCCATTCCAGTCCTGTCTTATTGAACTATGTTCATTCCTCATTCCAGTCTTATCTTACTGAACTGAGTTCACTCTCTATTACAGGGAAATTTATCACAATAGATATAAATCATTACCCAAGGAATTTTTGGAATATATTGGTCCCACCCAATACATATTGAAAAAAATACATATGTGATAAAAAAGAATATAAATCATTCATCATATCAAAAACCATGAAAGAAAATGGGTTTAATAAACATTTCATCATAGCATAACCCGTGGAAAAGAAAAAGGTTTCCTAAAAATAATTCCATCATAAACATAAAACCACAAAATGATGAGTAAGTATAGTATCGTTAGATTATATTTCTAGTAAAACATAATTAATATCAAATAATTTTATTTTATATGGAAAATGATTTTGAAATACCACTTGAAATATTTCTTGAGGAAAATAACATTCTATTTTGAAAACATTTTTTTAATACTCTGCAATTGTAAAAAAAATTCTTTAAAAATAAATTTGTATTATTATAAATAAAGATTAAAGATATTAAGTAATTATGAAATATATAAATTCCTCTTATGTTTTATACGTTAAAAAACATTCCTTTTATATTTTTTTAGAAAAGTCACAATGTACATTGTTTGGAAAATGATAAAAATATTTTATTTAAACCATTACATATAAAAATAAAACATGGGTAAAAAATAATTTATTCATTCATAAAATAATATTAAAAACTTTTTTATGCTTTTTTTGAAAACATTGACATGAAAGAGAAATATTCCCTAGAGGATAGAATCTCGAATAATATTGAGATTGTGAAATATACCCTTATCTCTTTGGTATTATTTGAATAATAATCCCCATGAAAGAAAAAACTTAGAAGGATATTTTAATCTCATAATATTCAGGATAATACTCCAAAAATATATTCATGGGTATCATATATATAGAAAAACAAGTATTGTATAAGGCATGTGTCTAACTGAAATAAAAGTGAGACAAAAATCCCTTTCAAATGTCATATCCTTGAAGTGAGTGTTAATAAAAAGAATTGGTTCGATGTACTAGATTTAAATCCAATTTTTTTTAAATATAATATAAGATAATAAAAAGTCAATTAACACATAATATTAACATGAAATAATTAATTTAGTTGAAGTTGATCCTAATGAATAGAAATTATGTCAGGAAATCTCTTACCTCAAGTCTCGACTTTCTTTGTTCACATTGAAATAAACTACATAATAAATATGAATTTATTATACATTTATTCCACATACATATATATATCATAACACTTATTACGTAGTTTTAACATCTTATCAACCATTTATTATTAATTTGTTATTAATATCTCTATTCTGGGTGATAAATTCTTCATTTTCGAAGCATGTTTCAGATTGGTAGTCTTAGTCCTTATACTTTTACCATGCTCCCATAATTTTCAGATTGTTAATCATGATATAGAAATAATATATATATTCAATATATATATATATATTTATAATCTATCATCAAAAGTATGGATAGAAAAATAAATAACACCATTTATGTAGACGGTAGGCCATACATATGCATGAATGCTCTTTCCATTTTTCATCTAAAGGAATGAAATAAATTTTAAAAATAATAAAAATTTAAATAATAGTTATATATAAAACATATATGTTTATAAAAATCATCCATATTTCCATCCTTGTGAAATATTAGTGAAAAATGAATGACATATTATCGTGGAGATGCTAGTCCATACAAATGCACGAGTGACAATATTTTTTTAAACATATTTGATGTTTATAAGTTAGATATACTATTAACATTCTAGAAGTATAATTATTTCATAAATATCATATTTAAACCTTAAAACAATCATAATTACGATCCATAAAATACGGTGTTGAAAATTGAATTGTATCGCTACGTGGAGATGGTAAGCCGTACGTATGCACGAGCGACACATTCAATTCTTATTTGATAGGAAAGAGGGTATATAATGGTTTTTTATAATCATAATATCTCTTAAAAATATTTAGGATACTGAATTTATTATATTATGATAATTATCATAGATTTAGAGGATATAAAGAAGAGTCAGAAGAGAAAGTGATCGTTAAGAGTGATGACCTCTTCTTTGAAACAACTCATTTAGATATCCTATAAAGGGATCTAGGGTTGGTATTTTGAGTAGAATAGAACCTAAATTACATGTATAATGAATTTGGGAAGGTTAATGGGACGATTTTGGTTGTTTTGGATAGCTCAATATGGTGTAAAGAAGTGAATTAAGGGGTACCCTTTTATAATTGAGTTGAGAGGAACATTTGAAAATTCTCAAAATGTTAAAATATAATAAGATTATTTTAGATCAAAATGATTCCAAATAGACTATAAATTCATATGGGATAAATTTTTAGACCATATATTAATAAATATATGATTATTTATTTTTTTATAATTTTTAAATACTTTAATAAAATATTATATGCGTGAATTATCATTATTGTCAATTTTGACAGTATACATTACTTTGACTTTAATAAAACCAATAAAACAAGATAAATTCCAAAAAAATATTTCTATTCCTACCTAATATGTTAAATTAATCTATAAAATTCTTAAATGACACTATTTATCTCATATTATATTTATTTTAATATTTATAAAATCATTTATTTGATTTTCCCAATAATTGAATAATTACTTCATCGTTATTGTTTAATTATTTAAGGAAATTAGTTCTTCAAAAAAATACCATGTTGTAGATGAATATTTTATATTTGAAAATATTATATTTGAATATATATTCTGGATAATTCCATATTAAAAATGTTATATTTAATAAAATTATTAGGTCACTTACATATAAAAGGCCTTTTTGGTTTAGAGTTTTAGAGAATTAGGGCAAACACTTTCATATCTTAGAAAAATAAAAAGTTTGCCCATGAAAATATAAATAATCTCCCAAAATTTATTCATGTCTATAACCATTCTTAGACATATCCTACATATAAATTTTATTTAAAACCTGGGAAAAAAGAAACTTAGGAAAGGGTGAGATCAGATGATCAGTATTGGTAACCATACAAATTATGTAAGAATAACATGAACATAAGGGTATATGAACATAAAATATGAAAATTATAACCTATTTATAAAAATAATAAGTTTTATTCAGGGAAGAAATCTTGGAAGTTCATAATACATGATTCATAAAAGAATCAAAGAACATATTAAAATAGAGCATAACATAAGACATGGATTTATGTTAAACACATAAGCATAGAAAATCCATAGGAAGTTACACCTCATGGGAGAGAAACCCCTACATCCCTAGTGAAAGACCTTTTCTAATAATGAAATGTTTCTACTAACCAAACCATCATAGTTGTCAAGGTACTCCAAAGACCATCATTGCCAACAAATTCCTTTAATAAATTCAGTTCACTTCTTATTTTAGACCTCTCTTACAGAACCAAGTTCACTCCCCATTCCAGTCATGTCTATCTCACGAGATATAACTAATTAATCAACGAATTGAAGGTATATATTGGTCCAAACCATCACATATTGTAAACTATACATATATGAGCCATAATAACATAAATCGGTCTTCATATCAGAACCCATGAAAAGAATTGGGTTTCATAAATATTTGATCAAATCTTAACCCATGTGTAAGAAATGGATTTCAAAAAAATTTCATCTTTTCATCATAAACATAAATTACCTAGAAGAATACTAAACATGGTATCCTAGAATCATATCCCCATTAAATAATAATTAATATCAAATAATACAATTTAATATGAAAAATTATTTGAAAGAACAATTATAATATTTTCTTGAGGAAAGTTACTTTTCCATTTTAAAATCACTTATCTTTTTGAAAAGTTATGCACTAATAAATTAAAAACATTTATTTTAAAATAATCTAGTAATATTTTAATGGAATTCTCAAATAATTGTGGTTTTATGATAGTAGAAAAATCATCCTACACTGTATAACTTATAAAAAACATTCTTTTTTCAATTTTATAAGAATGTTCATAACGTACGTTGATTGGAAAATGATAAGGATCTCTTTTTAAAAAAACTTGTAAAAATAAACCACAATCTCAATTACGAATGGTATTCACATGGAAATTTCAAGGTCCATGATTACTAAAGTGAGTATCAATCATATATTCCATACATTCCTATAACCTTCATCTCCATTATATGTGACCTATTTTATGATTCATCTTTAAAAATATAAAAGGATGTGAAGTTGACCTTAGGTCAAGTTACTATGATTTGGAAAATTAGCTTCACTTTTCATGGGCACCCTAATATTTTGATTTTATTTTCTAGACCTTGATATAGCCTTTGGCCCTCTCCCAATAATCCATTTTTTAGACCTTGCACAGTGTGAATGAACAACTATTCCATAGGTCACCAGTTTACATAGTCTTCCCTCATCTTTTACTCATCTTCTATATTCTAGACATAATATTTAATAGAAAAAACCACTAATTAGGTCTCACCTTCACCTCGTGCTCCAATACAATAGTTATCATTATTGGGTTCAGTATACCTTGAAGAAACTCATCATTTTTTATTGATGAACTCCGATGAACCCCATTTCCCATAATCCTTAATATACCTTTGATCATAGAACCTAGAAATAAGTTATTGTGTTGATTTATTATTCCTTATTAATTTATCAATATTTCATCAAATATCAACACATCAATGATCCACATAAATTTATCTGGTTATTAAATTTTTTTTGCATCAACTCTAACCATATTGATCTTGGATTATTACTTTCAATTTTGATTAAGTCTTGGGAATTGGTTTTCATAATCTTAAAATTAGTTTAAGCCGGTTTCTTTTTAATGAATATCATTTTTCCAAATTGTGCAATTGAATAGAAATTGGAATTTTTTATTTTGGATGGTCATTTGGTGGAAAATGATCATTTTAACCTAGAATATGATCTTGATTAATTTTTATGACCACCCATTTGGTCTCATAACATGGTGTTTACCGTAGGAATAATGTTTCATGGAAATCTTATCTATTCAACTTTTTGTGGAATAATTAGTATTTAATATTTTATTAACTAAATGTTAATTTATTTAAAAATGTTCATTCAAAAATATATTTTGAATGAAGCACAAAATTTAGATTATATCTCTTCTATCAAGTTTAGAAATGAGGTTTTTTTCTAAGAGAGGCATAAACTCATGTGAGGCACTAGGGCCTGGGCCAAGCCCCCTTTTTTCTTATTCTTTTATTTCCCCTATTAATTTTAAATATTATGTCCTATATTCTCATGCATTACCCCCCATGGGTTTCCTTCACCAATTACAAGAGATGATATGTATAAGGAGAGAGTGAAAGAGGTAGAGAAGAAGGGAGGTGCCACAATAGAGTTTGGGAGGAGCCAGATCATAATTCGACATACTTGAAACAAGGAAACAAGAAAAGCATTAGAGAATTATACCAAAATGTAGTAAGTTTTTATATTTATTTATTAAATACTTTTATATTTACTCATTTCTAGTTTTCTAGTTTTTTATTACTACGAAGAACCCCTATTTGGCCAATCAATTATTTTTGTGGAGAAGAATAGGGTTTTAGAAAGATTGTAGGGTTTTCCCATCTAGAAATCCAGATCATATGGAATGTAGTTTAAAAACACACATGGTTTGTTTTTACCACTAGGTGAAGGTGAATTTTCAGAAGTTAAGATCATGCACTTAGATTAAATTCCATGTATTGGTTCTTGTCCATATAGTTGAGTACTTTTCTTGACATACCATGTCTGGTCACTCATCCGTGTAGTGTACATGGGAAGACCCCATGTGGGTCACACGTAGTGTAGAAGTACACAGGAAAGCATAAACACATGGCCAAGCCATGTGAGGTACACAACTAGGCACCACATATATGTTACATTTTGTTTACATGATTTACACACTGTGTAATTGGGTTTTACATGCCATGTTAGGCTGGAGTGCACACCCGTGTAAGGATTTTAGAGTATAAAACACGTACTCGGGTATACACTCTCTACCATTTGAGGGGTTTTTCATAATTGTATTAAACATAGTTAGAATAAGATAGTCATTTATCCCATTTTGAGAATTTTCCCACATAGATCACGATGGTACAACCCATGAGGTGATTTGAGGACTTCTATAAGTTTATTTGTGGCAATCAAGATTGAGTGGAGAAGTTCTTCTTCTAGTTATTTAATAACACTTTACATGTAAGTGAGAGATGTGATGAGACCCTCATGTGGGTCATATTAAATGGTCAGTGGATGTATAATGAGTTCACCAAGGTCCCCATATGGTATCTTGGTACAGTCCCTGAATAGAGGGATTGAGACGCGACTTGATGAGTTAGATTTAGTTGGGTGTTCAGACCAAACATGAGTGAGACCTTGATCTGAGATGTGATAATAACCACCTACCTTGTTTTATTCTTTTATATATCTCAATGTGAGTAAGTATCACATGCGAGATGTTCCCTTCTAGCATAGGCGACTGTGAGATGTTAGATATGGGGTTGTGGAATCTGTTTACCCTGAGAGATTAGCTCTTTCTAGGGATCCCATGAAAGATTCCCCTTCTTACTCTTTCTGAATAACCTATTTAGGATTCATCCAATTACTATTTCTATGGATCCAATTTAGGATGCCTGAACTTATCCATTTTTTGGATCTCATATAGGATGCTTCTACTCACTCTTTCTAAGGGTCCCATGTAGGACACCTTTGTAAGATTGTTATTTCCTAAGATCCCATGAAGGATTGTTTTTTTCTTACATGAAGACTTAGAGAATCCTAAGAGTGATTCCTTAACTTATGTGTGGACTTGAGGATACCATGTATTATACTTATCTAGTGTTTTTACATTAGATACATAGTGGGTGCTTGGATGTTTGACTGACCCTAAGCTAGCACGTTGGTGTTTTAGGTAGATATGGTAGTGGTTGTTAACTTATAACCCATACTAAAATTGTGAGCTTTAGAGGATATGGTATTAGTTGTGGGATTATAAATTCAGCTACCCACACTCTTATATTTATATACTCACTTGATTACTATTGATGAAATTGTGATTTTTAGTGGTTATTCTTGGTTTTTGGACAATATGCTTGTGGCGATGCTTTTTATAATAGGGATTCTTAGAGTTACTACACGAGATCTAGCTTCTTAGATTATTTTATTTGGCTTTGAAATTAGTGGGATGCCCATAATGAATTCCAAGTATTTAGATATTGATAAATAATGGGGTTCCTAAGCTCATGAGTTAAATGGAATTATATCATGTTATGATAGATACTTGGATTCCTAATACAAAATACCTTGAATGAGATCATAGGTAATATATAATTATGATAAGCATTGAATGGACTTATAAGTAATATGAGGTTGTGTTAAACATTGAGTAATACTAGGGTTCCCTATTTAAAATTCAAATAATGGGATCAGAGGTCAAATGGATTATATTACTCCTTGAGTGACACTTGGATTCCTAATGTGGAAATCCTTGGATTGGATCAAATGGAAAATGAGATTTTATTATGCCTTTAGAAATAGTTGGGTTCCTATTGCAGAATGCATTAGATGGTCTCATAATATTAATTAAATTATTTATATTATGCTTGAGTTGATTCTTACGAGCAAGCCTGAGTAGCTCAATAGTGTCTTAGAGACCGAGTATGTTATTCGACTTAGATTTAGTATTGGATCCTTTTACTTTATTTATGTTCTTTTTATTTACTCTTTTATATGTGAGAGGCCTAGTGGGTGATTAATGATGTTTTTATGACTTTTCTATTTAGGGCTTTACTGTATTCCATTTATTTATAGCCTAGCTAGCATTTATTCCTTCCACACTATATTTATTTACAGTTATTGATGATTCTTGTTTATTTATTCTAGTTTCTTACTCTGATATGTGGGAATACTCTCTACATAGACACACTCTAGTCCATCACTTCTAGTCAGCGACCTCTATAATATGAGGAGGACCACTTGTGGCCTTGTAGTGAACCAGCTTGAGGCAATGGTTTAGTGGCATTTGGGATGGGTCATTAAAAAGTGGTATTTGAACTATTCCTTTCCTAATAAATTAATATTTGGGGTATGGAAGATTGAATTATTATAAATTTGTTAGAACTTTTTATGTATACAATACTAGTTTATTGAGAAAACATGTTTTGATTAGAAGTCCTTGTTTCTTGGGATATGGGATTCCTATTTGTGATATGCGATGTTATATTTTTATATGAATTTCACCTTGAGTGATGAACATATTGTGTAGATTTTTGGATTTATCATGGATTTATGTCTCTTGGACCATTAACAAGAGGATAGTGATTGATTTTGACACTTTTCTAGAAAACGTAATTGGTGTCTCATGCATCATATTTGGAATATATAGTTCATATGTGATAGTCCTACTAGTGTTCAATTGTTTCAATAATCAGAGACCAATAGTTTAAAATTTCAAGAATAACCTAAATGAAGTTTTCCTATATTGGTTCTTAATGGAATTATACCCAATAAGGCCAAATTTTATATATATTTCGTTCTACGGATAGGGTATGTGGATTTATAGTGAGATGGTTTATGTTGAGGCTAAAAACTCATTGTATGTGAAATGGAGGTACAATAACCCAATTATTTTGATTGGGTACATGATTCCTAGTGATAAACCCCTCATTGGGGTTTTTTATTTGGTTTAGTTATTTTAAGTGTCAGTAACAACCTATAACTTTTTTCCTACATATCGTGGAATCAAATTCCAATTAATCAGTCTATGTGAGTGTTGTGTGACATAGATCATTGAGATGATTCTACGTGTTATTATTGAACCTCATAGTTTTGTATTGTAAGTTGATTAATTTTTAGTAGACCCATTGTGGGTGTTTCTTTTAGGCACTTTTAACTAAATAATCATAACAACCAACATTGAGTTTCCCCATCTGTCATGATAGCATATTTTACTTAATTGACCTTAATTCATTTTTATCTAGTCAGATCCTCTAGTGAGATGCTGATAGGTACATGAAAATTTTTAGTAGATGAGGACCTTGAGGGGTTATTACCATATTTAGATTCTTGGTGAGTTTCAATTCATTATCCTTAATATTCTCATATTATGATACTCCTAGGGTTATTCCCTTACGATGGTGCTCAGTGAGGATTAGGTCTTATTAAGATGATTCTTGGCAGGTGATTCCATTAGATTTATTTCTTTAAATTATTAGTTACTAATAGGTTTCACTTAAATATATTTCTAGTTATAACTTATTGGGTGTTTTCCTCTATAAATTGTGAATTGGAAACACATATAAATTAAACCATGTTAACAAGTTTAACACTTTTTGGTTGATGTTATTCTTAACTCCCATATAGAGGGTTAAAAGTCATGTTATATTCCATGTATTGAGAAAGGTGTAGATGATTCCCTGTGAGATGTGACCTTGGAGAGATGTTTACCTATGGGATAGGTAGTCATACCTAGGGACCCTAATTTGAGAGTTGATTAGTAGGGATTGGTGGGAGACCTAGAGACCATTAGTTTTTGACTCAGAACATTGTATGTCAACATTAGTTTGATCGATGGAAACCAGCAAGATGGGTTGGCCCAAGTATAAGATTTACATTTTAAATTTTGTTCATAGTTAAATGATTATATTGATACTGATTCATAAAAGGTTTTTGAATTTTGTGATATAGGAATGATGACTTTTTTGTGTCTGAGGAATCACCTTGGGTTCTTGTGTTTTGGGTTTGAGTTCGATAGGTAGAACTATTTAAGTGCCTAACCCTATTGACCATTGGTTGTGTAGTTGATGCTTTAATATATTAAAATGATACCATGTGATAGGTGGTCATGGAATAAATCATAGCACAGGTGAGGTTAATAATTTTTAAGAGGAGTTATAAGGAATATTATGAATTATTGAGACTGATGTTCCATGTATTTTTCCATCGTAGCCTTATTATGGATGACTCGTGGGACCAAGAGTTGAGAGATAGTGGAACTTATTAGTTACATGTGGGATTATTTAAATCGATAATGAGTGAGTGTCCATGTGAAATATGAGGATCAATGGTTTTAGATAAATTTTATGGGAATTGCTTCTTGGGAGTTTTTATATAATGAG
Source organism: Viscum album (assembly GCA_963277665.1). Lineage (NCBI taxonomy): Eukaryota > Viridiplantae > Streptophyta > Magnoliopsida > Santalales > Viscaceae > Viscum > Viscum album. The sequence continues at coordinate 755,170,753 of OY728121.1, read as the reverse complement.
GAATGTCCCCTCATTGAAGAGGCGATATCGAGGATAAATCAAGTTTCATGAGGCGGATGTCCCATGGATGGACCTGGAATCACATTATCAGGAGACGTTGTGTCAGTGGTTTTTTAAATCATAGTATAGACTCATTTTATGTGAGCATGGATTGATAGAGTGATATACTTTAATCAATATAATATTTGCATACTTATATTTTAGTGAAAATCATGCCCATTATATTGACATCTTCATGAGTATATTAGGAGAACATTGACTGTACACGAAGATTATTTTATTTTTAAATTTATTCTCGGGTTTGAAAAATGGAATCTATGGTATTAATGCTCTAGGAGTAGTATAAGGAAAGCCATAAAGTGGGGAGTACACCATTGGTTGTTTGAGGGTGGTGACCCTCGTTATAAGTTAAAATTCAGTGTTTTCTATAGAACCATTATCAAGAAGTAGAAATGAGTGATGATTTGATGTTACATGATGATGCTTGAGAGAGAGTAGTTTTTTCCACACATTTCATCACATTTGGTGAAGGGTTTAGTGTGATCCATTGATCTAGGATTTCAGTATCATTACAATGATTAGGATACTCTTATGGTGGGTAGAATTATATCAGTCATGGTTGAACATATTCCATATTGGGAGAGTTATGAAGCTATGTGATTGGTTGTTGGAAAGTTCATACATCATAGTTTTCTAGATTCTTGGGATGAGATAATGGATCCTATTTGAACACTAAGGAATTTCAAGGATGAGAAGGGTTATAGAGGGGAGTTTTTAACAACCCGTGTTTTCCCAGATTGTGAAATTGAGAATAAAATCGAATTTTTAACGTTTACTTCTCATAATGGGTAAAATGGTAATTTTATACAAATAGATGCTCTTAGATAATTTTTATGACCACCCTATTGGTCCTGTAATAGGGTGTTTACCCTAGGAAATGAGTTTGGAGGAAATCCAAGATTTTAAAATTTTATTAGAATAATTAATAATTAATAATTAATTCATTAAATATTAATTTATTAAAACATGTTCATTCAACTATATATTTTATATGAATTTTGGATTGATATACTGCAATGTAAAACCCTTGAAGTATTTTGAGGACTCCTAAAAGTTTATTTAGGGAAAGCGAGCCTGAGTGGAGATGATCTTCCCCAAGTTAATGAATATGAATGTATCCATATGAGACACAAGTGAAGATAATTTATCATGAGTCATATAATATGGTTAGTAGACTTTTTATGAATTTTACAAGGTCCCCTTTTGGTATCATTGGAATGTTCCTTCTTAGAGGGACTAAGACATGACTTAATAATTGAGATTTGATTCAGTGTTTGGACCAACCTAGAATGAGACCTTGATCTGAGAGAGTCCATGAGTTATCTACCTTGGAAGATGGTTATGTAACTCTCTATATGCGGATTTATACCTTGGGATATTCAGACTTATAGTGTATGAGGCCATGATATGTTAGATATGGGGTTGTGGAATGTGTTTACCCCAAGATCATATCTCCTTCCTAGGAACCCATGTAGGATACCTATACTCTCTCTTTATAAGGATCCCATTTAGTATTCCTCTTCTTACACTTTACAAGTATCCCATTTAGGAGGCCTATAATAAACTTTTCAAAGGATCCCACATAGAATTCCTTGACTCAGACTTTCTAAAAGTCCCATGTAGGAGGCCTCCATTAACTTTTTATTTCCAAGGATCCCATGAGGGATAAATTTTTCTTGTAGGATAACTTAGAGGCTCCGATGAGGGATTACTATGCTTATGTGTTGGCTTGAGTATCCCAATTAGGATTACTCTACATTTTGGTTTACATGATAAACCCAGTGGGTGCCCTGATATTTGTCTGACCTTGAGTTAGTGAATTGGGGTTTTGGGTAGAGATGGTAGATGCTGTTACCTTATAAACCGTAACGAACATGTGCACCCGAGAGTCTATGTAAGTAGTGGTGGGTTTAGGTAATCGACCACCCTCACTCTAATATGTATACATTAACTTTATTAAAATTGATGAAATTGAGATTTTAAGATGTAATTACTAGTTTTTGGATGATGTGCATGATGCGATTTATGATAGTGAAGCCCAGAGGTACAACCTAGGATCCAGATTTTGAGCCTGTTTTGTTTGAATGTAACATTTCTGGGATGCCTAGAGGTACTTCTAAGGATTTATATTTTGAGAGATACTAGGGTTAATTATATTTAATTCAATGGATGGGTCATGATTTAATTATAATTATATCATTACATGGGAAGTACTTGGATTATGATATGAAATTCCTTGGATGGGCTCATAGGCCATAATGAATTATGATATTCCTTGAGTGATACTTGGATTTCTGATATGAAATTCCTTGGATTGTATTATAGGGAAAAATATTTATGTTATGTCATGAGTGATACATGGCTTCCTGATGTGGAATTCCTTAAATGGGCTAATAGGTAATATGATATTGTGATACACCTTGAACGATACTAGGGATCCATATATGTAATAAAAAGGATGGGCTTAGAGGTCATATGGACTATATTATGCCACGAGAGACACTTGGGTTCCTGATATAGAATGTATTGGATAGTCTCATAGGGAAAATGAGTTTATATTAATCCTTGATAAGCACTTGGGTTCCTGATGTTGAATTCCTTGGATGGGTCATTGGATTAATGAAATTATGTATACTATTCTTGATCATCATTATACACAGATACCTTGATCACATACCTCAAGTACTGGTTTTATTTATATAATGTAAAAGTACCATATTTATAGAATATCAAGTAATTAATTTGAATCCTTCATTATAGAGATTAGAGGTGAGTACGGGTAAAACCATGGCTAAGAAATGTAACCCAGAATGGTGACATAGCTTGCTCGAAGACATTTATAGAACCGGATAAAGCGGGTTTTTCAATTATAATTACAGACTTAAAGAAAAACCTAGTTATACAAGTCTTGAGTGGGGAAAAATCCAAATCAATAAATTATTCATAGGATGTACAATTGAATAGGTTCATGGGCCCAATGACCTACCATGGTTCAACATTAATAATTTTATTCTATTGTGTTCTAGCTAGGATGATCATATTTCATGATTATGAACTTATGGAAATAGATTATAGGTTCACCATTGGGGGTGGTCTAGAAAATATTTATTTCTCACCCCTTGTAAGTCCACCTTTGTTTGTGTGTTGATCTTATGTATAAATTTAGGTTGATCAAAAATACATGATGGATAGATATGAGACACATGGTTCTTGATTGAGCAGAGCCACTCATGTGGATTCTTATTATCTGCCCAGATTATCTTGATAGTGTCTTGGAGACCAGGAATGTGGTTCGGGTCAGAGTTAGTGGCAGAGTCTTGTGTATTATTTCTATTAATTTTTATTTACTCTTATATATGTGATCATCCTAGTGGGTGATCAATGTTGTATGTATGACTTGGTTATTCAGGGATTTACTATATTCCATTTATTTATACCCTTAATTATATTTACTTCTAACACAATTAGTTTACTTTTTACTATGGATGATTCTTGGTTATTTTAATTGGTTTATTACTCTAATTTGAGGTCATAGTCTCCCCAAAAAGACACCCTAGTCCCTCGTTTCTAGTCAAGAACCCTTATCCTATGAAGTGGTTTGACTGATGCCTGCTAGTGAACCAGCTTGGGGCATTAGTTTAGTGGAATCAAGGTCAGGTAATTACATTATTATTTTGGGAATTATATTGAGAAATTTGTTTCATAATAGATTAGACTTACAACCACATTAGTGGAAAAAATAAATGACATGTTTCTTTATCTATAATTAATAAAAACAAAAAAAAACATATCTAATCAATTCTATCCTTCACACTTGATCAATATGATTTGGTAGTTCATACTTATTTCAAGTTCGTTAGATCAAAATTTTTATCCAGTTATTATCTCAAATTCATCTTTTGATCCAAAATAAATTTCATAATCATTAACTCTGTGGAATATAAAGTTGTCATAATTTGAAATGCATTTGTTGAGAACCTTACATGGACCAAGAAGTCATCTTTGGAAAACCCTCTTTAAGAAGAATCATTTAGTTCAAATTTTAATCTCCATCAGTTTCATTTTTTTTCATCATAAGCTCCCTAGTGATTCAATATTAACCAAATTGAATGGGGAATCTTTCTTCATTAACTCTTTAAACTACACACTGGTTTTTATAAATTTTTTTGAGCTTGATTCATAAATCCATAGATTGGTACATGATTTTATTTGGTTAAACTGGATTTGAGTAAAGACTTAATCAAAGAAGAATTGGTCTCATGTTCATTTTAATATTCATCACCTTGGGGTTTTTATCTAAGTTGGGATTCCCTTGAATTTATTATTGGATTCACCAGGCATGGATGATTGAGTGACCGTTATTGCTTAAAGGTTAATTTAGAAGCTTAAGATGGTTGTTTGTAGTAGATGATGTGTAGTAACTTGGTGTTCTTATACAAAAGCTTCAATATATTTCCAAATTTCTTACGACAATAACATCATATGATAATTAGGTTTAGATCAGGGTAGTTTTATTCCTTTTCCAATTTTCCCAAATATGGTCACTTGTGTGATCACATGACCATTTTATCATATGATCACTGGTATGAAAAACACAATTTATATAATATAAAAATTAATAATTTGTAAATAAAAATTCCTAAATCCAAAATATAATTTTCAATGAGTTCATCAAATTAAAAAAAATTAATTCTATAAAAAAGGTTTAAAATAAAAAATATGAAATTAATGAAATAATTAATTTTAAGAAATTAAAAAATCATCAAAATCACTTGAAATATGTTTTTTCAAGGAAAAATCACTGAAACAATTGCTCTTATAATTATAGAAACTAAATAAATAAAATTTTGATAGAAAAAGTAGTAAAATTACCCATTTTATGAAAATCCTCAAATAATAATATTTTAATCACATATTATGAAATATTAATAAAATATCATTAAAATAATATTTTGGAAATTTAAAATTAAGTTATTACACAATAAAATGGATGTGGATAAATGTGTTAACAATGAGATACATCAAATTCCACCAGACATATCAATTTTCTTATCCTCATGAAATTCATGATTTTTCATTGTATAAAAAAATGTGTCACGAATTTTCTCACAATATAGCATGATGAATGTTTATTTACACAAGAAAAGGGTTTTGAGATTGGCCAAAGTTTCCCAATAACATTCACACATGTCCTAACAAGATTCATATATACACACTTGAAATCAAGGTATCACATAGCCATCCATTATTTAAATTAGAATACATATTATATGAATATAAATCACTTCCCTCCTTAAATTCAAATTAAATTTATAGTTTTTTAGATTGAAAAATGTAATATTTAAGTGGAGTTAAAACAATAACAATAAGAACTTCTATTTATCACTCTTCCCTAGGTTCCTCAAACCAAATATTTATTTTCCACTTCATTGATTCAATTCAAATAGTTTTCTTATAATTAAATTTCCCATAATTAAATGGGGTTTAATATTCCCCTGACCATAATAAATTCATTATTTTTAATTATATACTTTATTTAAATTTTTACTATCCATTATTTGTTCATATAATTTATTTAATTTTCAAATGTATTTTATTTACGCACACCCCTAGTACCTAATATCTTATATATGCATGTTGAGATCCCAATTTCCCATTTTACTATAGTTTTAAAGTACTTATATGAATATATTATAAGTTAGATCCAAGATGTGTTTTACTTGAACAAGGATAAGTTACTAGGTTGAAGTTAAAATATCTAGTTTCATCAAGTTATAATTATAATTTTATAAAGATCAATCATACCACACTCCCTTTCTTCATTACTAAAATGAATTTTCATAAAAATAGTGACAAATAACATTAAAAAATCATGAACATACAAAAGTTTCTAACACAATGTAATCCTCATTTACTTGCATAAAATTATCCCTGTATGGACCCATGTTTTCCAAGATTGGAATTTTGAGCTGAAATCTAATTTTTTATCTTTTAGATTTTTGTAAGTGGTAAAATGGTCTTTTTTCCCTAACCGATAGTCTCCTATAATTTTATGGACTACAATATTTGTCTAAGAAAAGGGTGTTTACCCTAGGGAAAGAGTTTGGACGAATTACTATCCATTCGATTTTTTTAGGAATAATTAATAATTAATTAATTAAATATTAATTTCTCCATGCTGGTTCATTCGTATATATATTTTTAATAGAGAATTGTATTGATTTTCCATCTCTTCAATTGATTCTGGAATGATTATTTTTTCTTAGGCAGGTTATAAACTTCTCTTGGGAACTAGGGATGGATTGGGACCCGTTTTCTTTTAAATTATTTTTCTTTTTTTTGTATTTTCCTTTATTCTCTTTCCCTTTGGCTTCTCATGTATGTCTACCTAATAACCTCCTATGTCACATGACTAGGATAGAGAGAAAAGGATAGGTAGAGAGGGAAAGAGATGGAGGATAAGAGAGGTACAACCATAGATCTTGAGATGTTCCAGATCATCATGTGAGGACCGTGGATTGTGGAAACGAGTAAATATTTGACGGATTCTTCCCAAAGGTAGTCCATATTTATATTTTTCCTTTAACGCCAATATATGTTCTATTTTCAATTTTTAAAACCCAATTATGACTACTTAGGACCCCTTTTGGTTTGATCTATTTCTTTTGGGGGAAAATTTGGGGTTTCCAGCGATTTGAGGGATTTTCTTATTCGGAAATCCCGATCACACTGTGTGTAGTTCAAGAAAACACGTAGTGTATTCATACTATTCAGGGAAGATAATATTTTTTATGTACATGAAATGTATTGGGTATATACACTATGAACTAGGAATTATCCTTATAGCTGAGTACTGATCTAGAACACCAGTGTAGGGGCACTTGGCTGTGTAGAGTACACAACCAAACACCAGGTGGGTGTCATTCCATGAAGAGGTACACAGTAAGGAGTAGTATATATAAAGGCCAAGTGAGGTACATGGTCAAGAAAACCATGTATGGTAAATTCTATGTACATGATCAAAATTCCATGTACATGGGGTTTTACACTCCATGTCTGGATGATGTATATGCCTAGGTGAAGAGTTGGGGGTACAGGCCATGTATTGGGTATGCACACCATATACTTCTTTACTTGCAAACCTTTTTAGGATTTATAGTACATTTATGACTTGAAGTCATAGTTGGACACGTGATTATTTCTCTGGTAGTCAAATCTAGTTATCTCTTAAGAGTGAGACCATTTGATTTGTGATGATACATGAGAAATATCCTATGAACAATGATTTTATATATTTTACCTTGAAGACTTATCTCTTCCAAGTTGTTCCCTTTTAGCCTAGGAGGTCATGAGGTTAGTTGTTCCCCATAATCCCCAGTAGGATCCCTCTGCTTCTTACGTACACTAATTTTAAGGGTCCTGTGTAGGGAGCCTTATACTGTGTACATTTAGAGAATACTATGTAGGATGACTTTATTTATTTATGACATGAATGAAAATAGTGGGTTCCCATATGATTGAATGACCCTAATCTAGAAAATTGGGCTTGGGTAGAGATGGTAGAAGGAGTCACCTTAGAACCCATTCCGAACTTGTATGACCTTGGGGGTGTGGAAGTAGTGTTGGTATTAGGAATTAAACCACCCCTTATATCTTGTTTATACTTTAAATTATTTACCATTGAGGCAATAATTATTACTAGAGGTGATTTCAGGTTTGTGGCTAATAATCCTAACATAATATGATGTCTATCGTTGGGATTCCGAAAAGTGCTTTATGAGAACCAACTTATGAGCCCTTTTATTTTTAGTAGAGATAGTGAGAGGTACTTCCTAGGATATGAATTTTGAACCTTACATGATTTAATTCCTTAAATAATTATACTCCTCGAATCTAACCCATTAGGATGCCTTGGAAATTTCTATTTCCAAGATCTAATTTACATTTTATGACATGAGTGATTCTTGGATTCCAATTATAGTAATGTATTGGATAAACTCATAGGATAAATGGTTTATATATGCCTTGGGTGATACATGGATTATTATATAGGAATTACATAGATATAATTGTAGGATAGATGGATTTTTATACACCTTGGGTGATACTTGGATTCCAATGCAGAAACTCTTTCTGTGAACACGTAGTCTAGATCAATTTATATAGTCATTGATGATTAAAATAAATCGAGTGATTGGGATGATTATGCTATCCCTAACAAGAGACCTTGAGGGGTGGTCATGATGTGTCACTAGTGAGCTCTCCTTTTACATCACCTGAGGGTATGACTCTTAAGGATTATCTCAGCCATAATGTTGTGACCTACTATTGACTGATACCTAGGGATCAAAAATTGGACTAGATTTACGCGACATGAGTTTCATGATGTAAAACTTAGTAGAATATTTATATAAGTGCCCATTGGTATATGGAATCCTTTATTATAGGCATTAGAGGCAAGTATGGGTGAACCTAGGTTTAGGAAATGTATCCCCCTATAGTGATGTAGCTTTCTCAAAGACATTTCCGGCGTAGATCAAAGTTGGTATTGTCTATTGGGATTATGGACCCAAAGATATACTTAAAGATATAGGTATTTAGTTATTTATACTTTTATGACTTATTTATAAAATTATTTATACAAGAAAATGAATATATATATATATATTATATTTAAGGGGACACACACACACACACATATATATATCCATTCACACATATACTCATATAATATAGAATTGTGTCCAGAAGATAGGGGCCAAAAAACCCAAGAATATGTTATGGACTTTTTTGTATTATTTATATGTGTTACTTTTACCTTTTTAGTTATAACTCATTTGGGATTTTCATATTAAATGAGCGTGAACTTATGATAGAATATGTATAAGTTCATCTTTTGGGTGACCTACTGAGAATATATTCTCACCCCAATATGTTCACCTCAGTGTGCATACAGACCTTATGGATGCTTTTCAGGTTCAACACAGATGTATGGTGGATAGGGATACATCCTAGTGTTTCATAATCAAGAAGGCCTGATCATGTGGATTATTAATATTTTCTTGGTGAGGTTTGATAGTTTATAGAGACTGGGTATATGGTCTTGATCAGAGTTAGTAGTAGAGCCTTGTACTTTTATTCGTGTTTCTTTTATGTAATCCTGCATGTACGGTTGACCCAGTGGGTAACTGGTATTGTATGAATGACATGGATGTTAAGGATTTTATATATTTTATTTATTATTACATTATATTATATTTTAATAAATTTATTGCTTCCTCAATTTTTTATTTATTTCTTGGATGATATCTAGTTATTTTTGCCGATTTTTAATCTAATATGATGGTGTAGTATCTCTATAGACATACCATACGACCTCACTGATTTTCCAAAGACTATGGAATATAGAAAGGCATGCTTGACACCTCATAATGAAATTTTTTGGATCACCAGTTTAGCAATATCTACGTTGGTACATTACAATCCACTAGGAAGAAAATAATTTGGGAGAACATTGAAGCAAAAATACCAATATAGTTTTGAAACTTTTTCAAATTTTTTGAAATTTTTATGATGTGTATAAACCATAGAAGTGTAGATAAAAATAATGGATTACCACTCCCCCATAGTTAAAACCCAAAATTATTCCTAATGCTTGTTATTAAGGAGGCGAGATATTTTTTTTAAAAAATATTTGACAATCAGTAGCTCATATTATGTTTTAAGGGGTCCAAGAAATTTAAAATTTTTTTGTTTCTTCAACTAGAAAATTGAAAACTGATTTCAAAAATTCCTTTAATTTTATTTTAAGAACAAATAGAACAATTTTAATAAAATCTATGATAATTATCAGGTTAATTGTTATACACAATTGAAAATATATTTGAACCCAAAATCATTTTAAAGGCTGCATGAAATGTTGGAAATTTATTAAAATTTGGGTTTTAAAATCTATAAAATTAGAATGTAACACACCTAGAAATGGAAAACAGATTCATTAATCCAAAACACTAAAATAAATTGAATCACTCACAAAAAATTCACTTCATCATTTTACATAAATAAAGGAATTTAAATCTTCAGGAATTTAATAAGTACTCCCATGATAGTAAAATATTTGTTCATTTAAATTCATTGAAGAGTGTCACCTCTATAGAATTGAGTGAATTCATCTGGTGGGTACATTTTGGAATCTATGAAGAAATAAAAATTGACATAATGTTATAAGAATTTAAAATTGGTAGAAAATACAACCAAAGGCTTGAGTTTTGGAAATTTTTTTCTAAAAATATCTCAAATGAAACTCCTTTGACCTTTTGAAAAAACATTAAATTTATTGGGGAGGATCCCTTTCTATGGTTGATCCTTTACTCTTGTGGTAGGGTGACCTACTAAATGCACAAATCACAATAAAAATACTTCATTTTATTATATATTTGATACATTTTTTAATGTGAGGATTCCATAATTTTCCAAATTTACACCCAAATGATTATTTATGCCATCAATTGACCTCGTGGACAATTAAACTATCACATTTCCATTTTACATAAATGGACTTCCCGAAACATAAATTTTCAATTTCACTCACAATAAATGGACCTAAAATTATAGTTCACAGTTATTTAGGGACTTAAAATTGAGAGATTAATAGTTCCATCATGACCACTTAAGTAATTCACAAGGGTTCAATGAAAATCAATGAAAATTATTTTTGTTGAAAAAATAAATTTAAATAAAAAAAACCATGGGTTATCTCCCATGAATCATTGAGTTTTTAGTTTTTAGTAAAAATTTTTGGAATCTAAACTTTTAAATAATGATATGGAAGCCAATAAATTTTCCCGGTCCCCATATTAGTGCTTAATTATCTACCAATTGATGAAAAACTATATGTTTTCCTCTCCAACTAATTCAAGAGTTCCATCAGTAAGTACCCTTATAATATTGAATGGTTTAGACTACATGGTATTTGGTTTTTTAAGAAATTTTTTAATAATTAAACTAAAAAATAAGGCCCTTTTACCAAAATATAAATCTATATATTGAATTATTGTGTAGTGAAAGGGTTTAGTTTTCACTCTATAAATTTTTATATTTTCACAAGCCTCCTTCTGGTCTCCTCTAACCCACTTAGCTCTAGAAAAATTCTATCACCAGTAGTTTTAAAGTAATAATTCAATGATTTCATAACCAAAAATAATTCATGATGATGTTCCCCTATAAATTGACATGTTTTCCCATATAGAAACTTATATAGATAAATTCCTATAGGATTTTTGTAATTAGTTTTTTAGGCCCATAAAGCTTCATCCAATCTAATTTACCAATATTTCCTAGATAAAAACACTATATTATCTATTTTTTGAGAAATATATTTAGAATTTCATCCTATTAACTAGATTAAGGGTGATATTTAGTTCTAAATTTGTGAGAACACCCATTTTCCCCATTAAATCCTTGAACCTATAGTTCTTCAAATGACTGAAATTGTGAGTATTGGAAGCATTAAGAAGTCAAAATCTAGAAAATATATTTTTCTTGATCAAATTTACAACACTAATGGAAACTAAAAGCACTTTGATACATAATACAACAACATAGGAATATAATCATTAATGTAAAAATATAGAAATGATATCTTGAAGTTAAATCCCAACCCATCACCTCTAAAATCATTTTTTCTGCTAACTCTCACTTTCTTCCATCATTTCCCAAACTTTAATTCCTATAACATCCTACAAATATACTCTTAAAATATTTAAATTATGTTATTTTTAGAAATCAACCTATAAGACTTTATAGGATGTTTTGTAACCTATATGGTTTATTACCCATGGTAAAGTGTGACAACTCTCAAGAATGGGAAACATAAACTCTATAAAAAACATCTCCTTAAAATTGCATGAATATACCTTCTAAAAAGAAATGGATCATACCAAAAGTATTAATTTAAATTAGAAATGAAATTATTTTATTAGTTTTGTAACTATTATTTGGGAATGACTCTAACAAAAAAAATTACATTGTCTAAAAACTAAATAGGTTACTTTGCTGACATAACAAATAACTATTCATCTTGAAAGGAAGTATTAATATCTCTTAGTTCTATATCCTAGGTCTTAATTAATCAAGATAATTCATTAGCAAACACATTTTCATATCCTTTATTATCCATTATTTCCAAATCAGAATACTTTAACTTAAGATCCCATATCACGATCCTTTGTTTTGATTATTTCGATTCCAGGATATATTTAAGAAGAAAATGGTATGTGAAAATTATCATCTTCGACCCTTTCAAATATTTCCCAAACATATCCTGGTAAAATATAATAGTTTCTTTATATTTATCTATATTGTTGAAATTATCCTAGGGATCATCCAATAAATTACTAGAATACTAAATCACATATAGCCTCTTTTTCTTCTTTTTCTCCAGAACTAATCTCACAACCACATAATTGGAATAACATATTACATCAAAATGTAATTTCCAATTAAGAGAAGTGAAAATGGGTGATGATGTGAGTTCATGTCTAAGAATATTAAATGAATATAAATTTTTTTCACCAAACACAAAATTGGTACCCTTAATAAGTAGTGAATCTAAGGGATTGGTGGTTTTGAAAAAATCCTTGACGAATCTTCGGTAAAAACTGACATAGTCTATAATAATTATAATTCCCTTGGTATTTTATAGAGGGGAAGCATTTAAATCAATTATATTTTTTAATTTTATACCTCTACCAAACTTTATATGACATTATGACTTAAAAAAACTCCTTCAGCAAAGATGAACTGAAACTTTTCATAGTTTAAAATAATATTTGTTTTATAGAATCCATAAAAAATCATTTCTAGAATCATTAAATTGTTTTCAAAGTAATTCCCACAATAAATAAGTAATACATGAAGAACTAAATTATTATCTATATCATATCATATAAAACAACCATCATATATATGAAATGTGGATGGAGTACAACAAAAGACAAATGATATTCACTAGTAGAAGAATGTTTCAAATTTAGAAGTGAAAGTGGTATTCTATTGATCCACAGGGATAGAGAGATCTATTTATAACCAGATTATCCATCAAGTAAACCTAAAAACATTTCACATCTAGCCTCCCAAGATTTTGGTTAAGAAATAACTTTGGGAAATGGTCTTTTCTAGTTGTATCATTCACTTTTTGGTAATCAATGCACACACTCTACTTATTTGGTGTCCTGATTTGGATTATCTCATTATTTTCATTAATTACCACTATATCTTCACTCTTTTTAGGGATAATTTCACATGAATAACTCATGGAATATCTGAAATTAGAAAAATTATTTCAGTATGATGTAATATAACAACTTCCTCAGTGAAATCTTATTTCATAGTTGGATTAAGTCTTGTTTCCCCCCTCAACTCTAGTTTTGTGGTTTGTTTCCATTAGTATTTTTTTATGAAATAAGAATGAAATATTATAAAACCCATATTTTTAGGTATGTATTTGTTTTATATTTTATTTGGGGTTAGATTCAAAGGGTTATTTACTAGTTTTTTGAAATAGGAGAAGCATAGTTTGGCTGCTAGAAAATTTATAGGAGCAATTAATGCCATAAATTATGATTTTAGGTCGTAAATTGTTCATAACTAATGCTCTACGAAATGTTCAGAGAATACAACTATTTACATTATAAAATATACTTTTTCAATATAAAATGAGGTTTCCCTAGAAAAATAACTTAGGTGATGTATTTTTCGATGTAAGTGGACCTTAGAGAAATTAGGATGTAAATTCCGGATTTATGTTGTAAATCGTTGGGGCCCAGTGAATATTACATCATCTAACAATTTTAATTTTATAACACTCCTAATTTGTTCCTCTCAACTCCCAGACTTAAACAAGGCATTTTTCGATGATCCTTAACATCTAAACTCCATTGATAATGAATCTTTGAGTGTTAGTTTTGGACTCAAAAGTTTAGGGTTCCGTTCTTCATTTTTCATTTTGGATCTGTTTTTGTTAGATCAATAAGAACCATAAATATTTTTGTGATACCTAGATATATATGTTTGGATTTTTTTGATGATATATTCTTGGGTTTTGATTGAGTAATGGAAGTAAGAGGTTGATCCACAAAATAGTTTAAGATTCTTTGTATAGACATAATTGAGTTAGGCGGTTTCTCTCACACTCTTCCATTATAGAACTTGTTGGATTGAATCTGGATAAAATTTTCATGTAATTTGATGAAAAATATATTTATTTATATATATGGAACACCTTTATTTTTATGTGATCTAGAAAGGTTAGTTTATAAAAATTTTCATTACATGTTTTAATAAAATGTTTTTAAAAGATTTAGTTTTCCAAAAACTTTTTTCTGTATGGGAAACTATTTGATATAGTTGATTATATTGGAATACATGGAATAATGTGTTCATATTTAATTATTCATGGACTTTTTGAAATAGAATTGGTGATCAGTGATGACTAGAAGGACACACGGGAATATTACCTAGTGATGGTTTGGTCAATGATATATTACCACTAATGAGTGTTTGTATTGAAATTTGGCATGAATGTGTATGTGTTCATAGAACATGGGTTGGGTATTCCATGTGGAAAGTGTAAGAGAAAGAGAAATTATTGATTATTTTAAATTTCATTCATTAACTATTTTCCTTTGATAAACTATTTTAAAATTATCACTTTTTTTAAAAAAAGAATGTAATAACATTTTCTTATCTTTGTGGTGTGTGATTGGATGTTTTTGGGTACATCATAGCGAGTGATATACTCACCCATTTTTGGGAACTTTTAAATGTTTTTAGATTCCATCTACTGAGATACATGTAAGGTTCATGTGTCATAATTCTCTAGTGGTGATCCTTTACATCATAGTTTGGTTACTAAATATGGTGATGTGAAGTGCCTACATTTATGTCTAGGATAGTTCCATGTTGGTACCAATTCCTATCTCTTTTGAGTCTTAGAATTACACCATTATTATTTTTCCACTGTTACTTTGATATTTTCTTGTGTTGGTATTTAACTGAGTTATGTGATTTATTATTCAAGCATAATGTTTTTGGTGTTTATTATATTCTTCATTTTCATCTGGGCATGAATTATTTCGGGAAAATCAACCCCATGGTTTACTAAGTCCTTGGATTTTATTTATTGCCTTTGGTGTCCCTAGAAAATAACTTAAGATCAGTATAAACTCAACCTATCCCCATTAAAATGGGTGAGAGAATAGATGTTACAAATGGTTTCAATTTTTTAGTATTGAGTTTGGTTGGTAGTAAGAATATAAGAATTTCAAAACAAGAAATTTATTTCTTAAAAAGACATATATAAATTTTTCTGATAAAATTATATTCACCCGGTTTTCTAGGTAAAAAAGTGTTTTGAGACACTTCTATTGGGGTTTTTATCTCGTCACTGTAGGTTTTTCTGATGAGTATTTCATATTATGAAATAATATATAGACTTTCCATTATGGATACATTGTTCATTTTCTATTCAAATGATTTTTAAAAATGGTTATAATGGTTTATTTTTTAAATGATGGGTTCAATAGTTATTTTTCATAGTGATGATTGTTGTTTATAATGTTTTGAAATTTATTCAATACGTAAGTTCCTATAGAGATATGATTTAAATGGTATATTGTTCTATTTACAGAAAATGGTACCAAGAAGTCACTGTAGAAATTATTTGGAAGAAGTTATTGAGAATGTAGTTGCACATAATTCATAAATGAACCAAAAAACTATACAGAGTACTGTCAAATCATTTGAAGACAATGATAGAGGAAATAAAAACGACAAATCAAGTAAAGTAGAACACTCAGTACAATTTCAAAAATATAATCAACCTATTTTTTAACGGGATTAGAAACCTGAGAATATATAAGTCTGGATAAAATGAATGAATATAATATTATATTTTCTTATTATATTAGGATAGTTAAATCTGAAGTTAGAGAGTTTTATTTTGGAAGACCTATCACACCAATGGTGGGATTTAGCTATCTAATCTAAACCCAAACAGGTACTTATGTGGGAGGATTTTGAAGAATTGGTTAATAAAAAATTCTACCATCAGACATTAAAAATATCACGAAAAACATATTTCTCTATCTTGAATCAAGAAAACCTATCTTTGATTGTGAAAAAAAATCCAATTTTATAAACCTAGTTTTTTTCACTGTGGAAGTAGCTGCTAGTACATCCATGAAGGCACAAATATTTATGTCAGGATTGAAGCTGGAGATTAGATCTAAGATTATTATTCTATATATTACATATTATATGGAGACGGTTAACAGGTCAATAATGATAGAAAGATATCTTGTTGGAAATCCAATAGGAAGTAGTTTATTTAAGCCCAAGGGGACACGTTTTAGGTTTAGTGTTAGAAATAAGAGAAAGAGGGATGTCTACTCTTATGGAGGTGGTACACCTCAAAATAAAACTAATGAATATATTAATTTTCCTATGAGATATGATATTTAGCTAGGTTATTTATATCCTAGTTTTTTAACTTACATGATGAAATAATTTACTAAACCACCTAGTAATTTCCACCACTATGACAAGAAACGCAATATCAAGAGACATTTTCTGAAAATTTAGAGATTAGAAGGTGGATCGGTCTCACCTCATCCTCAACCTCATCATTTATATGCTTGGATAGAATATTCCCATCATAATTGTTCATGTTTATAGACACAGGTGAACTATAAAGCATCCAATAACAATTCAGTTGTTTAGTCAATACCTCTATTGGGAAGAAAATACTATCCCGTGGTAGATGAGTGATTATTATATAGAGCAGGACATGATATTTCATGTGGGAAACAAGGTTCCTCTACAAAATGAGGTACCAATATTTTGAGATCTACTCTTATATATGTCTTTCTTGGTACCAGTGCTTCTAATTATTTAATTTCTTCTTATGTGGTTAGACAATTCAGGATACAAGTGGATATGATGCCTCATGTCCGGAGTATCATGATACCCTATGGAATGTGGGAGTGTAGAGGATATATATGCATAGTATGTTCCATTACCATTGATGAAATGTAGTTTCTCTTAGAGTTCATAGTTTTGGAGATAGATGTTTTTGATTTAATCTTTGATATGGACTTGTTGGTGGGAATTAAACCACATATTAACTTTTATGCTCGAAAGGTAACATTTATATCCTCATATAGAGTCCATAACAATTTCAAGGGGGAGAGTGATATAAATATATACAGAAAATCACCTTTAGTGATAGTTGATAAAACCATCTATATCGATTTAGTAGTAATGACCATGAGCATTGATGATGAACTGGGGAATGTGACTCTTCCTAAAATAGTGGATTGGTACTTGGATGTTTTTATGAAAAGTTTATTTGGTTTACCACTAGAAAGGGTAATCAAATTTACTATCGACTTACTCTTGGGAATAAGGCTTATTTCACCACCATATTATAGAATGGATCCAAAAAAGTAGACAATATAAAATTTTCAACTATAAGAGCTATAAAGTAAAGGTTTTATTTGATCTAGTACATCACCTTGGGGTACACCAATTTTATTCCTAAAAATGGTAGATGATACTCTCCATTTATGTGTTGATTACCATATTCTGAATCAAGTAATGATTAAAAAATGATACCCTATTCATAATAACAAATGAGGTTTTTGATCAATTAATGGGATTTGAGTGACTCTCTAAAATTTAACCACCCTTAGGATGTCATCATCTTAGAGTGAAAAGAGAGGATATTCTAAAAAAATATTTTCAGAGTCACTATGGTCATTATGAATATTTCATCATGACTTTTGTTCTAACAAATAGACCATCAATTTTCATGGATTTGATAAATCATATCTTCTATATGTAATTTAATTATTATGTTGTATTTTTTGATGATATTCTGCTATACTTTAGAAATAGAAATGGCCACAAGGAGAACGTGAAAATTGTACTGAGTAAATTCTGGGAAAACTTTTTGAATGCTATTTTTTCATAGTGAAAAGTATGGATCCAAGAATTCTATTTTCATAGGAAGGTCATTTCTGAATAAGAAATATTAGTGAACCATTAAAATATTAAAGTAATAGTCACATGGAAGTCACATATGAATGTTTTTACGGTATTTAGTTTTCTAGGATTGGGAGGTTATTGTCCCTACTTTGTAATGGATTTATAAAGATTTTTTCTCCCATGAATGCTCTAACAAGGAAAGCTGTTCCATGGTTGAATGTATAAAATTTTATTTGGAACTTAAAACCCATCTCACCTCATCCCCCATATTATCATTTTTGGAATTTGATAACAACTATGTCATATATTTTGATATTTCTAGATCTGATATTGGTGGTGTTCTCATGTAAGGGGGTTAGGTTGTGACCTATTGTTTGAATAAGTTGTGAGTGCATGAGAAGAATTATCCTATGAATGCATGAGATTAGATACAACTGTCCATTCATTAAACAAATAGAGGCATTATCTCTTTAGAGAAAATTTAATTTTTTTCACTGACTATAAGAGTTTAAAATACATATTTTCTCTATGAGACTTGAACTTTAAGAAAAAAAGATGGATGTAGTACCTCTAGATATCCAATTTCGACTTAGTACACACCCCCTATAAAGGGAATTTTGTAATAGATGGTTTGATTTAGAAATCATAAAACAAATTTATCCTATAATCTTGTGACTAATCGAAGTTGATGAGAATGATCACAAATATACATTTATATTATGCTGTAGAGGGTGACCATGTATCTTTCTTTCTATTCAGCCGTGTGTTGAGACTTGATAATGTTGTAAAAATTAGTTTACATAATATATTCTAATTGAATCAGAATTAATTTAAACCTAGATGGTGGGGAAAATTTTGATTAATGGATAGGTGATGGAAAATATTTTTTATGATTTTGGTATCAAATTTTGGTTTCCCAATATTGTCAAGAACAACTCAGTTTGGCATACCATTATTCAAAATGGGATATTCATCCATGTTTTTCAAAAATCTAAAAGGATATGAATGTTCATTTTTGGAATGCATGTATGAAATTAAATATTTCATATTTTGTTGTAATATATCTAAAATATTAGTAGGTAGTGGATGGACATGATAGGATGGTTGGTATGCTCTAGTCTATGCCTATACCGGTGTGGAAGTTGGAGAAAATTGTGATGGATTTTATCACAAGTCTACAAATAACATTATAAAATTGGAATTCTATACGGGTAGTAGTGGATCAAATTACTAAGTGCAGACAAATTATCCATATCTGATAATCCAACATGGCAGAGGACTGGACAAAATTTTATATCTGAGAAGTGGTGAGGATACATGGAGTTACAACATTAATTCAATCTGAAAGAGTTCTCAGTTTCACTTCTCAATTTTAGCATCTATTACAACATTCTCTTGGAAGTGAATTGACTACGAGCACATCATATCATCCACATATATATGGGTAGTCAGAATGAATTTTTTTGACATTAGAATATATTCCAATATTTTGTTTCACGGAGATGGTGGTTTATGGGAGGATCATATTACTTTATTAAAATTCTATTATGACAACTATTATCAGGTTATAATACAGATGACACCTTTTGAGTATTTTTATAGCCATCTATTTCATTATTCATTATGTTAGGTGGAAGTAGGAGAGATATATTTGATGGGTTATAGTGTTTTTTCTGATACTACGAAGAAAATATAGATGATCCAGAAGGAGATGGACATGAAAGAAGAAGATATAATTCGTAAGTATATAATCATCTTCAACCATTAATTTTATTATGAGTGAGAACATATTCTTGAAGTGTCACCAAAACCTGGTCAATGATGCTGGGTAAAATAAGGGAAGATAGTTCCATGTTATGTGGGATCATTTTAGGTTATAAAATGGATTTTAATTGTTTCATATTTGTTAGAACTGCCACCAATATTCGATATTGTTCATAAAATTTTATATATTTCTAAAATGAAGAAGTACCACCTCGATCCTTATCATGTGATCAGTTGGGATCATGTTAATCATGAGACATATTCAAATTTATCCACAAACTATTATGTGTTCTAGATAGATAGGTAAAACCCTTTAAGGGACATCTATTTCCTTGGGGTGAGTAATATGACATTGTGGTTTGGTTAAAGAGTAAACATGGGAATGTGAAATATTTATAAATGGTATGACTTGTTCAAGGAAAATGTTGATACCCAACTTCATAAGCATAAAAATTCCAATGATGGGGATAATTTAGCACCCATGGTTTGAGATATACCTTTTTTTGATGTTTTTTTGGGTTTAACCGATTCTGTGAAAGATGAAAAAACCAGAGTTTGGAAGTTGGAAAATGTATAAGAGAAATTTATGCTATAAATTATGGTTTTGTATTGAAAATTGTTTGGAATATATTGCATAATAAATTTTTATGGAGTAAAACTATTTTTGCCTTAAAATATACTTTTATGATATTAATTGGGTTTTCATAATAAAAATAACCGATGCAATATTTTTTTTCAGCATAAGTGTCACTTGATGAAATTACAACATAAATTATTGATTTAAAGTATAAATCATTCGGTCCCATTGAATATTACATCATATAATATATTAAATTTTTGTATACAATTATAATTTTTCCCTATTAACTCCCATGTTTAACCTAGGTTATTTTTGTGATCCTCAACATCTGGACTCCAAGGATAATGAATCTTTGTGCATTAGTTTGTGGAATCAATGTTTATGGCTTCATTGTTTTTTCTCAATTTATATATCTTTGTTCTTGGTTGATCAAAACTATAGATTTTTGGGGGATACCAAAATCTATGGGTTTGGATTTGTGGTGATGATATCTTCTTGGGTTTTTTATAGAGGAACGAAAGGATGAGGTAGAACTATGGAATTGATTAATATCCTTTGTGGAAATGTAATTGAGGTAAGTGGATTCTTTCCCACTCCGGCATTCTAGAACATGTTGGATCGAATCATGATAAATTATTCTTGATTTTTTATTGAAAATATCTTGAGAATTTTATTTTTAAATCATTTATTTTGATGTGATTTTAAAAGTTTAGTTTTGAACGATTATTATGATATATTTTAATTAAATGTTTTCAATGTATTTGGTTCTCAAAAGAAATGTTTTGTGTGGAAAAATATTTGATATAGATGATGGTATTGAAATACATGGTGGAATCCATTTATATTTCATTGTTGGAGACCATAGACTTGATCATTATTGAAGGATGTAAAGGTACACAAGAATATCACATGGTAATGACTTGGTGAAAGATGGATTACTACTCACAAGTTTTTGGATTTTCATTCGACATTAATGTGCATTTGTGCATATAACATGGATTGGGTATGACAAGTGGAAAGTGAAAGAGAAATGATTTATTTTTTTAAACTTAATGATTTAATTATTTTCCATTGATAAATTATATTGACATTATCACCCTTTGTTTTACATAAAATGTGCTAACTTGTTCTTATCAGAGTAGTGTGTGATGAGAAGTTTTTGGGGGAAATCTAACTTGGTGAAATACTCACCGCATGCTTGGGAAATTTGGTATGTTTAGAAATTTCATCTACCAAGATATTGATAAGGTTCTTCTGTCAAACTTCTCTAATGGTGATCTTTGACATCAGGGTTTGTTTGTTAAAGTTGGAGCTAGGCAGTGTCTAGATTTTGGTCTATGATAGAACCTTGTTAGTGCCAATTTCATTCTATTTGGAGCCTTAGCATTGAACCATTATTATTTCTCCATTCCCACTCTGATATCATTCTTTAATGGAATTTCATTGTGTTATTTGAATTATTATTAATGCATCAAGTAGTTGATATTTATTATAATCTTTCTTTTTAGTAGGTCATGTGTTCTTTGTATAAAATCACCCCCAATGGTTTACTAAGACCTTGGAATTTATTATAATCCTTTCATGATTTGTGGATTTAACTCAAGTTTATTAGAAACCTCTTCTATTACTGTAACACCCCAGGTAAATAAAGAATATGACATTTTTATATTTATTCATATTTGTGAATAAAATATTAATATTACTTTAAAGGGGATGCTATGCTCGATGGCGTACCCAACACGCAACAACGAGTTTCTTGGGAATCTTACGTTGCACTCTAATAATAAAATAACATTATATTAAATAGTAGTTAACGCCTAGCCGTTGTAATGGCGCGAATGAACAGAACTAACTAAAAAATGATTATATATGTTTGTCAAATATTTTTACTTTTTACAATAAATGTTAGAGGATTAAAAATTCAAATGAATCCAATTTTAAGCGTAAACATTCTAATATTCTTTAAAAGGTCAATTAACCACCTTTGGATGGAGAACCTCTTTTAAATCCCCTTTTTGACAATTTTATGTGTTATATTTGACAAAATAAAATTCTTCTTTAGAATCGGGACATCAAAATTTACTTTGTGTAAATTTTTGGTATTTTTCCGAAAAAGTTCAATTTTTAATGAATAGTGAAAAATGTTGTATTTTAATTCAAAACGTATTTTAATCTAATTTATTTATATGATTAGATTATATTTTGAATTTTTATTAAAGTGAAATTAGAATATATTTTTACCATTTAATCCAATATTGGTCGTTGGAATTAATTTCACTTTGAAATCAGACTTAAACTAGTGTCAATCGTTTGATACATTTTGATTCATAAAAACACGCTATTTGTTTTGACAGCGGGAATTAATTATTAAATTAATTAATGAAACTTATATGTTTTGAATTTTTTAAAATAGACATCATTTTTTAATTTGAAATATCAAATATAGCTTAGGGTGAACATTTGGTAATTTTCTAAAAAACTTCAATTTTTGATGAATAGTGAAACCAATAAGTGGTACTTATAAAAACTGATTTTCCGTTTAAATGAAATTTTGCCATCTTTGTGTTTTGAATTTAAAAAATTCGACATACATGGTTGTCATTAATAAGAAAAATGTGGTTCAATGGGATTAAAATATTTTTTTGGTGAATAGTAACTTATTAAGTTTTTAATCGCGATTAGAGGTAATTAGTGTAGTTTAAGGTAAGAATAATGTTTTAATAAAATGAAATGACCTAGACACATGTCCTACTCTCATTGGATGTGTCATGGATGACCATGAAAATCCATGGGTCAACTTGGGGACCCCATGGAGCCACTTTGGTTGGAAAATGACATAAATATATTTTTATTTAATGTTAAAGTAAAAATGACACAAACATGAGATGTTTTACTAAAACAATTTTTACATGGGGTTATAAAAGTCAGATTTTTGAATATAAATAATCAATGGAAAGATAAAAATATTTCATACATCATAGTATTTTTTTTATAATTTTTAGACATTAAATAAATTAAATTATGTATGACATCATGATGATGCAGCGATGACCTCATTATTTAACGATTTAAATAAAATGGAATGATAATGTAAACTCTAAGACCTAAACATGTCCAAAACCTATTGTATGGGTGGCTTTAGAACCCTTACCACCTTATCCTAGAAAAAAATCAATGTGGGACCATTAAAATCCGAAACTCATTCTAAAATAATGTAACATTTCCTTACATTCCAAGAGTGCCCCTCCTCTCCTCTTATAAAAGGACCCCACCTCGACCTCCTTTACCACACTTCCAATGCCTTTGGATCGGCCCAAACCTGACCATTTTTCCTCTCCACATCCATATATAACTCATTGAAGCCTCACATTGGGCAGAAGTCTTCCCAAGGAAGCCTTTGAGGTCAAACCAAAGGGAGTTACCCGATTTTAAAGTAATGTCTTCACTTGTGTCCTTTTGTTTTATTTTGCTTCTCCAACCCCCTAAACTCTTTTTATTCATTTCTATTGTAAAAAATACAGTATCTTCAATATACTAGGATTTTTTTATAATAAGGATTCTAGCTACAATTACACACACCTTCGTCTAATGGTTAAAGAACATACAGTTTCTGTGGTTGGCGATTTTCTGCCTCACGAAACGATGATTGTTCAATATTCTTTTAACACCTTTAAGGGTGGACATTATGATGTCACTGTATTTTATATATGATATATATGGTATTTATGTTTACTATATGCTTCTGTATTTTATATTTAAATTATACCTTTATTCTTTTAATGTTGTGTAATTGTGATAATTTCATATGAGGAAGTGTGGACTACCGCCCCCTCAAGTGATGTGACTCATACATGCAATACATGGAACATATAAGGAATGAAATTAATGATCATATGTGACCTATATAACATATATATTATAATATAATTATAATATATATATATATGTATATCATTTATTTTTAATTCCATTAATATGACAATGAAAAAATGAAAGTAGCGTTCACGCGTACCTACGGCCTACCGTCTCCATGAACGGTGCTTTTCGTTTTTATCTCAAAATGATATGGAATAGTATAAAAAAATATGTACTGTATATATATGATATTTTAATCATTAATACTATTCTGGAAATTATTTACTTATAACTACATGGACAATCATTTTTCAAACAAGTTCATTTTTGACTGATGTACCAAACATCGGCAAAAACGTCTGATATGAACTAGCATTATTAAACAATTATTATAAAATTATAATATGTGATATGAAATGAATAATAATCTTTAAAGGAGGTCATTAGGAAATTATAAATTGACCACTGTTTATTATTTAGGAATATAAAGAAACGAACAAGACAAGTTGGACTTGAGGTAAGGGATCCGACTCCTCTCTTTCTTTTAAAGTACACTCTTTTATGTCATTCCTTTTAAAGCTCATATTTCTTGTTATTGGGATATTCTTTTATATTACTCTTACTGTAATTTTTATGTTCATATGATGAGAGACCCTATTCTCTCTCATCAATCCATTTTGGAAGTTTTAAGTGGTGCCGTTAGGCTGCCAAGTTTTCATAAGGTATTTTTCATCTCACTTTTATTCCGGTGAGATTTATGCTACATTTTCCATAATTTTATTTTAGTGGTGTATTTACTGCCCATTATTATACACTTTGTGTAGTATAATTTAATTTATGGGTATTCACATCTTCATTGTATGACCCTTCTTCCATGGGGTGTACGTTTCGAAAGTTACCCAACTCGGTAAGGGAACCTTTAACCCTCATCTTTTAAAAGACTTCTTTTGTTATGTCTTTTAATTCACATAATATTATGTTGGTATATGTTATTATAAATCCTTAATGATGTAAATTTTATGTCCAAGTTATGAGATACCCCTTTCATCTCTCATCAACTCATTTTTTGAATTTTGGAAGTGACGCCGTTAGGCTATCGAATTTTCTCAAGGAAACTTTTTAACCCAATTTCGATTTCTTTGGGTTCAACATGTAGTTATTGAATATGTCATCCTTTGAATATGTGTGAATGACCTTTTATTGTTTTAAACTTAATATCCACTTATATTGGGTGTATTTATATTTTTCACACATAATTTTGAGATTGATTTATCCTTAATTTAAGGATACCTTCTTTATAAGGGATTTCATCGCATTTTACATTTCTATTGAGACTTCATTGTTGTTAGGGAACAATTCACTCTTATATGGTGTATATACTGTCCTTTGGAATATTATATCATGAATCCATTTATTCTCATGATATTATAAAGTTCTGATTAAATGTTATTCCTCAATTATTTTATTTAAGTGTCTCTAATTTTGGTAAAAACCCTTTAACCAAAATATCGCTTTAAATGTTTTAATGATTTTTTCTTATTAATATCCATGATTTTAAAATGGTTTTAAGAATTTATCTATATGGATATTAATGGTTTAAAATGGTAAAATATTCAAGGTGTTATGGGACACTTTGATTCAAAAATCACTTTATTAAATGTTTTAAATGGTTTTGAAAATGGTTTTTAGAATGGATTCATTATTTCAATATCTTTAAATGTTATAATGCTTTTTCAATGTGGGAATGTTATCTTTCCTTTATGATTACGTTATGTGCTATGATTATGTTATGGTTCTTGGGCATTGTTATGAAGACGGGTGGTTCCATGATAAACTAAGGGTGGGTGAGCCCGATATAGCTCTCCAATGCATTGGGTAACGCGAAGGAGTGAAACGTTAAGGTTTCTCCGAAGAGATTTAGGGAATATACTGTGGTGGGTATTCCAAATGTAACCAAGAGGGTTACTCCCTACGTAGGAATGTTATGAATTCCTCAAGTTACATTTTATGTCTTATGATTTCTATGATTTATTCATGATTTTATGAGGTATGTTAAAGTGCCTATGTTTTATGGGTAATGTATGATTTCATTCTGATATATATATGAACTCATGTTTCTTTTACATATTTTTATAACCCTTACTGAGATTTTTATGCTCATCCCAAGTTTTTGAAATGTTTTTCACAGTTCAAGGGAAAGGTACATGATGTGATGATAGTGTCAAGGATGTGTCAAGAAAGAATCCATGTTTTATTTTAAATATGTTTCTGTTGATAGGAAAAATGAATACTATCTTTTATGTAACCAATTTGCTTAAATGTGGAATGTAATGAAATTTTTATTATCTAATTCTCTAAAACTCTAAACATGAAAATATCCTCAATGTGTAATCTTGTAATAACTCAAGATTAAGTAAGGTTTGAGGATGGGGCCTTATAGTTGGTATCAGAGGTCGGTTTAGATAACTTTAGAGGTTAGGGTATTCTCTAAGCATAAGTGACAGTACCATAATGGATATGATTTCAGAAAGAGTCCTAGTTTTAGATAAAGTTAATGAGTAATTATATCTTAGTGGTTATCTCCCTCATTAGTACATGATGGTTTTGTTGATATACTCACGCTGACATTTCTATTTTTAGTGAATGGATGGATCTAGAAGGCACCAAAGTGACAATAGGTTTGAAGGAAACTGTGGTGGTTCTCTGATTAAGAGGCTGGATGAAATGGGGTATTCAATGATGAAACTCGTGGTTGTTCTAAACCAACTATCAAGGAGTCATGATCAACCACTTGAACCTTGGTATGTTCTGTAATGCATCATGTACGAGATGACCAATCGATGTGGAAGTTCAGGTAATAATTATAAATGTAACCATTAGGGTTTATATGATCCTTACTTTTGAGGTAATTATGGGTTATTATATGTTATGATGGAAAATGAAAGGCATGAGATAAACTTGAGGATAAAATATGTTATGATTATTTTTGAAGAATTTATCTCATTTTGGGGAATGTTTTGAGAATTATACAGTTTTGGAAAAAGGACAACATGCAGACCGTGTGACAACCTGTCGTGTCGGACAAAGCTGTGGGAATCGAACCCACAACCAAAGTGCAACTGGTATTTATCGCCTACTACTGGACTACATGAAGTCCCTGGTTAGTTTGACTAATTCTTTTTAGTTAGATGATTTTATGAATTAAGAGTAAGCTGATTTTGGGTTATCTATGGAAATTTTTTAACCTATCATGGAGGATATGTGATTAGGATAATTACTTTTCAATACGAGACTTTAAGAGTAACTGATGTTATTTGGATATAGGTGTTAATTTGTTCCTTGGAAGACTATGCGACAAAATCCTTCAAATATTTTGGTTTCAAAATTAGTTTGGTTTACTTTGAAGTATTTTATGGACAATTTTTTTATTGAATGGTCCTCGTTGAACTTTGGGTTTTGTTGGACAAATTTTGGAGATTAAGAATAGATTTTCTTTTTATAAAGGGTTATCCTTTTCTGGATTATCTGATCTTGTACTAACGTTTTTGGTTTTGGTTTTGGTTATAGTCTAAGGACATGGTAAGTATATAGTTCTCTTTTGTGGATTAGGTGTTCTGTAGAAGTTTATTATAGTACTCTTAATGTGAACAAGTATTCCTAAATACTCGTCTTTTGGAGAAAATATGAGTTTGTGTAAGGAATCTAATAAAAGTTGAAAGTCAACATGATAAGTGATTATGTTTCCTTATGAATAAATTCATCAATAAAAAGTAAATTAAAGCAAAAATGTTGTCTATTAACGTTTCCTACTGGGGAATCGAATACCGTTTAACCCATCACAAGTTTGTGATTTCCTTATGGCTAACTTTCTCCTAGACATGTTTACTATCACTCTCCATCAGAACATGACCCTATGTTTTCTCCTCCATGTCCATATGTTCCTACATGGAATCCATGTATGGGTTAACTCGAGTGACCTCTGTACTTATCTTTCTTTATTTTAACGTGATTTTTTTACCAAATCTTGTTTCGATGTGGGACTTTCAAGGATGTTTCCAAGCTCAATTTTAAAATTGCGAGGACGCAATTCCCAAAAGGGAGGAAGGATGTAACACCCCAGGTAAATAAAGAATATGATATTTTTATATTTATCCATATTTTTGAATAAAATATTAATATTTCTTTAAAGGGGATGCTATGCTCGATGGCGTACCCAACAAGCAACAACGAGTTTCTTGGAAATCTTACGTTGCACTCTAATAATAAAATAATATTATTTTAAATAGTAGTTAACGCCTAGCCATTGTAATGGCGAGAATGAACATAACTAACTAAAAAATGATTATATATGTTTGTCAAATATTTTTACTTTTTACAATAAATGTTAGAGGATTAAAAATGAAAATGAATCCAATTTTAAGCGTAAACATTCTAATATTCTTTAAAAGGTTGATTAACCGTCTTTTGATGGTGAACCTATTTTAAATCCACTTTTTAAAAATTTTATGTGTTATATTTGACAAAATAAAATTCTTCTTTAGAATCGGGACATCAAAATCTACTTTGTGTAAATTTTTGGTATTTTTCCGAAAAAGTTCAATTTTTAATGAATAGTGAAAAATGTTGTATTTTAATTCAAAACCTGTTTTAATGTAATTTATTTATATGATTATATTATCTTTTGAATTGGTTCTAAAGTGAAATTAGAATATATTTTTACCATTTAATCCAATAGTGGTCGTTGTAATTAATTTCACTTTGAAATCAAACTTAAAATAATGTCAATCTTTTGATACATTTTGTTTCATAAAAACACGCTATTTGTTTTGACAGCGGGAATTAATTATTAAATTAATTAATGCAACTTATATGTTTTGAATTTTTTAAAATAGACATCATTTTTGAATTTGTAATATCAAATATAGCTTAGGGTGAACTTTTGGTAATTTTCTGAAAAACTTCAATTTTTGATGAATAGTGAAACCACTAAGTGGTACTTATAAAAACCGATTTTCTGTTTAAATGAAATTTTGCCATCTTTGTGTTTTGAATTTCAAAAATCCGACATACATGGTTTTCATTAGGAAGTAAAATGTGGTTCAATGAGATTAAAATAATTTTTTGTGAATAGTAACTTATTAAGTTTTTAATCGCGATTAGAGGTAATTAGTGTAGTTTAAGGTAACAATAATGTTTTAATAAAATGAAATGACCTAGACACATGTCCTACCATCATTGGATGTTTCATGGCCGACAATTAAAATCCATGGGTCAACTTGGGGACCCCATGGAGCCACTTTGGTTGGAAAATGACATAAATATCTTTTTATTTAATGTTAAGGTAAAAATGACACAAACATGAAATGTTTTATTAAAACAATTTATAGATGGGGTTATACAAGTCATATTTTTGAATATAAATAATCAATTGAAATCTAAAAATATTTCCTACATCATATTTTTTTTATAATTTTTATACATTAAATAAATTAAATTATTTATGACATCATGATGATGCAGCGATGAACTCATTATTTAACGATTTAAATAAAATGGAAATATAATGTAAAACCTAAGACCTAAACATGTACAAAACCTATTGGATGGGTGTATTTATAACCCTTATCACCTTATCCTCGAAACAAATCAATGTGGGACCATTAAGATCCGAAACTCATTCTTAAATAATGTAACATTTCCTTACATTCCAAGAGTGCCCTCCTCTCCTCTTATAAAAAGCCCCCACCTCTACCGCCTTACCCACACTTCCAAAGCATTTGTCTCGGCCAAACCCTACCCATTTTGTCTCTCCTCACCCCTCTCTAACTATTTGAATCCTCACTTTGGGCATAAGTCTTCCCAAGGAAGCCTTTGAGCTCAATCCAAAGGGAGTTACCCGATTTTAAGGTAATGTCTTCACTTGTGTCCTTTTTTTTATTTTGCTTCTCCAACCCCCTAAACTCTTTTTATTAATTTATTTTGTAACATCTCCAGTATCTTCAATATACTAGGATATTTTTATAAGGAGTATTCGAGCTACACTTACACAAACCTTCGTCTAATGGTTAAAGAACATACTGTTTCTGTGGTTGGCGATTTTCTGCCTCACGAAACGATGATTATTCAATATTCTTTTAACACCTTTAAAGGTGGAAATTATGATTTAACTGTATTTTATATATGATATATATGGTATTTATGTTTACTATATGCTTCTGTATTTTATATTTAAACCATACCTTTATTTTTTTCATGTTGTGTAAATGCGATAATTTCATATGAGGAAGTGTGGACTACCGCCCCCTCATGTGATGTGACTCGTACATGCAACACATGGAAAGTATAAATAATGAAATTAATGATCATATGTGACCTATATAACATATATATTATACTGGAATTATAATATATATATATATCATTTATTTTTAATTCCGTTAATATGACAAAGAAAAAATGAAAGTAGCGTTCATGCGTACGTACGACCTACCGTCTCCATGAACGGTGCTTTTCGTTTTTATATACAAATGATATGGAATAGTATAAAATGAATATGTAATGGATATATATGATATTTTAATCATTAATTCTATTCTGGAAATTATTTACTTATAACTACATGGACAATCATTTTTCAAACAAGTTCATTTTTGACTCATGTACCAAACATCGGCAAAAACGTCTGATATGAACTAACATTATTAAACAATTATTATAACATTATAATATGTGATATGAACTGAATAATAATATTTAAAAGAGGTCCTTAGGAAATTATAAATTGACCAAATTTTATTATTTAGGAATATAAAGAAACAAACAAGACAAGTTGGACTTGAGGTAAGGGATCCGACTCCTCTCTTTCTTTTAAAGTACACTCTTTTATGTCATTACTTTTAATGATAATCTTTCTTGTTATTGGGATATTATTTTATATTAATATTACTGTAATTTTTATGTTCATATGATGAGAGACCCTATTCCCTCTCATGAATCCATTTTTTAAGTTTTAAGTGGCGCCGTTAGGCTGCCGAGTTTTCGTAAGGGATTTTTCATATCACTTTTATTCCCGTGAGATTTATGCTACATTTGCCACAATTTCCTTTGAGTGGTGTATGTAATGCCCATTATTATACACTTTGTGTAGTATAATTTCATTTATGGGTATTCAAATCTTCATTGTATGACCCTTCTTCCATGGGTTGTAC
Organism: Viscum album; assembly: GCA_963277665.1. Classification (NCBI taxonomy): domain Eukaryota; kingdom Viridiplantae; phylum Streptophyta; class Magnoliopsida; order Santalales; family Viscaceae; genus Viscum; species Viscum album. The sequence goes on along the minus strand of OY728121.1, from coordinate 755,139,241 downwards.
ATTTCAAAAGTTACCCAACTCGGTAAGGGAACCTTTCGCCCTCCTCTTTTAAAAGACTTCTTTTGTTATGTCTTTTAATTCACATACTATTATGTTGGAATATGTTATTATATATCCTTATTGATTTAAATTTTATGTCCAAGTTATGAGATACCCTTTTTATCTCTCATCAACTCATTTTCTGAATTTTGGAAGTGACGCCATTAGGCTGTCGAATTTTCTCAAGGAAACTTTTTAACCCAATTTCGATTTCTTTGGGTTCAACATGTAGTTATTGAATATGTCATCCTTTGAATATGTTTGAATTACCTTTTATTGTTTTACACTTAATATACACTTATATTGGGTGTATTTATATTTTTCACACATAATTTTGAGATTGATTTATCCTTAATTTAAGGATACCTTCTTTATAAGGGATTTCATTGCATTTTACATTTCTATTGAGACTTCATTGTTGTTATGCACCAATTAACTCTTATATGGTGTATATACTGTCCTTTGGAATATTATATCATGAATCCATTTATTATCATGATATTATAAAGTTCTGATTAAATGTTATTCCTCAATTATTGTATTCAAGTGTCTCTAATTTTGGTAAAAATCCTTTAACCAAAATATCGCTTTAAATGTTTTAATGATTTGTTCTTATTAATATACATGTTTTTAAAATGGTTTTAAGAATTTATTTATATGGATATTAATGGTTTAAAATGGTAAAAGATTCAAGGTGTTATGGGACACTTTGATTCAAAAATCTCTTTATTAAATGTTTTAAATGGTTTTGAAAATGGTTTTTAGAATGGATTCATTATTTCAATATCTTAAAATGTTATATTGTTTTTGCAATGTGGGAATGTTATCTTTCCTTTATGATTAATTTATGTGCTATGATTATGTTATGGTTCTTGGTCATTTTAATGAATATGGGTGGTTCCATGATAAACTAAGGGCGGGTGAGCCCGATATAGCTCTCCAATGCATTAGGTAACGCGAAGGAGTGAAACGTTAAGGTTTATCCGAAGAGATTTAGGGAATATACTGTGGTGGTTATTCCAAATGTAACCAAGAGGGTTACTCCCTACGTAAGAATGTTATGAATGACTCATGTTACCTTTTATGTCTTATGATTTCTATGATTTATTCATGATTTGATGAGGTATGTTAAAGTGCCTATGTTTTATGGGTAAAGTATGATTTCATTCTTATATATATATGAACTCATGTTTCTTTTACATATTTTTTTAACCCTTACTGAGCTTTTTATGCTCATCCCAAGTTTTTGATATGTTTTCACAGGTCAAGGGAAAGGTACATGATGTGATGATAGTGTTAAGGATGTGTCAAGAGAGAATCCATGTTTTATTTTAAATATGTTTCTGTTGATGGAAAAAATGAATACTATCTTTTATGTAACCACTTTGCTTAAATGTGGAATGTAAGGAAAGTTTTATGATCTAATTCTCTAAAACTCTAAACCTGAAAAGATCCTCAATGTGTAATCTTGTAATAAATAAAGATTAAGTAAGGTTTAAGGATGGGGCCTTATAATTACTAGGCCAATGGGTGACTTTAACACCCTGATATTTTTATGAAATAGAATTTTAAACAATTTTATTTCTTTGATAGCTTTCTTTTCACACAACAATAAGTTTAAACGAACAAAAACATATTATTAAAAATTATATTTCCATTATAACCTATACATTAAATTGGTGGAATGAATTAGAATAACTAATTTATGAAATAAATATACTTTTCCAACTCTATATGAATTTATTTGTAGGTTCTTTGAAAATGATCTCACTTTAGTAAAGTCATTTCAATATTCAAAAAATGATCCTTTCTTATTTTTTTGTAAGTGAATATTAATTTATAGAAGTTTTAGGAAATTTATTTCGTAAAAATAATTAAATTTTTTGAATTCATAATTTCGAAATTATCTTAAAATTATTTTTTTATAATTTTCGGAAAATATTTATTTTTCAAAGAATAGTGTAAAATACTGATTTTTATTGAAAATTGTATTTTCCTTTAAATTTTTTACATGGTGAAATTATGATTTTGGTTAGATTTAAATTTAAATTTGTTTATTATGATTTAAAATAATCCAATTACAGTTTTAAGTGGACTTTCTTCATGAATTTAGTCTAAAATCAATTTATATTTAAAATTGTTATTTTTCAAAAAAAAAACTTTTTTTTCATTTTTTTAAAAATTTATTTTAGATTAAATTATAAAACAAATGTGTTTTTAATTTTGAAATGTGGATCCCATATTTTAAATTATTGGGTCCAAATTTAGTAAATAGTCCCATTTTATTTTAATTTATATGAATAGTAACGATTGTAAAAATTATTACCTAACTAAAGGTAAAACGAGTTAATATGGATCAAAAATAATTTACAAGGCTATATGTTTTCTTCACATTTCTTATCTGATGAAGTTAGTTAAACCTATCACCCCAAAATTTCATAATTGAGTTGTTTAATGGACACTTTTTCATGAAAATTATTTATATATTATTGAAATCAAAGAAAGTCACAAAATGTCACTTTCTTGGTCTTAAATATATTTAATGTGACCACATGTAGAAAAAGTTAATTATGAATGTATATAAGTTTACATTTTGAACTTAATAAATATAGTTTAATGTTATAAATTTATTTATGACTTTTGGGGATACTTGGAAGAGATCATTAACTCTATAATATTTTATTTTAAGAAAAGTCAAAGATGTCACATTCATGTTTTTAATAACTATAACATTTTTAATATGGTGTTATATAGAATTAATATTTGACTATAAATATTATATTGAAATATAAAATATTTATCTACATAATGGTAACTTATTTTTAGCTTTTATGAATAAATAATTACATTATATAATTACACAATGATGATGAAGTAATTATTCAATTAATGGACAAATCAAATAAATAATATCAAAATTGTTAAAATAAATATAATTTGATATAATTAACATCATTCATGAATTATTTATATGACTTTTACATATTATTTTATGTATTAATGTAGTTATTTCAAAGTTATCTTATTGTGTTGATTTTATTAAAGTCAAAGTAATGAATTGTGTCAAAATTGACAATAATGATAATTAATGAATACAATATATTATTAATTAAATTAATAACTATAAAAATATTAAATAATAAAAAATATGATAACATATGGTTTAAATATTCAACAACTATGAATTTAGAGGATATTTATAATATTTTTTTCTCTATAATAGTCTTGTTATATTTTAATATTTTATAACTTTCCAAAAGTGTCCCTCAATTGAATTATAAAACGGAACCCGTTCCTTCACTTATTTACACCACATTGATCGATATATCTTGAAATAATATTACCATTTACCTTACTAAATTTATTATCCATGTTATTTTGGTTCTAGTCTCCTAAAAATATCAACCCTAGAATCCTTTATAAGAGATCTAAAGGAGTCATTTTGAAGAAGAGGTAATCAATCTAACCAATCACTTTCTTTTTCTACTATTCTTTACCTCATATAAATCAATGATGATTATCATAAAATAATAAATTTATAATCCCAAATATTCTTAAAATTTATTATGATTATGAAAAAAAATTATATACATTATTTATTAACAAATAGGATGTGAAAGTATCACTAGTGCGTACATATGACTAACCGTCTCTACATAGCGATACTTTTAATTTTTCATCACCATATTTTATGGATGGTAATTATGATGTGTTTACGACTTATATATGATATTTATGAAATAATTATACTTTTATAATGATAATATTATTTATAACTTATCATCATACAATGTTTTTAGAAACAATAACTTCACTCATGCGTATGTATGGAATACCGTATTTACGATCTGATGTGAATTGTTTTCCACTTATATTTCACATGGACAGTAATAAGGATGGTTTTTATAAACTTATATGACACACACAAACAAATATATATATATATATAAACACCATAATAATTATTCTTTAAGAGTTTTTTTATTATTTACCTTTTTTTCATTCTATTTGATTAAATATTGATACAATATTCATGCGTATGTATGACCTACCGTCTCCAAGAACGATGTAATTCATTTATATATCCCTAATTTTGATGAATCATTATAAATATTTATATAATTAATATATATAAATTTATACCATGATTAACATTATGGAAATTATGGGACTATGATCTAAGTATAAGGACCAAGACTAATGAACCAAAATATGCTTGGAAAATGAAGCAATTATCACCAAGAATAGTAATTTTAATAACAAATTATTAATTAATGGGTGATAAGATGTTATAAAAAAATATAAAAGGTATTATAGAAATATGGATATGAAATAAATGTATAATAAATCCACATTTATTATATAGGATATTTAAACATGAATAAATAAAGTCAAGACTTGAAGTAAGAGATTTCTTAACTCAATTTCTATTCATTGGGATAAACATTTACTTCATTGAATATGCCGTGTTAATATTATGTGTGAAATGAATTTTTATTATCATATATTATATTTATAATTTTTTAATGTAATTTTTCATATGGTATAGTTAATAAATTATTTTTATTAATGCTCACTTCAAAGATATAATATTTGTAAGGGATTTTTGTCTCCCTTTTATTTTGGTGAAAAACATGACTCATACACTACTTGTTTTTGTGTGTGTGGTGTATATTCTACCAATGAATATATTTTATGAGTATTATCATGAAAATTATGAGATTAACATATCCATACAAGTTTATATATTTTATGCGTCTTATGATTCAAATGATACCAAAGCGTTAATGATTTATTTAACAATCTCAATATGATTTGAGATTGCATCTGTTAGGGAATATTTCTTTTCCATGTCCATGTTTTCAAAAAATGTTTTCAAAAAGGTTTTTACTATTTTCCTTTTAATTTTTAAGTTCAGTTTTACCATGTTTTAATTTTTTACAAAATGGTTTGATTGGAAAATTTTTATCATTTTCTAGACAAGGTACTTTCTGACATTTCAGACAAAAATATGGAAGAAATGTTTTTTCAAATTATACAACATAAGAGGATTTTCCCCACATTCATGAAACCCCAATGTATTGAATCTTCCTTTATAATCTTAGGAGGTTATTTTCAATGAAATATTTTTTCTTTTATAATTGTGCAGAATTTAAATGCAATATCTTAGGATTTTAGAAAGAAAGACTATGCTCAATAGTGTACCTAATACACAACACTGAGTTATGACGAACAAAAAACTATTATTGTCTAACTGTTATAACCTAGCCATTTAATTTTTAGGTATTAATAGGAATAAATAATTTATGAAATAAATATAAACATCCTACATAATATACATTTATTTACAAAAAATTATAATATAATCACATAATTTTTAGATATGTCATTTTATTCATAAAAAAAATCATTTTCTTAAAAAATGTAAATAATTTTTGGGATTTTTGATTTTTTTTTATAAAATAATCTTTATTTTTTAAATCTACAAATTAATATTTTCCTATAGATTTTTTTTATTTTTTTGAAATGTTGCATTTTTAATGAATAGTGAAAAATACCATTTTTTATTAAAAATTGTATTTTTCTAGTATTTACTATGTAAAATTATGTGTTTTATTATTTTTAAAATTTAATTAATTGAATTTTATTTAAAATATTCAAATAATAGTTTTTGTAATGATTTTTATACATGACTATAGTGTAAAAGAATTTTATATTTAAAAAATAACATTTTTATGAAAAACATTTTTTATTGTGTTTTTTTGGATTAATTAAATTTTAAAACTTCTGTGTTTTTATTTTTTAAAAAAGGATTTAATATTTGGAATTAGATATACCAAATTTAGTAAATATGTCTATTTTATTTTTTGAAAATATGAACAATAATCGTAGTAAAATTTATTACCTCGGTAAAGGGTGAAACGAGTTAATCCAGATTAAAAATAAGTGATAAGGCCATATATTTTCATGCTATTGGATGAATATAATTATTTAATTAACACCTTAGGTTCCAAAATGAGTTATTTAATATGATTTTTTCTATTAAAATGACTTGGATATTATTAAAAGCAAATAAAGTAACAAAATGTCACACTCTTATTTTTAATAATTATAATATTTTTAATGTTGGGTTAACCAAAATATATTCTCAACTATAAAAATAATTTTGAAAGAAAATTTATTTATCTTCATTATTGAAATTTGTGTATATTTTTTATAAATTAAATAATTACTCTAAATTCATGCATAACACTGATGCATTAATTATTAAATTAACATAAAATTCAAATAAATAATTTTAAAAATATTAAAAGTAAAATAATTTGATATATTTAAAGTGATAAAATAATTATATAGAATACATTGACATGTTATGTATATAATTAAATAGTTTTATTTGTAATTTATATTTTATCTTGATGTTTTTAAAAGTCAATATACTGAATATTATCAAAATTGACAATAAGGATATTTTATGGGTTTAATATTTTATTAAAATTTTCAAAATTAATAAAAATATTTTAATAATAAATAGTTCTTATATGAGGTGAAAAATTTCAAAAATTTAATATTTATGTTCAAATTAAAACAATATAATTAAAAATTATTACATTTTAATATTAAAAAATATGTTATCATAGTTAAAATTAAAATAGGTCAACTAAGGGTTAATCAAAATGATAAGATTTAAAATAACACCAAAAAATTTATAAAATATATTGGTTAATGATATTACAACCTTAAATTATATTATATTCTCATCCATGAATATGTTTTAGTATTCATGTAGAAAATCAATTTATTAAAATTCAATATTTTGAGAAATTCCATATATGACCATCACCTGAATTGTAAAAGGGAACCTCCTCGCTTAATTATTTACACAGATTGTAGTTTTCTAGATTGAATATATTTAATAAATTTCTATTCTACAATTACCTATCCAAATTATAGTGGTTTAGGTCTTCTCAAAAGAGCAATCCTAGGGCCCTTTAGAGGAGATCCAATAGAGACATTTCGAAGAAGTGGTAGTTACTCTTAACCAATCACTTTCTTTTTATTCTCTTCCTTACCTCCTCTAAATCCACAATGTTTATCCTAAACTAATAAATTTAGTGTACTCAATATTCTTAAATGTTATTATGGTTATGAAAACACCATTATACACTCTCTTTCCCATCAAACAAGAAGTGAAAGTATCACTGATTCGTACGTATGACTTACCATCTCCACGTAGTGATAAAATTCATTTTTAATAACCATATATTATAGATGAGTGTTATATTGGGTTTAATAATTATAAATGATATATTTTATATAATAATTATTATAGAATGTATTATTTTTTACCAATCCTTCATTCTATAAATCAAATAATGAAAACAACATTCATGTGTACGTACGACCTACCATCTCCATGAATGGTGTAATTTGTTTTTATATTTATAATTTATATCTATGAATATAAATATATATAATTATTATATATTATTATTATACTATTATTAAAAATTTGAAATTATTATACCAAGATCAAATTATAAGGACCAAGATTGCCGAACCGAAACTTTCTTGGATAACAAAGAAGTTATCAACCAGAACGATGATTTTAATAAAAAATTATTAATAAATGGGTGATAAGATGTTATAAATAAATTATAAATTGTATGATAGAATTTGGTTTGAATATGTAATTCTATGATTATGAGTGAGATTAATTTTTATTATATTATTTTCTATGTGTTCTTGTTTTTTTATTTATAGTAGACAAATATAATCAATTCATTTGATTAATGCTCACCTCCTTGATATGATATTTGTAATGGTTTTTGTCTAACTTTTATTTACATGGGACACATTTCTCAAACACTTGTTGTTTCTTTTATGTGGTGTATAAACTAACCATGAATGTATTTTCTGAGTATTATCTAAAATATTATGGGACTTAAATATCCATATTTTTTTATTTCATGGGGATACCGATTCATTTGTTACAAATTGGTAATGGTTTATTTCACAATATTATCATTATTTGAGATTGTTTACAATTACGTATATATTAGAGAATAATTCTCTTACATGTTTATATTTCCTAAAAATTATTTCAAAAAGATTTTTAATATTTTCCAATTAATATTTCATGTGGTTTTTACCCATTTTTGACATTTTAAAAAATGGTTTGAATGGAATATTTTTATCATTTCAAAAATAAGGTACTTTCTGAATTTTTCAATAAAAATATAGAAGTAATGCTTGTTATCTTGTATGACATGATCAATTTTTTTTACTTTTATGAATAGTTAATGTACTGAATCATCCTTTATAATCTCACAAGGTTATTTTTTAGAGAAAATGTTTTCGTTTGTAATTTTTTACCTATTCGATTTTTTTTTTCAAAATTGAAAGGACATTTTCCTCCAGAATTATTTAAAGTGATCTTTAAAAATTAGCTTCCAAATAGGAAAATTTGTATTTTGATGTTATTGATATTTTACTGGGGATATGATCCAAGTATACCATCCTTATTTATTCTCTCTATGGATTATATTTATGATGGAATGATATTTATGAATTTCATTACTTTTATATAGGTTATGAAATGATAAATTGTTTATGAAATCCATTTCTTTTCATGGGTTATGGTATCATGGATGATTAATGTTCTTGTGGTACACATATGTGCAGTTTTCATTACGTAATGGGTGGGAACTATACATCCATGAAATGCATGGGGTAATGATTTATATCTCATGAGATAAACATGGGTGGAATGGGGAGTGAACCTAGTTTAGTAAGACTAGTTTGGAACAGGGATTGAACTTGGTTAAGTAATGAAAATTTTCCACCATTATAGTATTTTGAGTGACCTTGACAACTACAATGGTTTGGGGAGTTTACCCATTCCACAATGATAGTCTCAAAATATCATATGTTTACCCTTACAAATAATCTAATCTATTAATTGATTATGTTTCATTTTCACCAAGTTATAGTGAAAGGTTTTAAGGAGGATATGTCTAATAAGGGTGTTATATTTGAAATTTTTTTGGGGGATGATATAGATTTTTATAGCCTAATTATTATTTTTTCAATGATCTGTATACATTTTTCTTAATTCTCAAAAACTCTAAACCTAAATGGTCCTTTGATATGTGAGTGATCCAATTTATCATTTTTAAATTATATGTTTTTAAAAGAAATAATTGGGTCAAATTTGTAAATTTTATTTATTCAGCATTAAATCCATAAGTGGGGATTATAGTCTGTTACATTTGGCATCAAAGGAGGGTTTACATAACATTGTAGATTAAGATATTTTCATGACAAGTTATCTTAAGAGTTGTAGATACCATCATGGGTATATATGTACATATGTTCGAATTATTAGACACACCTTTTGAGGTTTTATATTATGAAATTTTTAGGTAACTAATGTTTTTTTGGAGGCATTTATTTTTGAGATAATTTTGAGTTATTACATTTTGGGATGAAATATTAAAGTTATAAGATAACATATAACTTTAAAATATTTATTTATAGTTGAATATATTAAGATTATTTTTGAGGATGCTTCTGACTTTTCTAAAAGTTTTTAAGGATAGTTTTAGAATAAAGGAAAATCCATAGCATGGGTGCCAACCCATCGCATCTGGTAAGGTGGTGAGGTTTGAACCCATAACCAAAGGGAGACATTGGTGCATCACCTGCCACTGGCCTCTGTGAAGTCCCAATTAATATTTAATTTATCTTATTATTTATAAAATATGATGGATAAATTTTATACTCATTTTGGGAACATAATTTTTACCATATAGATAACCATGAGAATAGAAATTGATTTGGTTTTAAGTGATTGATGTTTTTGTGAATGAAGATCACCATTTTTGGGAACCCTATGTGCTAAACAGAATAATAAGTAATTTTATTTTTGGATAAATGGTTGAATTTTATTTTGAAGGCGTATATGATTTTATTATGGATTTATGGTGGCTATGATTATTTATGAAAATGATTATCATATCTTGGATATTATATTATTAGGGAAATTACATTTTTGGTATGAGACTTTTAGAGTGATTGATATTATTTAGAGATAAATGTTAAATTTATCTTGGAAGGTTATTTTATCAAATCATTTTTATTTTTGGGTTTCAATATTTTTCAGGAATTGTTTTTAATTTTAAGGATAGTTATTTATTAAATTATTTATGTTTAAATTTGGGTATTACTTTTGAATTTTGTATATTAAAGTTATTTTCCTCATATGAAAGTTTATCATTTTTTGGATTAGAATTATCTTATGACAACCATTTTTTCAGTGTTTAATATATTAATATTACAGGAATTTCTTATAATCCATTTATGGAATTCATGATCCATGAATGTTTATTCTAATGCTTCGGGTGTGAAAAATTTATTCTCATTATTTAGAAAAAAATTTGATTTTATGGTGGAAATTTAGTAAAGGATAATACTATACTTTTCTAGTATGTATATTTCATTTTGTTGAAAATTTAGGAAGGAAAGTAATTCCCTAACTTTAGGAAAAGTATTTGGAAATAAAAATGTTATTCAATTATATTTATTACCAAGAAATAAATAAACTTTTAATGCCTCATAGATTTATGGTTTCATGGGGGTTAAATTTCTCATGACTAGGTTCTCTATAAATCTCAATCAGTTCTTAGGATCTATTTTTCTCTTCCGTGACCATGTTTTCCTACATGAAAACCTATTATGTGTTACTCTAGATGACCTTTATACTTTCCTTTCTTTTAAAGTGGAAGTGTTATAGACCCTTTTTATGATGTGGGATTTCAACAAAGGTATTTTGAAAATTCAAACCATGTTTACTAAGAATAAGTAAAAAATTCAAGGATGAAATTTATTAAAGGGGTGTGGGGTGTGATATATTGGGATTTTATATGGAAATGCTATCCTCGATAGTGTATACGATACAAAACATTGAGTTTTAACAAACAAAAAAAATGTTATTATGTGAATATTATAACCTAGATGTTAAATTGACATGTATAAAAAGGTATACCTAATTTATGAAATAAATATAAACTTCTTAATCCATACAAATTTACTAGTAATAGATTCTAAAATAATCACATAATTTTTAGATAAGTCATTTTATCCTTCAAAAAATAAATTTTATTCAAAAATTATTTTAATTGATTTTTATAAATAATTTTTGGATTTTTTATAAAATGGGATTGAGAAAATGAAATTCATTTTTAAAATCATCATATCAAAATTTTCCAATAGTGAAAATTTTAAAATTTTCTGAAAAGTTTGATTTTTCTCGGAATATGGAAAATACTTATTTTTATTAAAAAAATATATTTTTAAAGTATTTAAATTGTCTAATTAGGTATTTTATTTGTTTTAATTTTTTATTAGTTAAATTTTATTTAATGTATTTCACTTATGGGTTTTGAAATTTATTTTATACTAGAATTTTGTATAAAAACATTTTATATCTAAAAAGGGCATTTTTCCAAAAATCACTTTTTCACTGAATTTTCATATTTAATTGAATTCTAAAACTTATACATTATGAATTTTGAAAAATATATTTTTTATTTGGAATCATAGGGTCTAATTTTATTAAACAGTTCTCTTCTATTTTTGTAAAATAAGAATATTAACTGTGGTAAAATTTATTACCTCGGTAAAGGGTAAAATGGGTTAATTTGGATTAAAAATAAGTGATAAGGCCAAATATTTTCATCCTATTGGATGAATTTAATTTAAATCTTAACACATAAAGTTTAAAATTGATTAATTTAATAGAAAATTGTCTGTAAACATGACTTAGATATTATTTAAATCAAAGAAAGTGGGAAAATGGCACACTCTTATTTCTAATATGTATAATATTTTGGATATGGGTTTAAAAAAATGACCAAATATAATTATTATTTAGAAATATAAAATATTTGTATTTATTATTTAACTTTATTCATAATTTTTATAAATTAATTATTTTTTTATATGCTATCATAGCACTAATGTAGTAATTATTCAATTAACAGAAAAATCAAATAAATGATATTACAAAAATTTAAAATTGAAATAATATGAGATATTTAATATAATACATGAATTCTCTATATTACCTTTACATTTTAGGGATATAATAAAATAGTTGGCTCTAATTTTACATATTTTCTTGATTTTTTTTAAAATTCAAAATAGTGAACCATATCATAATTGGAAAAACAAATATTTTATTGGATTACTATTCTTTTAAATCAGTTTAAAATCATTAAATTTTAGAAACATAAAATGCTATAACTATATTGTCTAAAATTTCACGAATTTTCTATTTATGGTATTATTAACACTATATATGTAAAAATTACAAACTTTTAGGATTAAAAAACTTGTGATCATATTTAAAATTTAAATAGGTTAACTGAGTGTTAATCAAAATGATAAGATTTAAAGTAACACAAAAGTTTGAAAAAAAATTATTGGTATATTATATTTCAATCCTAAGATATCTTATATTTCAATCCAATTCTATTTTGTGGTATTTTGATATAAAATGAATTTATTATAATTTAATCTTTTGAGAAATTTCAAAAGTATCCCTCACGTCAATTATAAAAGGGAACTTCCTCCCTCACTTACTTGAACTACATAGAAACTTATAACTCGAAAATACTCTGAATATTTATCTTTTACACTTCCCTATACACATTATAGAGGTTCCTTTATTCTCAGAAGACCATCCCTAGGGCCATTTAGAGGAGATCCAAAGGAGACATTTCAAAGAAGAGGCAATCACTCTTACCAATCACTTTATTTTTATAATCTTCGTTACCGACTATGAATACATGATTTATTTCATAAAATATTAAATTAAGTATGATAAATATTCTGAAATGTTATAGTGATTATTAAAAAACCATTATACACTCTCGTTCCCATCAAATAAGAAGTGAAAGTATCTCTTGTGCGTACGTACGGCTTACCGTCTCTACATAGTGATAAAATTCATTTTTCATCACATTGTATTATGGATAAGTATTATGATGGGTTTATTTAATATATAATATATATAATATATTTATGACTCTTTAAATATGAATTAATTTTTTCCTTTCTTTCATTTTATAAATCCAAAAATGAAAACCACATTCATGTGTTTGTATGACCTACCATCTCCTTAAATAGTCTAATTCACATCTATTTACGCTTTATATAAATGAATATAAATATGTATATAATAATTATAATTATACTTAAACCATTATTTAAAATAGGGAAATTATGGGACCAAGACCCAATTATAAAGAGCAAGACTACCGAATCAAAACATGCTTTGAAAACAAAGCAGTTGTCACCAAGAACCATGATTTTAATAAAAAATTATAAATAAATAAGTGATAAGATGTTATAAATAAATAATAAATGTTACTATATAATTAAGGTTAAATAATTATTTTATAATAAATCCATATCTATTACACTAGATGTTTGAAAGTGAATAAATAAAGGCAACACACGAGGTAAGAGATCTCATAACTCAATTTCCATTTATTAGGTTAAATTTCTACATATTTGATTATTTCATGCTAATATTACGTGTTAATGGAAATTTGTTTTTATTATGTTGTATTTAATTTTTTTTATTTAGAGTGGTTAAATATAATTGATTCATATTATTAATTCCCAACTCAATGTTATGATCTTTTTAAGGGATTTTGTCTAACTTTTATTTATATTCAACACATGTCTTATACACTACTTTTTTATTTTGTGTGGTGTATATACTACCCATGAATATATTTTATGAGTATTATCATGAAAATTACCGCATTTACAAATATTAATAATTTTATCTCTCTCATGGGTGTAATGATTCAACAGTTAGCAAAGTGGTAAGGTTTTATTTTCTCAATGTATTAATTATTTAGGATGTTTTACATTTAAGTTTCCACTGGGGAATATTTCTATCCCATGTCCATTTTCTTATTTTTATTTTAAAAATTTATTTTAATATTATCCCATGAATATCTAAATTCATCTTTAACCATGTTTAACTTTTTTAAAAACTATTTTAAAGGAAGATTTTAATCTTTTTCTAAATAATATACTTTATGAATCTTTCAAAAGAAATAGAGAAGGAATTTTGTTAACTTATAAAACAAGATAGACATTCCAACATTCATGACACCAAAATGTCTTGAATCTTCATTTATAGTATTACAAGGTTATTTTTTATTACAATTTTTTCCTTTATAATTTCATTAATATTTTAAAAAATGTTTTCAAAATGGAAATGATCTTTTCCTCATGGATTATTTCAATTGATATTTCATAATCATTTTGGATCTAAGAAAAAACTATTTTATGGAACATATGTTTTATTAGGGATATTATCCAGGGAAACCTTCCTTATTATTTCTGTGGATGGTTTATGATTATGATGACTTGATTGTTATGAATTTTAATACTTTTCCATGGGTTATGAAATGATGACATGTTTCTGAACCCCATTTTTTTCATAGGTTATGGTATGATAAATGATTTATTTTCTTATGGAAAAAATATTTACGGTTTTCATTATGTGATGTGTGGGACCTATATCTCCCTGAAATTCATGGGGTAATGATTTATATCTCATGATATAGACATGGATTGAATGGGGAGTGAACCTAGTTTAGTAAGATAGGGATGGAATGGGGAGTGAAATCTATTCAGTAAGATTCGTTTTCCACCATGATAGTCTTAGGAGTGAACCTTTAGTACTATGATGGTTTCGGGAGTGAACCTATCCCTCTATGAAAGTCTTTTCAAAGATCCTTGACTATAAGTATATGATTTTATATGCTTATGTGTATTCAATAATTTCTTGTAGTATGTTAATGTTATTTTCTCATGGATCATGTTATTTTTTATTCATATCTTATGAACTACCAAGATTTATGTAATGAATACAAAATTATTATTTTTTATAAAAGGGTATAATTTTTAAAAGTTGTGTTCTTTTTCTTATTCCCTTATGCTCATGTTATGATTACGTAATCTTTGATATCTCCTATGTTTATGCTTATTGGGCATTTGAGCTTATCATTTCTTATGTTCCCTTTTACCCAGTTTATGAATAACATTTTTAAGAAGAACATGTCTACGAAGGGACCTAGACATGATGAAATTTTTGGATATGATATAGATTTTTAGGAGCCAATTGTTTATTTTCCCAAGATATGTATGCTTTTTTTCCAAATTCTATAAATCACTAAACCTAAAAGGTCCTTTGGTGTGTTAGTGATTCAATATCTCTTTTTTTACATAGTATATTTTTTATGAAAAAATTTATGCCACAATTTTAAAATTTATTTCATTAGCACTAGATCCAGAAGTGCAGATTATGGGCTTTTACATTTGGTATCATAGGAGGGTTTAGACAAATTTAGAGAGTATGATGTTTTCATGATAAGTTATCTTAAGTGTTATAGACACCATCATGGGTGTACACCATCATATGTTTAAAGTCATAGAGACCCCTTTTCAGTTTTATGTTATTAAATTTTTGGGTGACTAATGATATTTTTGGAGACATTTATTTTTGAGATAATTAAGGGTTATTACACTTTGGGATGAAAAATGAAATGTATAATATAACCTTTATGATTAAAATATTTCTTTAGTGTTAAATATATTATGGCAATTTTGAGGATGTTTCTCACATTTATATAATTTTATAAGGATAATTTTACAAAAAATGATAACTCACAGGATGGGTGAAAACCCATCACATTAGGTAAGTCGGTGAGGTTTGAACCTAATGTTGAAGGTTGACAAGGGTTCATTGCCAACCACTATACTATATTTAGTCCTAGTTAGTATTTAGTTTTTAATTTTCACTTAAATGATCTAATTAATTAAGTTTATGTTCATTTTGGGAACATAATTTTTATCATATATATAACAATGGTATTTGAAATTGATTTAGTTTTAAGTATTTAATGTAATTTTAGATGACATTCGATATTTTGGTAAACCTTCATGGTAAATAGAATATTAAAGAATTTTATTTTAGGAGTAAACATTGAATTATATTTTGGATGCATATGTGATTTTATTATTAATTGTTGGTGGTTCATATATTTGCGGAAATGATTGGAATATCTTGAAGATTATGTTATTAGGGAAATTACATTTTGGGAATGATAATTTTAGTGTGATTGATGTTATTTGGATATAAATGATAAAATTTATCTATGAAGTCTATGTGATAAAATCATTTTGATATTTGGTTTTCAATCTTATTCAAGAATATTTTGAAGATTTTTAAGGATAGTTATTTATTAAAATAAGAAAGTTGAAATTTGTTTGTTACAATTGATTTTTTTATATTAAAGTAGTTTTCCATATATGCTGTTTTTTTATTTTTTGGAATAAACTTATCTTGTGCTAACCTTTTTTTTGTTACTTTAAATATACTAGATTAATTTGTTGTTATCATTTTGTGGAATTCAGGATACATGGAAGTTGGTTCTAGTGCTTCAGGAATGAAAAATCCATACATATCATTTGGAGAAAAAGATGAGTTTATGATTGAAATTTATTAGATATTGAAACTCTAATTTAATGTAAGTATATTTTCTATTTTTCTTGTTATAGGTAGTAAAATAATTCTGCAAATTTGGGAAATGAATTTTGAAACAAAAAAATTATTCGTTTACATTTATTATCGAGAAATCAATAGCCTTATAACCCATCATATATTTATGGTTTTGTGATGGTAAAATTTATCCTGACCATGTTCTCTATCACTCCTTATAAGTTATTGGGAGTTATTTTTCTCTTACAAGATCAATATTTCCTACATGTAAACCTAGTATGTGTTACTCCAGATGATTTTCATACTTTCCATTATTTCTTTTAAAGTGATTGTTTTGTTGACTCTTTTTAGGATGTGAGGTTTCAAGAAAGGTATTTTCAAAATTCAAAGACCACTTACCAATAATAAGTATAAATTGTGAGGGAAAAATTTATTAGTGTGTGTGGGTGGGGGATATAATATCTTGGTATTTTAGAAGTAAAGATTATTTTCAAAAGCATACAAAACACACAATTTTGAGTTTAAATGAATAATAAAATACTATAATGTGATCGTTATAACCTATCCATTAAATTGGAGGATATAAGTAAGAATAAATAATTTAATAAATAAATATAAAATATATATTTAATATTAATTTTTTGGTTAATTATTATAAAATAATCATATAATTTTTAGATAAGTCATTTTATTGATAAATAAATATATATTCATTAAAAATGATTTTTATTTGTTTTTAAAATTTATTTATTATGGTTTTAAGAAATGATTTTGATAAAATGAACTTCATTTTTAAAATAATCATATCAATATTTTAATATGGTGAAATTTTAAAAATTTTCTAAAAAGTTTGATTATTCAATGGATAGTGAAAAATACTGATTTTTATTAAAAATTACAATTTTCATGTATTTACATGGATAATTTTTTTTTGTTTTTAAATTTTTATTATTTAAATTTAATATAAAATATTCAAAATATAGTTTTTAATGGATTTTATACTCTAATTTAGTATAAAAAATTTATATTTTAGAAATGGAATTTTCCCAAAAAACATTTTCTCATTGCATTTTGATGATTTAATTAATTTTTTTAACTTCTGTATTTTTAATTTTTAAAAATTGATTTTATATTTGTAATCAGATGGTCTATATTTATTAAATAGAGCCCCTTTAATTTTGGAAAATATAAATAGTGACTTTGGTAAATTAATTACCACAGTAAGGGGTAAAACAGGTTAATCTAGATTAAAAATGATTGATAAGGCCATAAATTTTTCTCCTATTAGAATAATTTAATTTTATCCTTAACACAAAAAGTTCAAAATTTAGTTTTTTAATGGACACGTATTATTAAAACACTATTCTTTATTACACACTTAAACATGATTTATTACATACACCTAAACATAATATGACTCTGAGGATCGAGAGGTATAGTGTTTTGTGAAATTTGGGACATTATATGACAACTTAAGACTTAAAAATAAAACATATTTATTGAAAAATTTCTTTACATGACCACAACATTCCCTCGTACATAGCATTTCATAGGATAACCTGAGGAAAAACATGTGAAAAGGGTGATCTATAAATCATAGTAAGGGAGTAAACAAGGAAAAACATGAATAATACAATAAATGTTAGGCAATAGGTATATCAATGGATCATAAGAGAAACATTAACAAAAAAACATGATATTACTTGATTATCATTACATGGAAACATGACAACAACATTTAACAAGATATTTGCATGAGGTAAGGCTCATTGCACATGAAACATGAGTAAATCATTATTTCACATGAATTATCATGAGTAGACCCTCATTTCACATAATGTATCATGATATTAATCTTTTCCTAGTGCATTGGAGTGCTATCAGGGAACACCCTTTGTAAACATTTCATTTCATACATAAGTGTGCCACATGGATCATACAATATGGATTCATTAAATATCATTATTTATTCCACAAATAAGAAATGTGGAATACATAAATGTATATCCTCAATAAAAAATTACACATGGATAATGATGAATACCCTTGATATAGAAATTGGTATGGTATTCACTTACACGATGATTTTGTTCTGGTAAATTTTGGTGTAACATCGGCAGCATAATGACGTCAAATAGAAATCACAAAATGGGTTAATGAGAGAGAAATGGATATCTCATCATTTTTACATGAAATTGATCATAAGGGGGTCATGGAACATAATATACCAACATGCATAATTGAATTTAAATGCATAATATAAAAGAATTTCTTGAATGAAAATGAGAAGAGGGAAATTAGTTATAGAATTTCAGCCAGGTAACAGGTGTACATGAGAGGAATTAATGAGAGATAAAGAGGTCTCTCATAATTTAAAATTAAGTAGGGAAGTATTGGGGAGGGAAAAATCATACCCCAACATTTTTAGTTGAAAATAAAAGAGTTTATCAACATAACAAAATTTGGAAAAAAATATGAAAGGAAGAAATCCCTTACTTGGAAGTGTGATCCCAAAGGATTAGGGGAGGCTTGAGAGAGGATTATTGGGAGCTTGTGGAACCTTGGGAGGATTATATAGAGATGATTTTAGGGGTTGGTCGAGCTCGAAATGGTTTTAGTGATGAGGAATGGGAGGTTGAGTGAGTTTATATAGAAAATGAGAGGGAATTCTTTATTATTTAGGTATTGGACACTACAAATTAAACTAATTAGAACCAAAACCCTTCCCATGGTTTTTGCCCATGGTTTTTGACAAAGGGGAGTGGAAAAAATCATTTTATAATACCAATGGACGAACTTATTAAAACATTAGGCTTGCTTATGTATAGGTGAGTCACACTCTCGAGGACATCATCATAAAATGTAAAAATGTTTTATATGTATTGGAGGGTGCACTAAGGAATTATAAAATAAATCAAATAAATCAAATAAATCTAAAAAACATTATTTTAAAGGTAAAACATATATTGGCCGAACATCCATTTTATAGTATTTTATTTCATCACTATTAGGTCATTATTAGTTCATAAAACACATTATATATTTAAACAATATTTAATTTTTACCCAAAAATGGCGTATGTCTAAGAGAATTATGAAAAATTCAGCATTGGATAATTTTTATTTCCTGATTCCAAAAATAATATTCATTTTATCTAAATAATTTTCTAAATATGTGAATTTTTACTTTTAAAATAAAGATGAATATTTATAAAAAATTCTTGGGTTTTGGCAAAAAAACTTTCAAACCTTAATAAAAATTACAATTGTATTCATATAAATTATATGATAATTTATATTTAATGAAAAGTAATTTATTAATAATATTTTATTAAAATATTTAATTCAAAAATATCTTCATTCATCAAAATATATTATTTAATTGAATATTAACAAAAAAAATACTATTTTCTCATTAAAAAACATTTACAAAGTAACAATAATAAAATGAATGTATATTATTTATTTTATACAAAACTAATGCACATAATCATTTTTCTAGGGTCATGTTACATAACTACTTGCTACACCTACATAAGACCTATGGGTAAGGTGTGCGATGGTGACAGACTCTTGGGGAAGCTCGGATAATATTGCTCGGGTGGTAATCTCTATTAACTTCCAATTATTCCATAAGAGATTATGTTCAAGCTTAACATATTGAAGATCAGATTGGGATTGGTCAAGAGTGAAGCATAGTGATGCTACCACATTTACAAGCTCTGACAAATGGGCTTCATATGGATCTATTCTACTGGATGAGGCCATTACTTCATTTGTCTGAGTAAATTGTATTTGTTAAATCCCTATATTTATACTAATCATATGATCCATGTTCAGTGGCTATATTAGTAAAGGAAAAAATTCTCAACAGTATTTTAAAATACAAAAACATAAAACCAAGGAAGTGAATATGTTTTATATAACCATTTTAAGACATTTAATTAGATCAAGAGGAATTTTCATTAATAAATGTTTGGGTTGTTACAGTCTTCCCCCATTAAGAAATTTCATCCTCAAAATTTCCTTTTACCACACTAAAATAGATGAGGGTAACTCTGATTCATCAATTCCTCCAATTACCACATTTATTCTTCAAACTTGTGGTTTCACGACAACACCTTGATGAGGGGTATTGTCATATTTTATAGAACGTTTTCTCTATGATCTATGATCTTCACCGACTTATCCTCATAGAATAGGTCATTATCCAATGGTACCACCTCTGGATTAAGTACATGCGATGGGTCAGGTATGTACTTCCTCAAGAGTGATACATGGATTACATCATGTACTTGAGACCTGTTCGATGGAAGTTCAAGTCAATAGGCCACTAATCCAATGAGATCAATGATAAAAAAAGAGATGATGTACCTTATAAAAAGATTTCCCTTCTTCCAAAATCTTATAACTCTCTTCCATGGTGATATGAAGAGGAATACCACATCTCCAACTTCAAGCTCTTGGTATCATCGATGATTATCATCAGAGCTCTTTTATCGACTCTGAGAAGCTTTAATGTGCCGCTGAATAGTATTAACCTTGCCCACCATTTCTTTTACTATTTCTGGACATAGTAGTTTTCGCTCCCCAAATTGATTCTATCATGCCGATGTTCTTTACCTCTTATCATAAAGGGACTTATAAGGAGCCATTTGGATGCTTGAGTGGAAACTCTTGTTGTAAGAGAACTCAACCAGGGGAATATATTGATCCTTCCTCCTTTGAAGTCTATTGAGCATGATCTCAACATTTCCTCATGTGTTTGTATGGTCCGCTTGTATTGGAAATCAATTTGAGGATGATAATCCTTATTGAGGTTCAGCTCAGTATTTAGAGCATGTTGGATACTCTTTTAGAACATAGAGATGAATCTTGGATCATGATCGGATACAATAAATAGTGGTACTCCATGCAACCTTACCACTTCTCTGATGTATATCTTTTCCAGATGATCCAATGAAAAATTCTCCCGAATTTCAATTAAATGTGATGTATTTGTAAGATGAACCACAAAAAAACCAGATAGCATTGTTTCTTTTGGATGTCTTCATATTTCTGGTGACAATGTCCTTGGTGATGTGCTACTATTTCCATATTGGTAGGGGTAATCATTGCATCACCCCCTTAGACCTCTGCCTCTCAGCCTTCACTTGATGACATAGGAGAACTTTGATGTATACTCATCGATCTCCTTCTTCATGTTATCCCACCAATAATGATCTCAGAGATCTCTATACATCTTTGTGTTTCCTGGGCGAATGGAGAAATTGAAACTATGTGCATCATCCAAAAGTTATTTATTTAACTCAGGATTTTATGGAACACATAGTCTTGGCCCAAATCTAACAATTCATTCTTCATTAACATTAAACTCTCAGGATTTCCATTTTCTGATAGTTTTCGCCCTCTTTTATATTTCCACATCAGGATTTTGAGCATCATCTTACCTTTCCAGAAGAGATGGTGGAGAAATCATTTGTGAAATGATTGATGATGTTAAGTTCTTTACGATTACCATTTCCATATTCATCAAATCTAGGAAGATTGGATCCTTTTTGATTCTCATCAATGAAAGTGTTTCTAGATCCTTTCTACTAAGACCATCTTACACCTTGTTGGCTTTCCCCAAATGGTAGTGAATTGAGTTTTCATAGTCTTTGATTAGCTCTAATGATCTTGTTGGGGCACATTCATATATTTCTATGTGAATATATACTTTATGATTTTTTTATTTGTATATATTTCACATTTCTCCAAAAAGAGGTAATGCTGCCAAATTTTCAAAGTGATGATTGCTATATCCAACTCCAGATCATGGGTTGAATAGATTTTTTTAATGAACATTTAATTGTCTTGAAGAATAGGCAACGACTTTGTCATGTTTCATCAACAAACAACTCCGTACCTTCTTCAAAGCATCACTAAATACCACAAAAAAGTTCACCACTTTTGAGTAATGTGAGCACAAGCCTAGTGATAAGCCTCATTTTCAACTCCTTGAAGCTCTCTTCGTATTCACCACTCCAAGAAAACTTGAATCCCTTCTAAGTTAGCTTGGTAAAATTGTTTTAAAATCATGAGAAATTTCTCACAAATCAGCGATAATAACTAGCTAACCCAAGGAAGCTACAGATATCCATCACAAAATGTTGGCCTTGGCCACCCCTCAATTGCATTTTTCTTGAAGGGATACATAGATATTTCGTTGCTTGTGATGATATAAACCAAGAATAAGACTTCTTTCAACCATAACTCACACTTGCTATACTTTTCATAGAGCTTCTCCTTTCACAAGGTCTCTCGTACAGTTCTTCGATGCTCCTCATACTCCTTGGTTTTTTAGTATATTAGAATATCATCTATAAATACTACCAAAAATTTGTCGAGGTAATATCTAAAGACTATATTCATCATGTCCATGAAGATTTATAGAGAATTAGTGAGTCTGAAAGGAATTACTATGAACTCATAGTGCCCATATATTGTACGAAAAGCAGTATAGGGGATATCCTTTTTCTTCACCCTTATATGGCCATATCCCAAATGCAGATCCACCTTGGAGAAATGTTGTGCTCTATGTAGATGATCGAAAAATTAATAAACTCGTGGATATTAGAAAATCCCCAGGTATAAACCCTTCATCTAGATTCCCCTGTAGTTATTTCTATAGATCTGGAAGCTCCACAAAATCCATTATATATGGATTCTTAGATATTGGAAAAGCCCCATGTATAATATCAATAAAGAATTAAACATCTCTTCTTGGAGGAAGACTAGGAAATTTCTTGGGAAACACTTCAGTGAATTCCCTCACAATAGGAATGTCTTTAAGGATGGTTGATTCCTTATACCCAACAATCTGAGAAAGATACACATGCTCGTAGGGAAGTAATATCCATGCTTGAGATGATGGTGCTAAAGAATATTCATCCTTCTCATTGCACTTGAACAGAATCAGGGGTCGATTCTTCATATGGAGAGTGATTTCCCTATCACAAAAATTTATGTTGGATATATATAGGGAAAGACAATCCATGCCGAGAGTTTCATCAAATTCCACCTGAGGGAGTATGAAAAGGTTCTTCAAGAATTTCAATCCACAAATTGTGATAGGGGAGGAGTTATATTCATGGGTTGAAATGATTTCCCCATTTTCCACTCTCAGCGACATCTATAATTCAATGATTTATCGTAGTGTTGGGATTTTTCTACTAAACGTTTGGGATATAAAATAATGTGTAGAACCAGAATAAAAAAATTAAGTTCACTATTATGGAATTCATAACTATCATACCTATCACCAATTCCTTTTCGGGGTTCTCTTTGACAGTAGTGATGGAAAAAGATCTCCCTTGCTGACTTGGAGGTTGATGGTTGCCTTTGAAAATCCTTGGATTAGGGAACTGGTTTGAAAAATGCCCTGGTTGTTTGTATTTTAAACAATAAAAAATACTTTGAGGGTCGAATGGAGAGTTCCACTCCTCTATTGTAGTAGTAGGTTTTTCTTGTTGGTAGTTAATGGCCAGGTTCCCTTCTCTTCCACACCTAAAGAATTTCCTCATCCCCTTCAGGTAATTCTTTGGTTCTTCTTTCCACACCTTTGTAAAGTGGGCTACTTGAATTTCTTAGCACTACTGTATTTATCCATTGGACCACCAGAATTAAGGTCTATATTCTTCTTCTTATCCCCATGAAATCCTTGAGATTTGGAGATCTCTACTTAGAAATTGAGGGCACATTAGGAAATTTACTCATTGCTATCGAAATGATGAACCTCTAGGGCTTTCCGTAGGCTAGGTTTTAGCACACTAAATAAGTGGTCAATATTGTATTTTTGGGTAATGAAAAAGCTGGAGGCATATTGTGCAATCCTTGTGAAGTTTGAATCGTATCATCCAATGGATTCTTTCTCTTTTTGATTGAGGCAATGAATATCCCTTTCCATTTTAATTCCAACGGTGCACCAACAATATTTATCTATTTTTTACAGAAATCATTCCATTACAATGCCTTGATATCATCTTCAAGCTTCATATTTTTTATCAATGTCCACCATTGATCATCTTCACCCTCTATATGATAAGAATCCATTGCGGCTTGTTCTTTATTGGGGGGGTGAATGTTCCTCTTGAACCATGTTTCCATTAAAAAGATGAGTTAAATGAAAGAGTATTATGAAAATGTTTGCGATTCTCCCTCCCATTGGATTGGGAATCTCATTAGAACAGCCATCACACTGATATTCATATCGATTGTCAGCTTGATTTCTCCTATTAACAGACATTGGCTAGAATAAAAGAAAATTTAGGATTAACACATAAAAATGAATCCAAATTCAAAAAGGGATAACTTATAAATTACATTTATTTACTTAACTTATGAATTTATAGGCTTTAATCTATGTTATCCATGATCTAATTCCCAACATATATGATTAAGGTAATTTTTTATTCCCTTAATAATGGTTCATAATAATCTTATAAATTTACCAAATCATATCCCTAGGAGTATAGTAACCAAGAGTGCAGCATGGCCCATTGTCGTGCACCATTTCCCATTTTAGTCTAGCTCAAAGATGTGTTTTCAGGTTTTACCTCTAGATACATATGTGCTAGAGCTGCCTCTACTTTTTTGTATCCGTATAGGGATGTATTTTATTGGTAAACCACCTAATCTATACTCACCCAAATTTAGGTATGTTTTTATTATAATTAGTCTTATCCCTAAGGATTTCACTAGGCTTTTCTAATCTTATTCCCAAAAATAACTAAACATATCCTTTGATACCGACTATAACTACCCTCTCCTTTAATACAAAATTAAACATGATTTATTACATAAAATTTCACTTAATATTACTCTGACGATCAAGATTTATATTGTATTGGGAAATTTGGGAAATTACTTGACAACTTAATACATAAAAATACAACATATTTATTGAAAAAATCCT
Organism: Viscum album; assembly: GCA_963277665.1. Classification (NCBI taxonomy): domain Eukaryota; kingdom Viridiplantae; phylum Streptophyta; class Magnoliopsida; order Santalales; family Viscaceae; genus Viscum; species Viscum album. Next base: position 755,113,659 of record OY728121.1, on the reverse strand, counting down.
TTACATGACCATAACATTCCATGATACATAACATTGCTTGGGATGACCTGAGGACATACATGTGAAAAGGGTGATCCATAAAGCCTAGTAAGAGAGTAAACAAGTTATAACATGTTAGTAAAAAGTCATGTCAATGGATCATAAGAGAAACATTTACATAAAGGCCTGATATAACATGATTATCATAACATGGATATGTGGAAACAAAATTTAACATGATATTATCATGAGCCAAAGATCATTTAAGAAGGAGAATGAGTGAAACCTCATTGTAATTGAATTATCATGAGTAAACCCTCATTAAACTTAATGTATCAGGATACTAATATATACCTAATGCATTGGATCAAAATCAGGGCACACCCTTTAGAAACATTTTATTTCATGCATAAGTGTGCCAGTTGGATCATAAAATATGGATTCATTAAAAATAATAATTTATTCCATGAATAAGGGATGTGGAATACATAAATGTAACTCATTGATCAATGTGAAAAAAGGTGAATACCCTTGATAGATAAATGGATATGGTATTCACGTACATAGTGATTTTGGTATGGGAGATTTTGGCGTAACATTGGCAGCATAACGACCTCAAATAGAAATAATAAAATGTGTTTATGAGAGAGAAATGGGTATATCATCATTTAAACATGAAATGGAATGTAAGGGGGCCATGTAACATAATATCCCAACTTGTGTAATGGAATTTAGATGCATAATATAAAAAAATTTCTTGAATGAAAATGATAAGAGAGAAATTCCTTACAGAAGGTTGGTATGGTAATGAGTGTACATGGGAAGAATTAATGAGAGATAAAGACGTCTCTCATCATTAAAAAAATGAGGGAATAATGGGGGGAGGTGTGAAATAATACCCCAACATTTTTAATTGAAAATAAAATATTTTAACAACATAAATAAATTCGGCCAAAAAATAAGAAAGGAAGAGATCCCTTACTTGGAAGTGTGATCCCAAAGGCTTTGAAGAGGATTGAGAGAGGATTTTTTGGATCTTGGGAAACCTTTGGAGGATTCTTGAAAATATAGGGAAGGGTTTTGTAGAGATCCAAATGGTTTGAGTGAATCATATTGGGAGGTTGAGTGGGTTAATATAGGAAATGAGAGGGAATTATTTATTATTTCTGTTTTGGACACTACACATTAAATTAATCAAAAACCCAGAAGATCCTATGGTTTTTTCCAAAGGGGAGTGTAAAAAATTATTTTATAAGAACAATGACTGAACTTATTAAAATATTAGTCTTTCTTATGTTGAGGTGAGTCACACACTCAAAAAAATCATTTTAGAATGTTAAAATGTTTTATATGTCTTGGAGGGTCCACTAAGGTTTTTTAAAATAAATAAAACAAATATAAAATCAAATTATTTTAAAGGTAAAACATATATTTTCCAAAAACACTTTTATAGTATTTTATTACATCACTATTGGGTAATTATAATGTCATAAAACACATTATATATTTAAATGGTATTTAATTTTTAGTCCAAAATTCGGCTGTCTTAGAAAATTATGAAAAAATTCATAGTTGAATAATTTATACATCCTAATTAAAAAAATAATATTCATTTTATATATATTATTTTCTAAATATGCCAATTTTTACATTTAAAATAAATACTGACATTTATCAAAAATTCATGGGTTTTGACAAAAACATTATGCAAACCATACTAAAAATTACAATTGTATTCATAAAAGATATAAGATCATTTATATTTAATAAAAAGTAATTTAGTAATAATATTTTATTAAAATATTTAATTAATAATTCCATTAATTCATCAAAATATATTTCATAATTGAATATTAACAAAAAAAATACTATTTGTGCTTTAAAAACCATTTACCAAAATACAATTATAAAATGAATGTATATTATTTATTCTATACAAAACTAATGCACATAATCCTAGTTATAGGGCCTTGTTACTTAAACCCTTATTACACCCACATAATTCCTAAGGGTTAGGTGTGTGATGGTGAAAGACTCTTGGGGTTTCTCGGATAACATCGCTTGGGTGGTAATCTCTATTAACTTCCACTTCTCATGTAGGTGATTCCATTCAAGCTTAACATGTTGAAGCTCGACTGGGCTTGGCCAAGAGTGAAATCTTAGTGATACTACCTCTATTACAAGCCTTAACAAATGGTATTCGTGTGGAGTAATTCTACTGGAGGAGGCCATCACTTCCTTTGTTTGAGTAAATTGGATTTGTTAACGCCCTATATTTATACTAATCATGTGTTCACTGTTCAAAGACTATATTAGCAATAGTAACAATTCTCAACGATATTATAAAATCCAAAATCATAAAAACATGGAAGTTTATATGTTTTATATAACCTTTTCATGACATTTTACTATATCAAGAGGAATTTTCCTTAATAAAAATTTGGGTTGTTACACTTATCCATGAAAATTACATTGATATTATTAAAATCAAAGCAAGGGATGAAATGTCACACTCTTATTTTTCATAAGTATAATATTTTTAATATGTGGTTAAAATAAAGATATTATTGAGTATAAATATTATTAGGAAATATAAATGATTTATCTTCATCATGGTAATTTATTTATAATTTTTATAAATTAAATAGTTACCTTAAATTTTTATACGTAACTGATGAAGTAAATATTCAATTAACATAAATATCAAATAAATGATTTAAAAATATTAAAAGTAAAAGAATTTGTGATATTTAAGGTGATAAAAGAATTATTCAGAATAACCTTACATTTTAGTGATATATTAAAGTAGTTGGTTCCAATTTTACGAGTTGTATTGATGTTTTCAAAAGTCAAAATATTGAATAGTGTCAAAATTGAGAAAAAGGATAATTTATGGGATTAATATTATTTTAATTTTTTAGAAATCATAAGAATATTTTCAAATATAAAATTCATAATTATATAGATTAAATTTAATAAATTTTCCATTAATGGGCCAATTAACACCATATAAATAAAAATTATAACCATTTAATATTAAAAAAATTGTTATCACAATTAAGAATAAAATAGATTAAATATGGGTTAATCAAAACGATAAAATTTAAATTAACACTAAATTTTTTATAAAATATATTGGTTTATGATATTAAAAACTTAACTAATATTATCATAGAATCCATGGATATTTTTTATTTTTATAGAAAATAATTTTATTATAATTTAATCTTTTAATGAAATTCAATAGTGCCCATCACCTTAATTATTAAAGGGCACAACCTCCATCACTTATTTACACTACTTAGATCCTTATATAATGAACATACTATAAAAATTTCCCTTATCCACTTACCTATCCCCATTATAGGTGTTTTCTTCTACTCAAATGACCGACCCTAGAGCCCTTTAGAGGATATCCAATGGAGACATTTCAAAGAAGTGGTAATCGCTCTAACTAATCACTTTCTTTTTCTAATATTCCTTAAATCCTATAAATAAATTGTGTTTATAAAATAAATAATAAATTTTTTATCTTCAATTTTATTAAATGTTGTTATGATTTTGAAAATACCACTATAAACCCTCTTTCCCATCAAACAATAAGTGAAATTATCACTCGTGAGTACGTACGACTTACGATCTCCACTTAACGATGAAATTATTTTTCATAAGCATATTTAATGGGTGTGTATTACGTTGGTTTTAAAGAATATATATTATATAGCAATGCTTTTATAAATATTAACTATTTTTTACCTTTATTTAATTCTATAAATCAAAAAATTAAAACATCTTTCATCCGTACATACGGCCTACCATCTCCATGAATGGTGTAATTTTTCTTATTTCTACTTATTATGAATGAATATAAATATAAATATATAATTATTATATATAATGTTTATAAAATTATTAAAAATATTGTAATTATGATATCAAGATCAAAGTATAGGTTCAAAGATTTCCGAACAGAAAAAAGCTTGGAAAATGAAGCAATTTTTACCGAGAATAGTGATTTTAATATCAAATTATTAATAAATAGGTCATAAGATTTTATAATTGAATAATAAATGGTATTATATAATTAATATTATTGAATAAATTTATATAAAATCCACATTTAGTATACGGGATGTATGAACATGAATAAAGAAAGGCATGACATGTGGTAAGATGTTTCATAAATCAATTTCCATTCATTAGGTTAAAATTCTACTTCATTGATTATGTCATGGTAATATTATGTATGAAATTACTTTTTATTATATTATGTTGTATTTATACTTTTTATGTGGATTTATAAAGGACACATATAATCTTTGCAATTGATTAATTATCACCACATTGATATGATCTTTGTAATGTATTTTTATCTCACTTTAATTTATATGGGACACATGTCTTATACACTACTTGTTTCTTTTGGGTGGCGTATATACTACCCATGAATGTATTTAATGAGTCTTATCGTGAAAATCATGAGATTTATATATCCATATAATTCTATTTTTTTCTTGGGGATAAGTATTCAAAATTTACCAAATTTGTAAGAGTTTATTTCACAATATCATCATTTTTCAGGATTGTTTAAATTTCAGTTTCCATTGGGGAATATTTATCTTCCATGTCCATGATTCCTTAAAATGTTTCTAAAAAGATTTTTTCTATTCTTCTATGAATATTTAATGTTATTTTTCCCAATTTTTGACTTTTTAGAAAATGGATCGAAAGAAATATTTTAATCATTTTCTAAATAAGGTACTTTGGGACTTTTTTGACAAATATATAAAAGTGATGTTTTTTAAATTTTATAGCATGAGTGGATTTTACTTATTTTATATATCTTTAATTATTTGATGTTTTCATTATAAGATTTCAAAGTTATTTTTATAAAAAATGGTTTCTTTATTTTGTGTGAAACCTTTATATTTTAAAAGTGATTTTTAAGAAAAATAGATATAAATAGGGACAAGTGTGTTATCACTCATCATCAGCCATTTGTCCGCTTGGATGGATGGAGACTTTGTTGGATCTTCTGCACTGTGTTTCTGTCCGGTTTTGTCTTGCATCAGGTTGATAGTGCTGTGTTTTTTCGCATGCACTATCGGGTGGGAGGCACGAAAGAGAGATAGGTGTGCTAGAACCTATCATCCAGTCTTCCATCTCCATCTTGGTCTGGATTTGGAGAGTGCTCTACCACGTTGTGTTTCCCGCATGACACAACTTTTTGGCATGGGGGAGAGACATCTCCCTCGACGGATCTCGCCTTGAACGGTCTGAAAGAGGGTGTGATGAGGTTCTTTCCAATTCTTTTTTTCTGTATACTTTGTTTTTTGTCTTCAATGATTTATGTTAACCTTCGGGCTTCCGTTTATGGGAATCTATGCCCTTGTCATGTAATGGGTTGCCTCTTCTCCCAGTCCATTTAAGAGTTTGTTTCTTTATGGTTAAATAAAGAGGGCTTTCCCCTCAACCTTGTTTAAAAGCTATAAATATATCCTCTACTACCAAATGTAGAAACCCAGACTTCTCATATATCGATATTACATATTTTTAGTTTAATATTCGTTACATTATAGAAACACATACCTAAGGATCAAAATATTTTAGTGCCTTTGTAAACTTGTAAAATAATCTTCTTATTTAATGGGATGTATTCAATGAATCCCATAAATATATAACCCTTTAATACCGCTACTTAAAAACCTTTCTTCATAACATGGGAGAAGAATCATAAGAAAGGGTGAGATCAGATGCTCATTAAGGATAAATAGGGGAGATACGTAATCATAACATGGGAAAAAGGGTATGAGAACATGATAATAACATTTAAAAACCATTCAATATATATAAAAGTTCAAAATATTGAGTCATGGAATAAATATTAGATGTTCATAAGAAATGGATCATAAAATAATCCAACAAAATAATCCAGGACATTGAATTTTAAGAAACACATAAGTATAAAAAATATATATGTGGATACACCTCTTTATTGGGACAGACCTACATCCATAGTGGATACCCATTACTCATAGTTGAATGAGTTAACTCCCCAAACCATCATAGTAGTCAATGATGGATCCCAAGACCCTCATAGAGGAAAAAGGTTTTTATTGAGTTGAGTTCACTCCCCATTCTAGTCCAATCTTACTGAACGAAATTCAATCCTCATTCTAGTCCTGTCTTACTCAACCAAGTTCACTCTCCATTACAATAAGGTTTATCCCATGAGATATAAATCATTAGCCAAGGATTTTGAGGAATATATAGGTCCCAAAAATCACAAAATGAAAACCATGCATATGTTCTAAAAAAGAATATAAATCATTTATCATATTAGAAACCATGAAATGAAATGAGTTTCATAAAAATTTCATTATAGCATAAACCATGGAAAAGTAAAAGGTTTCATAAAAATCATTCAATCATTAACATAAACCAACCAGATTCATATTAAGGATGATATCATTAAATTATATTACCAGTAAAACATAATTAATATCAAATAATGTTATCTTACATGGAAAATGATTTTTAAAGGCCACTTGAAATATTTCTTGAGGAAAATATCCTTCGGTTTTTAAAACATTGTTTTAAATATTTTAAAATTATATAAAAAAATATTATTTGAAAAAAACCATTAATTATTATAAAACAAGATTCAAGTTATTACGGTATCATGAAATATATAAATTCCTCTAATGTTCTGTAAGTTAAAAAACACTCCTTTCAATTTTTTTTAGAAATTTCACAAAGTACCTTATTTGGAAAATGATAAAAATATTGCATTTAATCCATTTCATAAAATAGTAAAACATGGGTAAAAATTACCTTAATATTCATATAATAATAGTAAACATATTTTAGATTCTTTTATAAAACATGGACATGGAAGAGAAATATTACCCAGTGAATATGATATTGAATATTATTGAGATTGTGAAATAAGCCATTATTGCTTTAATATAATTTGAATCATAATACCCACGGAAAAAAACATATAAGGATATTTTAATATCATAATTTTCAGGATAATATTCAAAAAATACATTCATGGGTATCATATACGCAATAGAACAAGTATTTTATAAGGCATGTGTCTCACTAAAATAAAAGTGAGACAAAAATAACTTTAAAATATAATATCCTTGAAGTGAGTTTTAATAAAAATAATTGGTTATATTTACTAAATTCAAATCCACAAAAAAGTGTAAATATACTATAAGATAATAAAATGTCATTTCACACATAAACTCCTGAATTTGTTTGTTCAAGTTGAAATAAAATTTATAATAAATATGAATTTATTATACATTTATTTTGTAAACATATATCTATAATACTTTTTATTACTTATTTTTAACATCTTATCACCCGTTTATAAATAATTTTTCATTAATATCACTTTTCTGGGTGATAACTGCTTCGTTTTCCAAGCATGTTTCAGATTGGATCTCTTAGCCCTTATACTTGGACCATGCTCCCATAATTTTCAGATTATTAATCATGGTATTAAAACAAAATATATTAATTATATACATATTTATTATCATTAATAAAAAGTATGGATAGAAAAATGAATTACACCATTTATGGAGACAATAGACCATACATACACATGAACACTCTTTCCATTTTTCATTTTGTGGAATGAAATAAAGGTAAATAATAATTCAAATATAAATAATAATTATATATATATATCATATATGTTCATAAAAATCATCCTTATTTATATACATGGGAAATATAAGTAAAAAATGAATGACATTAGATAATGGAGATGCTAGTCCATACGTATGCACGAGTGACGTTATCATTTCTAAAAACATTTGATGTTTATTAAATAGAAATAATATTATCATCCCTGAAGTCTAATTAATTAATTAATATAATATTTAAACTTTAAACCCAACATAATTACGATCTATAAAATATGTTTCTGAAAATTGAATTGTATCGCTACATGGAAAGGATAAGCCATACGTAAGCACGAGTGAAACTTTCTTCTCATATTTGATAGGAAATAAGGTATATAATGATTTTTTCATAATCATAATAACTTTTAAGAATATTTAGGATACTGAATTTATTATTTTTTGATAATTATCATAGAATTATAGGATTCAGAATAAGTGTTGGAAAAGAAAGTGATCTATAAGAGTGATGACATCTTCTTCGAAACGACTTATTTCGATATCCTATAAAGGGATCCATGGTTGGTATTTTGAGGTGAATTGAACGTAAATTACTAGTATAAAGAATTTTTTAAGGTTAATGGGAAATTTTTTGTTGATATGGATAGCTCAATATGGTGTCAAGAAGTAAATTATAAGAGTACCGTTTTATAATTGAGGCGAGGGGCTCTTTTGGAAATTCTCAAAATTTTAAAATATAATAAGATTATTCTAGATCCAAATGCTTCCAAAAATCCCATAAATTCACAGGGTATGAATTTTTAGACCATATATTAATCTATATATGTTTATTTAATATTTTTATGATTTTTAAATAATTTAATAAAATATCATATTCATGAATTATCATTATTGTCAATTTTGACACTATTAATCACTTTGACTTTAATAAAATCAATAAAACAAGATAACTTCAAAAACAAAACACTTTCAATACATTCCTAATATATCAAATTCATCTATATAAATTCATAAATGAAATTAATTATCTCAAATAATATTTATTTTAATATTTATAATATCATTTATTTGATTTTCTCATTAATTGAATAATTATTGTGTCATCGTTATTTAATTATTTAATAAAATTATTTCTTAAAATAATAATAATAATATTAAATTAACATGATGTAGATAATTATTTTATATTTTAAAATATTATAGTTGAATTTGTATTCAGTATAACACTATATTAAAAATTTTATATTTACTAAAATTATTGGGTCACATACATCCTAAAGACCTTTTTGTTTTAGAGTTTTAAAGAATTAGAAAAAACTCTTATATATTTTAAAAAAATAATTTTTTTCCCATGAAAATATTTATCATATCACAAAATTTATTCATGTCTAGAACCACTTTAGACATATACTACATATAATGTTTCTTTATAAATTAGGAAAAAAGAAACATAATAAATGGTGAGCTCAGATGATAAGTATGGGTATCTATAATGATTATGTAAGAATAACATGAACATAAGGGCATATGAACATAAAATTGAAATTATACCCTATTTATCAAAATAATAATATTTATTCATGAAGAAATCTTAGATGTTTATAAGACATGAATCATGAATAAATCAAAAAAAATAATCGATGATAACATAACATAAGACATGGAGTTATGGAAAACTCATAAGCATAGAAAATCCATTGGAAGTTAAACCTCATGGGAGGGACATACATCCATCCCCAGTGAAAGACATTTACTCATAGTCGAATGTTTACACTACCAAAACCATAATATTAAGGAAGGTTCACTCCCAAGACCATCTTTGGAAATAAATTCCTTTAATGAACTCAGTTCAATCCCTATTATAGTCCTGTCTTACAGAACCGAGATCACACATCATTCTAGTCATGTATATCTCATCAGATATAAATAATTACTTAATGAATTGAAGGTATATATAGGTACAAACCATCATATAATGAAAACTGTACATATGTGAGACACAAAAACACAAATCATTGTTCATATCAAAACCCACGAAAAGAAATTGGTTTCATAAATATTGGATCAAAACTTAACCCATGGATAAGAAATGAATTTCAAAAAAATTTCATCATTTCATTATAAACATAAACCATATAGAGGAATAATAAATATGGTATTCTTGGATAATATCCAAATTAAATAATAATTAAAATCAAATAATACAATTTAATATAAGAAATGATTTTGAAAGATCAATTATAATATTTCTTATGGAAAACAACTTTTCCATTTTAAAATCACTTATCTTTAGGAAAAATAAAGCATTTATAAATGAAAAAAATTTAATTTGAAAATAAACTTGTAATATTTTAATTCAATAATCATATAATTTAAGATTCATAATGTTTCGAAAATCTCCTCATGCAGTATAAGTTATAAAAACAATATTTTGTCACTTTTATAAAAAAATTCATAATGTACCTTAATTGGAAAACGATGAAGGATCCCATTAAAAAAACTTGTAATAATTAAAATAAGGATAAAAATTTTCATTAAAAAATAATTTTGTAATAGTAAAATAATTTTTGAAAACATTTTTAGAAAATTTGGATATAGAAGTTAAATATTCCACAATAGAGACTTAAACATAAATAATACTAAATAAAGATGATATTGTGAAATAAACCCTTACTACTTTAGTATCATTTGAATCGTAAACACCATGAAATAAAGAAACATATATAGATATGTAAATACCATAATATTCAGGATAAGATTCTTGAAAGCAATTCATGGGAATTATATAAATCACTAAAAAGAAACAGGTAGTTTATAAGACATGTGTCTTATATAGTTAAAAGTGAGACAAAAATACATTACAAAGATCATATAATTGAGGTGAGCATTAATAAAATGATAATTTTATATGTAACAACTATAAGTCCATAAGAAAAAAATAAAAATAAAAAATAATACATTCAAAATTAATTTCACACATAATGTCACCATGACATGATCAATGAAGTATAACTTTAACCAAATGAATGAAAATTGAGTTATGAAATCCCTTACCTCAAGATTTGCCTTTATTAATTGATGATAAAAACTTTGGTATAATAAATATGGGTTTATTTTAAACTTATTACATTACATTCATTATATCATTACATATATTATTTATTTATAATATATTTTTTTTTGGTTTAGAAATAATTTTTTTTATAAAAATAACTGTTCTTGGTGATAACTGCTTCATTTTCCAAGCATGTTTCAGTTTGGAAGTGTTGGTCCATATACTTTGATATTGGTTTCATAAATTCCATAATTTTAATCATGTCATAAGAAAAATATATAATTATTATGTACAAATTTTTATTTATTCATAGATAGTTGAAATAGAATAATGAATTACACCGTTCATGGAGACAGTAGGTTGTACGTATGCATGGAGAATGTTTTCATTTTTTGATTTACAGAATGAAAGAAAGGTAAATAATAATATATATTTAAAAATAGTTATTATATTATATATATAATATATATTTATTAAACCCATAATAATACCAATCACTAAAATATGGCGATGAAAAATTATTTGTATCGCTATGTGGAGATGGTAAGTCGTACTTAAACACGAGCGACACTTTCACTTCTTGTTTGATCTGAGATATGGTTCATAATGTTGTTTTCATAATAATAAAACATTTAAGAATATTTATTTTTTCAAATTAGTTATTTTATGAAAAATATCAGGTATTTAGAGGATTCAAGGAAGAGTATAAAAATAATGTGATCAGTTGGAGTGATTACCTCTTCTTCAGAGCATCTCCTTTGGATCTCCTCTAAAGGGCTCTAGGGTTGGTATTTTAAAATAGAAGAACCTATATAATGTATATAAAGAAGTAGATAATAGAATTGTTTTGAGTATGGTCGATATATAAGGCTCAAAGTAGTGTAACAAAGTGAGAGAGGAGGTTCCCTTTTATAATTGAGGTGAGGGGCACTTTTGGTATTTCTCAAAAGATTAAATTATAATAAATTAATTTTCAATCATAATATAAAAAAATTAACATGTATTTAAAGATAATATAATTTATGGTTTTAATATAATAAAACAATTTATTTCAGAAATATTTGGGTGTTATTTAAAATATTATCATTTTGATTAACCCTTAGTTAAACTTTTTTTATTTTATCTATGATGAAAAATTTGTTTATATTAAAAGGTTCTAATTTTTTACTTTTATGGTGTTAATTAGACCATATATGGTAAATTTATAAAATTTTATATGATATTATAATAAATTATTATTATTTTTTTTATTATTATTTAGAAATAATTTATTAATTTATTAATCTCATAAAATATCCTTATGGTCAATTTTGATAATATTAAATATTTTGAATTTTAAAAACATCAAGAAAACATATAAAATTACAAAAAAATATTTTATTGTCCCGCTAACAAGTCAAGGTCATATAAAGAATTCGTGGATCACATTAAATATCTCAAAAGTATTTTTATTGTAATATTAATTTTATTTTTTATTTTATTTTTCTCTTAATTGAATAATTACTGAATTAATGTCGTGTAATAAATTAAGGTAATTATTTAATTTATAAAAATTATAAATAAATTCTTATCATGAAGATAAATATTTTATCTTTCAAAATAATATTTAGAGTCAAACATATCTTTAGGTTAACCACATATTAAAAATATTATACTTACTAAAAATAAGAGTGTGATATTTAGTCACTCTTTTTGATTTTAATAATATCTAAGTCATTTTCATTGATAGGTTTTTTTCATATAACTAAATTTAGAAATATATATTTTTATGTTTGAATTAACATCGTCAAATAAGAAATATGATTAAAAGGTATGGCATTATCAGTTATTTTAAATCCAGATTAACCCATTTTACACTTTACCGAGGTAATAAATTTTACCACATTTACTATTAATATTTTCCAAAAATAAAAGAGAAATATTTACTTAATGTAGAACCTTTTATTCCAATTATGATATACATTTTTAAAAATTCAAAAAACGAATGTCTTAGAATTAAATTAAATCAAAAAATGTAATGAAAAATATTTTTTTGGAAGAATGTTCTTTTTTAAATATAAAATGTTTTTATATTAAATTCAAGAATAAAATCCATTTCAAAATCCATAATTGTAATATTTTAAATAAAATTAAACTAATTAAATTTTAAAACAAATAAAAAAACATAATTTGAACCTATAAATACTTGAAAAATATACTTTTTAATAAAAATTGGTATTTTTCACTATTCATTGAAAAATCAAAATTTCATGGAAATTTTCAAAATTTCTTCGTAGAAATTTTTTTATATGATTATTTCAAAAATGAAGATAATTTTATCAAAAACATTTAATAAAATCTCTAAATATATATTATAAATATCAATTAAAATCATCTTTGAAGAAAATATATTTTTTGAAGAATAAAATGACATATATAAAAATTATGTTATTATTTTATAATAATTTAATAATAATTTTATATTGAGGAGGAATTTTATATTTATTTCATAAATAAATTATTCATATTCATACCTACCAATTTAATAACCAGGTTATGATAGGTAGAAAATAATATTTCGTTATTTATTTAAACTCGATGTTGTATATCTTGTACACTATCAATGATGGACTATGAAGATGGTCCTAAACTCGTATAAGCATGCAGTAATAAATTAAAGTAAAACAGTATCATGTTAAGTGCTGATTCAATGTAAAATATTATTTAATCCTCCTAAAGTACCTTCAATGAATGGATATTGTGTACACATTTTTATCTCTTAAAAAATCAACCTTTTATTTCTAGAAACTATCTTTCAAAAATTTAGGAATTTATCTCAATGTTTTGTTATATTTTTACAAGAAAAAAATAGAAATATTTATAGATATCCAAGAAAAAAATTTTAATGCTATGAATTATGAAACAATTATTGTATAAAATAATATCTAAAAATAGAGGATAAAATCATATAATCCACTCCTCAAAATCATCAAATGTATCTTTAAGATATATACACACCTCAATCGCATTGCAATGTCATGAATTATATCACACCATAATTAATTTTTGCCTTATAATACTCAATGATAATCTATATATTCATCATGATGTGATGGGAAATAACTCTGTTGTGTTTCCATTATCTCAAATTCTGGTATCAAAAAAAATTCTTATGGTTTGTTCATAGAGACATAGAATTAAGTACTTTAACTTGATACTTTAAATTATCATAATAATTCTTCCTAATAACTCCCAAATGCATTCCCATACCAACTAATCTCTCTTAATAAATTTATAACATATTATTATGGTGTACCGCCTTTATAACACTGAAGGCCAAATATCAACATATAAAAACCATCCAAATCATAAAAATCAACTATTATCTAAAAAAATGAATTGTAGAGTCATTTTAATATATTTTAAACATACTTATTCCAATAGAACATTGTGGTGTAATTAATTACATGTCAAAAAATTATTTTTTAATACTCCGGAATAATATATTCATTTAACTCCTTCATTTCTATAATCATACTCTAACTAATATGTGAACATGCTTAAAATAATTACAACATAAAAAAACTACTTAGCTCATGAATAAAATATACCAGAAACTAGTCATTGTATTCTACCAATGTGAATGTTATTTAAACACCACATTAATGAATATGGTAGTGTTTGTGAGAGTATTATTACCCTCATTATAAATTAAAATACTATGATAATGATGCATAAAATGAGAGATTATCAACTCCCCTACTGTGAATTCACATCATTAGAGATCATTATGCATGATCATATATTTAAAAGATACAATAAATTAGATCCAAGATGCATGTATCCAATTAAAGTTACCATTTAACTTCAAAAACATATATATTTTATGGTTATAGTGAATAATAAACTATTTAGGCAATAAATAATATTCCAATTTTTCCAAGAATTATTTCAAAGATTAAAGCTCTTTATTATAAGTTTTAAAATTAAATATTTACCCATATTTTTTCTCAAAAAAATAAGTAATTGAACATGAATCTTGAGTAAAAAAGGACCAATATCACCCCTATATATATCATAATAAATTAGAAAAACTATTATGAAGTCTAATGAACTTTATTGTGGTGAATTGGTCATATTTTATTGTAATTTCTGAAACAACTTTTCCTATTTTCATATAATTTTTAAAAAATAAGTTTTGTTAATAGGATCATCAAGAGGTACTATGATTAATGAAAAAACCTTAACAAACATCATATAATATATTTCTAATTGATGAATACTCCTAAACACTATTTTATATTTCAAAATTTTCTAATATTAAATATATTTTACATTTTTCCCATTTATAAGAACCCATTAGACACCTAACACAAAACCCAGAAGTACCATAGAATATATGAAAATAGTTTTTTTTATATTTTCATTGTTTTGATTATCAAATTAAGGTTATTAATTATACTATGATATCATAAAAATTTATAAATATGTATTTTATAATGAATGAAAAAGGTCACGATTCATTAAGTTCATGAATTTACTTGGTGGATTAGTATATATAAAAGTCATAACTCACTACTCATGTAAACTAAAATTAGTTTTAAAATCAATTTTATACCTATCACCTTTTTTATTATAATTTCGGTTTTTCCACTCCTAAGGTCATTTTTTTTTAAAACGGGCAGACCCATATAACTCATTAAAAATGAAATCATGTCATGGGATATAATAAAAATACTTAATTTGTTTTTTGATGGCTAAAAAATCTATGCATATACACCATGAATTATCCTTATTGTAGACTAGAAAATTAAATTACTCAAAATTTTCTTTACAAATAATTTCCTCATGAGTTATTTAACTTGGTGTTGGATACATCTTCCTTCATATGAATTATCTCGATATTTTAGCTTATTCGGAATTGAAGATTCATGCATGAATTCAGTCCTATAATTACTGCCTCTTAAAGTGGGAAACCCATCATGTTTTTTATTAGTAAAAAAACCATAATATTTTTCATCCATGAAATAACACCTTAGGGTTTGGAAAAATGAATTTCATTAGCGGAAAATTATTTATATATAATAATGTGTAATGAAACTTGCTCACTCAAAATTTCCCTCTTCAAATCCCTTTTTCTAGAAAAATGATTAATTTTATTTCTCTATACTCCCACTCTCTTATAAATTTTCTTCCCCCACTGCTCTGTTATATTGAATTTAATTAATTTTTTTCTCAACCAAACACACCTTTATTATAAATCACCTTAATTTTCCCCACATTTTTTTTATTTTTTTTGTATTCATCCCCAATCATTTAATGAACTTCATATTATTTTATTATACATAGGGAATTTAATATATTTTTTTCTACTAAAAACTAAGGATAAATAGATAGTATATCAAATATATATAACCCTCCATTAAAATTCCTACAATCTAAAAAGTAGAAAATGTCCCTCATATATAATAGAAAAATCTTAAACCACATTATATTGATATTTTATAGTGGAAAAGGAAACTATGGATTTATTTATTACTCTCACCACCCCACCTTCGTTCAACCATTAAAACCTATAGGGCCTAGGATGTTTAATAGTAGGTAAACTAAACTTCTCCACCAATAAGGTACTAGTCATGTTAGTACAACTCCCACTATCAATGATCATGATATAAATCTTGTCCATGATGTTGCATCTAGTTTAAAAAAAAGTATTATATTTAAACTAATCATGATTATATATCATTTTATTTTTTTAACTCTCATCTCGACAAATGAATCTCTATTAATAGTTTTTTCAATTTCCACACCCAAAAACCTTGAAATATAGAATTTCATCTTTACTAGAGATCTCACAAAAAGTGTCACCATTATTTAAATCAATAACTATTGAGATGAAATATGAAAAAGTATTTGACACTTGATATCATTTATAACTTTATAATTATATGTGAAAATGTTTTTTTAGCTTAATCCCTTTGTTTTGAGAAATATATAAATACTCTTTCTTTTTATTTGTTCAATTTATAGGTTAACGTGGAATCATTCCAATTAGGTTTCAATGAATTCATAGAACTTTCAAGATTAATTTTTGAGTTCAATTACCTATCAAAAATTATTTATTTATTTAGTAATTTCTCTATGTTAAATTAAGTTGGAAATTACACCACATCTCTATTCTCTAGATTTAATGTATTAGTAATCTATCCATTATAGTTTCTCAATCCTATACAATATTCACTCAAATAATTAATATATCCATCTTCAGAAAGTATTCCTCTACACCCATGTCACTATTCATAATGAATTTAAACATTAAATATATATTAATATAGTATTTACTAAAAATATACCTTTTCACATATTACTACCCCATCTCTTCCCAAATTTGAATTGGTGTTTCTCTATTACTTTGTTGACTTACTTGAAGTTAGTAAAAATGAATACTTTAACATCCAATTAATTCCATATCATTTAATAACAGATTATAATACTTTTAGAATTTGTGAATCTAAAAATAATCAACAAATTTCCACTCCCACTCCAATTATATTTCTAGATAATTCTTTAATTAAATGGATGGAAGTTCCATTTTAATGTTTTATAGGTTATTTTCTCTTCTTATAGCATATTGATTTACTTTGGAATTATTTTTTAATAATAAAATTCATCACCCATTTCATCCAAATATTTCCTTTAGATTATATTTTATTGTAAATATGGTTTCAATTCATCCAATCTAGCATTCAACCATATAATCTTGTAAAAAATTGATTTCTTTTAAAATTTATGAATAATTTCATTTTGTAATCCCTCACTCAACATTTATTTATCAAAATACTCACAATATATTTCACAAGATACTTTTTTTAAAATCACAAACCATTATTTACAATTTATAGGAAATTTTTTTAGTCCATATAAGTGGATTTAAATAAAATTAGGGGATACAACACATTAAAAGTTGACGAATTAAAAACAATTTACAAATAAGAAATGTAAAAAGAGATTGAATTAATAGAAAAACATAAATAAAAGGGGTAAAAGAGAGTGAATGAATAATTTTTATTAATAAATATAATAAAAGGTATTATTGCATTGGAACTCCAACCATATCTATGATCAATTAAGAAAAACAATGTGCATTAATTTTTTTCTTATTTTTTTCTTTGTGCCTTTTTTGAAATAATAAATTCAAGATTGAGTAAAAAAAGATATAATGATATTGGTGTGTGAATTATATCAAAATATAAAAACAAAATCAAATTATTCCAAAATATTGGAGAATATTTTATTTCTATAATTCCAATATTAATATATCTTCTTAATTTAAAAATTATAATTCAAGTGAAACTTGACATAGAGACTGATTTATTTTTGATATGAAAAATAGTTGAATGAAATTTATATTTATAATTTAAATGATTATAAATTGGGATAAAATTTTATATTTTGAACAAGTAAAAAGAAATATCAACTGTACAAAAACTAAAATAAAAAGTGTATGAAAATTATAAAGAAAAATGTGATGGCAATTTGTGATAGCCAAATACAATGGAAATTAAGATTACAAAAGAAGTAGAAAAAACATAAATATATGTTCTTTATATCTCATATATAATACCAAATGATAAAATATAATACTTTTTTTTGAATTCGTTGGTACAATAGAGAAATTTATGTGATGAAAATAGAGAGAAATTAATAAAGGTAATGGGATCTTATAAAGAAAAAAAATATTATGATCAATTAAGACCCCAAGAGAGTTTCCACATAAAACCCTAATTATTAAGACACCAAAAATTATAATCATTAACTTTATAAGTTCACCCTTAAATCACCTAATTTCATGAGAAAAAATCATAATAACCTTCAAAAATGTATTTTTTAATAAGGTAAACAATTTATAATAAATATAGATATTTATTTCCAAATGATAGGCACAACTATCAAAGGCATAGTTTTATTAAGAAAAAAGTATAAATTAAATATTTATACTTAATTTAACGTATACATGGATCAATGGTAATTTATTATCACAAAAAACATTGTTTCACATAACATTGTATCTGAAGATTCCCACCAAGACTTTTATTCCACGTGAAAACAAGTGTCCCTGAAAATTTGAATTTGATGGATTACTTTATAAAAGTTGACATAAATCCATATTATCCCTTTGGTGGGATAAGAAAATTTAATTTTGGCATTGAATAAGTCTGATTATATTTAATTTTATCCTCTTATTCTTCCATGTTAGGAATCTTATTGTAAATTTAAAATTATTCCATGTAAAGGGTCTTTTATCCTCGTTAAAATTACTCTTGTCACTGGGAAACCAATTATATGTTATATGTTTATTTAATTGATGGTGTTTGGGTATTTAACCCCTTATCCAACAATGAACTGTCCATTAATTTTACATTCAATGAAATGTGATTAATTATCATTACCTTTATTTCTGTAACTTGTTTCCTTTTGATCAACGACTCCCTATTTCATGATCTCCTATGTCTTATTGTACCAAAGCCTTTCTTTAATGGGTTGTATTATAAATATGAATGAAGTAATAAAACATGAAATGGTGAGTTTAAAATAATAATTATTTATGTGTTATCTTGGTTATTAAAACCACAAAATAGTGTTCATGGTGGAATAATATGGGATATCATTTGGCCGACCCTCCTTTGATTATTATCATGTTCCTTCATCTTATTGACACATCATGTGATGATATGTAAATAAGTTACTAAAATTTAAATTATTTCAATAATAACATAATAATTTTTTTGAAATACAAAGGGTTTAGTATTTTCATAATGTATAAAACATTAAAAATCCATGAGTATCCATATTCAATGACTCATGCCTATAAAATAAAGTTTAGGGACCTAATTTTATTATACAGAAGTATATTATTGAAGATAAAACTCTCTCAAATTTAATTTATTCCTTTAAATTTATGGTGATGGTGAAATGAATCCTTTTTTATTTAAGGTGTCTTACCCAAGGGTTCAGTAATTCTTTTAGTAGTTGGATACCTTCATAGGAAATAACCAATTTTTTTCTTCTAAATGAGCACAATCAAACTTATGACAACTCATATTTTTAATACACTTTATTTCATGATTTTTTACATAAAGATAAAAATAGTAAAATCCAAAAATATTTATATCTATAGTGTCTCTGGACAATAAGATATAGATCATAATAACTTGAAACTGAGATATAATGACATTATTTAAAACCCCAAAACATGGCCTTAAAATTCTATTGATCTTTTAAAACTATAAGGGATAATTTGGTGGTGTATATAAGATAGGGGGGATCTATAAATCCTTTTAAGAGAATAAACATAGAATATAATAATGTAAATAAATACATGTGTGTAAAAAAGAATACTCGATATTTGTGAATCATAATCATGAACATTGAATCATTGTATAATATGATAACATGAAGGAAAAATAATAATGTGGAAACAACATAAGAGATGATATCATAAGAACAAGTGTAGTCTAACTACAAAGAAATCATAATATAGTGTGATTAGGCTAACCTCCCATGCACTATACATATTATCTCATGATATATAAACACTTACCAAATCAATAGAGGTATATATACTTCTAGGATCACTGATCACATTCATATTATGTACATGATTTTTCTTCACCTATATAATAAAACATTAGAATTTATTTAATCACATTTAACCCCATGATTAAGTAGTTTGTGTTTTATACGTAGATGTACCAAATAAAAAAAGGATAGGTAATTATAGGTGAATACCCTTGTGTGGAAAAAGTTATGAGTATTCAATACACAAATATTTTTTCATGAAAAATCATTTAATAATTTTGGAAGGATAATTTGTGTACATAAATGTTCTTGGAAGGGATTAATGTGAGTAAAAGGTGGTATCTCATTATTTGGAAAAAAAATATGGACAATAAAAGGATTAGTAAAAACATATGTTAGGATGAAAAATTGGAATTCAAATGGCTTAATACAATGATAGTTTTTTAATAAATAGGAGGTGGAAGAGAATCCCTTAACTTGAGTGGGTTATTCTAAGAGATTGGAAAGAGCTTCTTAAGAACTATGAAACCACATGGGAAGTAATTAGAGAGGTAGAGGGAGAGGAAATTCATGGAATTTTTTTTTATTAAAGTGGAATGTGAGTTTGTGTGGGTATTTATATAAAAATATAGGAGAATATTTTGTCAATTTATAAACATAGGTTTTGGACTGTACTTGATAAAATAATAAAAACCACAAACATTACAATAGTTTTTTCCCATGGTTTCAACCAAAGAGTAGTGGTTTTAAATATTTTATTAGGATAAGGATTTAAATACTTAAAATAATTACATTTATAATGAGGAAGCGAGTCTTATACATAAATAATTTTTTAAAAACATAATATATAATATATGTATTGGATGATTCATTATAGTTTTGTAAAATTAATAAAATAAATTAAAAAACACATTATTTTTAATGGTAAATAATTTTTTTGCTAATGGATGGATTTCATAGAATTTATCACATCAATAATGGGCTATTATGATGTCATTATACATATTAGACATTTATACCGTATTTAATTTTTACCCAAAAACATTTGTTGTCTCAGAAAGTACAGAGCAATTCACCATTGGATGAATTTTATGTTATGATTTTAAAGAAAATATTTATTTGGCAAAATAAATTTTATCAATATGATAATTTTTATTTTTACATAAAAGCCTTATCTATTGGAAAATACTAGTTTTTACAAAAGTAACACCTTTTTAAATCTTATAAAAATTGCATTGGTATTAATTAAATTAAATTATCATTTATATATGAATAAAATTTATATAATATGAATATTTATGGATATTTTTATTTATTTAAAAATTCTTGAATTTTTTATTTTTTAATTGATATTATATATTTACCAAAAATAAAATTTTGGCTTTTTTGTATCAATTTATTGTATTAATCTAATTCTATAATCATGTGTATAAATTAATTATAATAAGGGATAAATATAATAAATATTATACTTAAAATAAAATTTAACAATTCATACTGATAGGGTTAAGATACATAACACCTTATTAAACCAATGTAGACCCTAAGGGAAAGGTGTACGATGATGGTACTTTCTTAGTGTTGTTAAGTAAACATGGTTTGGTCCATGATCTCAATAAACTTAAACTTATCCCATAAATAGTTTTTCTCAAGTTTTAGTTGTTGAATTTCAACTTGGGCTTGGTCAAGGGAAAATACCAATGATGCCATGTCCTTCAGAATCTCCATTAAATGGGATTAATCGGGTATGATGCTACTGAAAGAGGATATCATTCCTTCCTTCTATTTCAATTAGATATTATTATTACCTATAATATATAATAATATTAATGGTTACACAAGAGAAGCTATGTTATCAATGGTTATAATGATTAACAATATTTTAATAAAAAATTAAAATTATGGAGATGTTATATATCTATCTAATGTAACAAATGAAATATAATTTTTTTTCTATAAATACATTACATAATTGGAATTTCATTCCTAAAAAAGGTAATATAATTTATAAATGGGTTAGTTGTCACATTATTCTCCATTTCTGAAACTTATCCCTTGAAATTTAATTTTATACCCTAAAATAAACAAGGTTACTTTTGTTTCATCACAACTTCTAGTTTGTATTTTTCATTCTCAAACCTATGATTTTGCTCCAACACTTTGACAAGGTCAGTTTTCTTATTCATAGAACTTTTTACCTATGATCTAAGATCATCACTCACTTCTACTCTTATAAAATATCCTTTTGTATAGGTATGACCTATGGATTCAGTGAATGAGAGGGGTTTGGTATACACTGATTTAAGAGAGATAAATGGTATTTTAAATCTCACTATCTTAGGTTGTTTTGAATGAAAAAAACATTTTTTTCTAATAATTAATTTTGATAGATTTCAGTGTTTTTTTTGAATTTTATCATGGAGGTTATAGACTAAAAGTGGTCTTAAAAGGGTCCTAACAAGAAATTTGGGAGCCTCCAACATGTAAGTTTGAGTGGTGACTTGGTGGTACCTGAATAGAAAACTAGTTATGACCATGTTCCAATAGATACCTTGTGGCACCTAAGTAATAAAAAATAGCCATTAGAGAGCCCCCCTCAAGACTTAATTGAACCCCTAATGGATCTAGAATCCCATCAGAGGCACCATAATGATCTAAAAATAATTAGAGGCTATAAATACACTAAAAAGGGTTCTTTGATGACATTAGTTACATTTAATATCAATTCTATATCCAAATTGTGTCAAATAACACTCTCTATTATGTTCTCTTATAATTTTATTACCATCAATAATTTTGTTATTATTATATATTTCTAGATAAGTGTGAGTGTGATTAATTGGGAGTACATATAGAAAGTATATTCTTTGTGTCTCTTACAGTTCTTCATTATTCCTTAAATAATGTGGGTATTTTGTTTTTTCTTGGTCATTAATGAAAGAGGAAAATGGTTCCCATCCACAAACATTAAAATGAATATTTTTTGGGTTTCTTGGTAGTAATGAATAAAAACCAATGGTATGACTTATTATAATGGTTTTCCTACTATAACAACTAAAAGAAACAATTTAGGTTTCTTTTTACAATAATTTAAAATAATAGTTTAAACTAATGACTCTTAAGGTTACTTGAGAGGTGCAGACATATGAATTCTTTATGGATTATTACTAAATTACTTTACCAATTGGTTGTGCCTTTTATTTTATATTAATTATTCTATATAAATTAAATTTAATTAATTTTTTATTGATTTAATTGTTATAATTATATGAAATTTAAATTTAATTTCAATTTTTTAAAAATAAATTCACCTCGTCTTACCATCTCAACTCTGACCAACACATTGAAGACATCCTGTATATATGATGGTTTGGTGAATATACTACTGATAGGCCATGGCTCTGATGTGATAAAGGATTTAAAAGGGTATGATATATCAATAAAAAATCATTCCCTTATTTCTAAACCTCATGACATTATTCCATGGTGATATAGGACGAAACACTTTATCTATGACCTAAAACTCTAAGTCACACCAATGATTGTCTTTATAGTTTATCTATTGACTCTATAAAGATTTATTATAATGTTGAATGGTTTTAAAATTCCCAATCATATTATGTATAATACCATGTCTCATAAGATTATATTCTCTGACATCATCCCAATATCTTGAAGTCCAACACCTCTTCCCATACATACCCTCATAAGGTAAAAATTTAATGCTAAAATTGAAACTATTGTTATACAAGAACTTTACTAGGGGAAGTTGCTAATCCAAAAAACCTTAGAAATCCATTAAAAATTATATAATCATATCATCTATAGTTAACATGTTTCTCTAAAACCGACCATCCATATGTGTATGATAAGTGATATTGAAACCCAGATCCATATCCAATGCTTGCTAAAGGCTTCTCTAGAACCTCAAGGTAATCCTAAGATATCAATCATTTTTAATGGAGAGTGGTACTCCCTATAGTCTTAACACTTATCTTACATATATCTTGGTGATTTTTTAAATAGTTAAATATTACATGATTGAATTCAAATGTGTTGAATTTGTAAGGTTATCAACTACCAACACAATAAAATTATTTATTTAGATGTCTTGTGGAGTCATATGTAAAAATATCATGGTTATTTTTTTCCATTTTCATTCCAATATATGGAATAATTGCATCATACACTTATACATATATCATTTATCCATGACTTTTTGGTATACCAGGCATGGAGATACAGATTCTATAATCACACTCTTCATGTTTTCCCACATGAAGTTTTTTTTCAGATCTTTATACATCTTAGTGCTTCCTTTATAAATAGAGTAGGACAAGCTATGCACATTACCCAAAATTTTTACCTTAAAATTTTTATTTCATGGGATACATATATAGGTTACAAATATATAAATCCACCTTGAAGAAAGATGAAAACTTGAATATTAAATACCTTTCTCTGTAGCTCCTCATAATCTTTTTGGGCTCCTTAATCATATCAAGATGGATGGTTGAGAAGTTATTTGAGAAAGGTAGGAAACCTTCCTTTATAATTCCCATTTCCATCATTTTTATGTACATGAATATCGTACCACTTTCAATCCTCATCATAGAGAGGATTGTGGGATAATTTAAACTTAGAGAATCTTCCACTTTTCTCTCATTTTTTGGATAGTAATGAATTGTAATGTATTAAAACTTGATCAAATATAACATTTGTTGAAAAATATTGATCTCCTTTTGTGTATATATTTACTTCATGATTTTATGAACATTATATATGTCACAATTTACCACACAATGTTAATATCACCAAATATTCAATGAGAAGATCACTTCCACCAATTCCAGAGCATGTATTGGGTACTTGTACTCATGGATATTTAATTGGTGGGAGGTATATGATACCACCTTATCATTTTTCATGAGTATTCAAACAAATCCATTTTTATACATATTATAGGTGATCAAAAATCCTTCCCCACTATTGGGTAGTGAGAGAAGAAGTGAGACGACTACCATTTTATTTAACTTATTAATTCTGTCTTCACATTCATTATCCCATAAAAATGCATTCACTTATATGTTATCTTGTTTAGTGGGTTTAAAATCATGAAAATTTTATTATACATCTAAAATAGTACTCAAATAATACAAGGAATCTATAGATATCTATTATAGATGTTAGTCCATTCTACCCTTTAATTTCCTTTAACTTGAAAGGATTCATAGATATCCCATTTTTTGTGATAATATGCCCCAATAATTTTACTTCATCGATGAAAAAATAACATTTACTATAATTTTCATAAAACATTTCCTTTGAGAAGGTTTTCAGTATATAATTAAATCTATCCTTGTGTTACACATTTATTTTAATGTAGACAAGAATATCACCTATAAATAATACAATTTTTTTTTGAAATTAATCCCTAATGTATCTATTTATTAAGTACATGAAGATAGCTAGAGCATTACTGATTCCATTTGGCATCACTTTTAACTCATAATTCTTTTACCATATACAAAAAAGGAGTTTGGGGATATACTCATCCCCACCTTTACATGATATTATCCTCATTGAAGATCCACTTTAAAGAATTACTGGGATCTATGAAGATGACTGAATAATATATAAATCTATAGCAGATTATACATATTCATTATCATTATCTTATTGATATGATGATAATCAATGCAGAGTCACATTGACCCATCCTTCTTCTTGATAAAAAGGACTGGCACACTCCATGGTGGAGCACTCAGTCATATAAACTCTTTATCAAGATTCTCCTATGATTTCTTCTTAATCTCTTTATTTTCAACAATAGATATTCTATATGTATTATTAGATATTTTCAAATATTTGGGATATGTTTGATTGATAGTTCAACCTCCCAATAATGGGGAAGAATATACAAATTTTTAGGAAACACATTTACATATTAACTTATAATAGTCATTTAATCAAGGATGATATTTTCCTTAGTGTTAGTTATTTAATAAATATACGTATTATCATAAGGAAATAATATTCATGCTTGAGATAGTGATTCCTAAGGATATGAATCCCACTCCATACACTTGTATAGAACTAGAGCACTGTTCACAATACAAAGGGTAATTTCCTTCTATCTGCAATTTATGTTGTCTCAATACAAGGAAAGCTAATCCATACCCATAAAAGAATAAAATTCTACTAAATATAGTATCACCAAGTTCACTAGGAAATTTATCCTTTAAATATTTATAGAGGAGAATTTATATGATTTAGATATAATAATTGATCCATTTTTTATTTTCACTAATAACTGGACTTCCATATATGAGGCGGCCCTTGAATAGTTCTACTAAACGTGTATAATATGAAATAATGAATAGATTCATAGTCACATAGGAAATTTGATGTTCATAAATGGATAATAACCCTCCCTTTCCCTATTTTATTATGGTCATAATCATTTACTTGATCAAAAATAGACTTATAGTTGAGAATATTAAAACGATTAAAATTATAAAAGGGAAACTATTGACATTGAAGGGATAACCAATAAATGACATCTATTCCTTAACCTATGAATTTTTATGTTTCAATCTAATTTATCCACGACATATTTCTTAACATTAAATTCAAATAAATTCTTTCCTTTCATAATGCCTTATAAAGAAAAGTTTATAAACTAATGAATATTCCCTAGGAGTGTCAATCCAAGTGTATAGGAATCCCTTTTTATTGTTCACCAGGTATTGGCCAAGTTAACACCCAATAAGTCCTTTTGTGGTTAATACCCCATGGTATATCCTTTGTAGATACACATCAACTTATAGTATCTAGATATGTATTTTGTTTCTTTGAAACCAATCACTCTACACTTTACCAAAATTTAATGATGTTTCATATGTTTTGCCTTATACTTAGAGTTTTCATTAAGGTTATCTAGTCCCAATCCTTAAAAATAACTAGACCTTTCTAGGATACTAATGATAACAACCAATATCGTTTTTATAGATTATTTTCAAGTTTATTATATAAAGATGCACATAACACAATACCTAAAGATCAAGAGGCCTAGTGTACTTAGGTAATTATATACATACCAAAATAAGTTTAAATAGGTATTGAAAAAATATATTTAAAACTCCATAACATTAAATTAAAATTCCATTGATCTTCTAAAACTACATGATACAACCTTAGGGACATACATAAGAAATGGTGGAACAATAAATCCCAACATGAATGTAATCAAAAAACAACATAAAGAAAAGATGTAAATTATATTCAAGAGGAATAATAGAAAGTTTATAATCATAATCATGGGATTCAAATCATATAATAAGATGATAACCCCATTACAATATAAGAATATGGAAACAAAATAAAACACAACATCATAAGCATACGTCTAGGCTAATCACTGAGACATCATAACATAATTCTATTAGGAAAAAATTCCATTCACTATCCATGGTATCTCATGAGTTAAAAAAATTACCTAATGCATTGGAGGGAAATATAATTTTGGACCCACCCATCACATTCATATTATGAAAATGAATTTTTGTGCCACATAGATCAGAGAACACAATAATTTATTTCAATAAAATTATAACTAAAATTAAGGGGTTTTGATTAAATAAATGGATTAAAATAATAAAGGAATCATAGGAATAATTAGGTGAATACCCTTGAGTGGAAATATGGATATTTATTCAAAACACAAAATTTTGGTTAGGAAAATCATTTGATAATTTCAACATCATAACGAGTGTGCATAAAGGATCCAGGAAGGGGTTAATGAGAGTGAATGATAGTCTCTCATTACTTGGGAATATTATTAATAGTAATGGGTTTCATAAAATATATATCAACATGATAAATTGGATATAAAAGTTCTTTATATGAAGAAAGTACTTAGAATAAAGAAGAGGAAGATAATCCCTTACCTTGAGAGAGTACTTATAAAAGCTTGGGAGTTGATTCTAAAGTTTATGGGAACACATTGGGATGGATTTAAGGAGGGAGAGGGAGCTGAAAATAATACAAATGGATTTTTATAGAGTATTGAGATTGGTGGTTGGGTATTTATATAAAATATAGGTGAAGTGCTTATTAATTTATAAAAATTGTTTTTTTGACTCCAAGTTATAAAATAATCAAAACCAAAACCTTCACATGATTTCTACCAAATAACATGTTTTAATATTTTATTAAGCCAAAGACCATATTCCTTAATAATATAGCATTCATGATGTGGAAGTGAGTCATTTTCATAATGATTTATTTTTAAAACCATAAAATATAATATATGTTCTAGGGTATTCATTACTTGTTTTTAAAATTAATCAAATAAATTCCAAAAAAAATTTAAAGGTGAAATATTTTTGGGTATTGGATGCCTTTTACAGAATTTATTACATCACTTTTGGACTATTATAATGTCATAATATATAATGTATATTTATACCGTATCTAATTTTTACTCAAAAATTTGACTATCTTAGAAAATTATGAATAATTTAGAATTGGATAATTTATAGGTGATGATTTCAAAAATAATATTTAATTTTCAAAAATAATTTTCTAAATAAGAGAATTTTAACTATTTCATAAAAATCCTTATTTAATGGAAAATACCAGTTCTTATAAAACCAATACTTTTCAAACTGTTGTAAAAATTATGTTGGACTTAATAAAATCATAATATATATTTTATTTTAATGAATATTATTTTATAATAATATTTTAGGAAAATAAAATTAATTTTAAAATTATTTTATTTATCAAAAAGAGTGTTTTTATTAAAACCATATATTTCCAAAAATAAAATTTTGGTTTCATCAAATCAAAATCTAGTTTTTATTAAACTAATTATATGATCATGTGTATAATGTAATAATGAAATGAAATGAATATAATGTTTATTTTATTAAAAATAAAATATAAAAATTCATTCTACTAGGGACTAGATAGATAAACCCTTTTTACACTAGTGGTTTACCTAAGGGTAATATATGTGATTGTGATAGTTTTGTTGTTTGGATTAGAAAATATTGTTTGGGAAATGACCTCAATAAACTTTAAATTATCCTATAAATAGTTGATCTCATGTTTAAATTATTGAATCTCTATTGGGGATGGGTAAAGGGAAAAACTTAATGATGCCATCTCCATTATAAGCTCAGAAAAGTAAGATTCATATGTTATGACCCTATTGGTTTTGACTGTCACTCTTTCCTTATGATTTAATTAGTTGTTATTATATTTCTCAACATATAATAATATTAATGGTCAATGAATAATAACATTATTATCAATTGTTTTGATTATTAAAAGTATTTTAAGTCAGATAGACTAATTATGCCTATATTTTATAATGGTTAAAAGTATCAAAAAAATATAGTGCACATTTTTTCTATGACTGCATTACTTAATATGGAATTTATTTGTTGAAAAGTGAATTTCACTTATAAAAGTTTGGGTTTTTAAAAAACTCAGTATTTGTGAAGATAAAATAATGGACCATGAGGTGTTTTATATTATAGTTTTTCATTTTATCTTAGCATTTCTTATCCATATTGATATTTTATAATGGATTTTTTCTTTCATTTTATTTTGAGCACTAATATCCTTATAAATTCATTCAGTGGTATTAGTTCCATTATACTTAAAGAATCAATATGATGAAAAATGAAAATGAAAATCAATTTTTGAATCATTCTAAAACTGTGTCCTTATTTTTAAAATAATATTTTGGTTTATTATGTTTTTTTCATAAAAATATCTATTTTATAAAATTAAATAATAGTTTATATAAAATAATATAAAAAATGGCGTGTTTTTTGGAAATATTTTATGATTTCCTGATCATAAAATATTGAATCATTATTTTCATCACCATAGTTTGATTTTTTTCATAAAAAATCATTATTTTAGATAAATAATATTTCTATAAGGATAAATATATTTTCGTTAACGCCGAATGGCTGTGGTTTATGGCATAAACATATAAAATAAACAATTTAAGTTTTTATAGTATATTGTAGTTCAAGGTGGTTCCTTTATGAAATTCTCTATCTAAAATGTTTGTATAGAGAAATCACACTGTACTTCTTGGTAATAGTTTTCAATTTTTTAGAATTTTTTTTCTCGAACGATTTTACTGACATGGTCCTGATGAATATATAATGTTATAATGTCTCATTATAACTATTTTAATTGTTTAATTATTTATAATATCCATATTCTAGAATATGAATTATTTATATTATAAATGGTGTATGGTTATTTAAACCACATCTTATAGTTTTTATTTCTTTCATATAAGAGCTAAATGTTAGGGATGACATAATGGATTTAGTTTTTTGTTATACTGTGACTATGATTTTTTATTTTTGTTATAATTTATATAATAATGGTTGGTTATGACTTATTTATATAAATTTTTATACTTATATTATAAATAGGGTCTCCCATTAGTATTGATCCATAGATAAGTAGACTTTGGGTTATGCTTCTAAATAGCTTAGGGGATTAGACCATATTTTAGAATCATGAGGAATAAATACCAGTCACACCATGATTACTTTTGTGAGTATTTTTGTTTCATATAACATTAATATTTTACATTAAAGGGTTTTCTATACCATATTAATAGGATTAATTTGGATATGTGTAGATATATTTAGATTTTATTATTGGGTTAGTAAGAAAAATCATTAGTTGTATAAGGTTTTCTACATTAATTTATGTATAACACATTTATTTGGTTGACAGAATGATATTGAAATACTAAAGCATTTTAAGATTGAGTATACATAGAGATTACATGATATTAAATGATTTTATGTGATTTAATTTTATTGAATAATATGTATAGGATGAATATAAAATAGAGATACTAAGAAAAAACAAAAAATGATAAGTGCTAGATTTCGTCCAATGAGAACACATTTCATGATTAGGATCATCAAAATGGGTAACTATTTCAAATGTTCGGTGCCTATGAGTTATCCTGTTCGTGGAAAACTAGGTATGGGTGACCTAGTTAGGAATAAGTTATCATATTCAATTTTATGCTTTGGGTTACACTTATTTGGGTGAACATAATAAAATTAGGTCCCAAGAATAATAAATTTCAGATAAATGATTTTATGAACTGGGTAATGAGTTTTCCACCTAACTATCTAAGAGCTATATGTGATATGATTGGTATGATGACCTACATAAATAGATAAGTGTTCGTAAAATTTCAAATTAAACCAAATATTTAGTGAAATAATGATCAAGGGACACTAAATAGATATGAGGTATGAGGTTATCATTTTATTGGGAGTATATTCAACAAAAGTATTTATTTAAATGGTATAAAATATGATACGCGACCAAAGTTATGTCATGTTATTCATAATGACATGTATTATGGAAATAATATTGAGATCACTTATTAGTTGGGCTTATAGCATAGTAGATTAGTATCTATGGATGATAAGTGTTCTCATAGAGAATCATCATGAGAAAATTGATGTTAATATTATTGAAAACAATTTCATTAATTCTAGATTATGGTTATTATATATTGGGTTTATATTAAACTTGTATTCAAATAAACATAAATTTATAAATATGATATAATTGATTAATGGAGAGGTAGATGTAAATGTTTTAAATGGGGTAACAATTAACGCACTTGAGGACAAAACTTATGATCTAAGTCTACCTAGTAGTTTAGTTCTATAATTAAAAAAATATTACTATTTTTTTTCCAGAAATATAAATTTTATTTCAATATATTGTTTGGATAATAAAGTATTTTCATTCATGATTAGGAGAAATAGCTTTTCTATATAAATAAATGAAATATTTTATAGAATTTTGAATATGTCGAAAGGTTTATACATTCTGGATATTGAATTTTTTTTCTATAACATTAATGATAATAGGTTCAGGTTGATTCTAACCCCAATTATATTTAGAGTTGTCTCCTTTATCCTATAAATGAGAGACTGATCTTAGAATAATTAAATTATGAATCATTTGAATATTATCAGTATTTATTCTTAGGAAAAATGACCAGATAACCTTTTATTAGGATATTTGAAAGGGATAGTGTAATATTTGAAACAATATAAAGTGATATATATGGATTAATGAGTACTCAACAAAATAGTGGTCATAGGCACCTTGTATCCTTTTCTAATTACTTCATTTAGTATGGTTATGTGTTTCTTATGATATAAATGTTTGAAATATAATAAAAGTTAAATGTGTTCAAAATTTAAGTATACAATCAAATATGAAAAAAATTATGATTCTAGGACTAAATTAGGGTGGTGAACACTTCATCTAGGAATTTATTAATCATTTGGGAGATAAAGGAATTGTTTCACAACTCATTCCTCCCCGAACACCATAGTAGAATAGTTTGTATGAGAGGAGGAATAATACTTTATTAGACATGGTTTGATCAATAATGAGTTAGTATGACCTTTATATATCATTCATGGGATATACTATAATATAGATGTATTATTAATTCATTGAATTTCAAATAAAGATTCTATAAATAAACCATATGTGTTATAAACTGGGAGTTTCCCCATTTTTATTTTATAATGATTTAGAGTTATGAAGAATACATTTGATATTTACATTCAGATAAAATTAACTCTAAATAAAAAAGATCTTATTTATTGGTTGTCCTAGTTAAAGGAAAGGTTACTATTTATATAATCATAATAAGCATAATATATTTATGACTCAAAATAGTATTTTACTAGTGAGGAAATATATCATTTATGGAGTTAGTGTGAGGAAAATTGAAATTAAAATGTTGAAAAGTAAAAAATATGATTTTTTTACTGATATATAAATTGATCCAGTTCAACAGAGGGTTGTGGAAGAACAACTAACACATGTTACATAAAAAACTTGAAAGCCTAGTAGGATTCATCCGAAGACTGAGAGATACTGACTTCATCTTGAAAATGGTTAGGATGTAAAATTTATAAATGATAATCCTACTACACACCAAGAGATGATTTAGAGTTCTATTTTAAATATATAGTTAGAGGTAAAGAGAGCTAAGATGGAATTTATATACACTAATGAACTTTGGAACATGGTAGATAAACTAGGAAGGGGTGATACCAATCAAGTTCCAATGAGTTTTCAATAAGTAAACTAATATGGATAGTAGAGTGTATACCAAAAAAATTTCTTAGTAATAAAGGTTTATAAAAAATATCATGGTATTGACTTTGAAGATAGATTTTCACTAGTTGTGAAGATAATTCCATTAAAAATTTAATTTTACAATATTTCATTATGATAATGAGATATATCAAATTAATATAAAAAATAATTTTATTAATGGGAATTTAGTTGAAGACATGAATATGATAAAACCTATAGGTTTTAAATTAAAAAAACGAGTCTATAATGTTTTAAATATTACAGTGGCACATTTATGGGATGAAGAAAGATTCTATGAGTTGGAATGTCACAAAAATAAAATCACTACATAGTGACAGTTTAAACCGCCGCCATATGCTTCTGCGACAGTTTCATAAAACCATTGAAAAATTGGGTGCTGGAATCTTAAATGTGATGATTTATTTAATTTATCGGTGGTTTTTGGAAAGTTTCATAGAAAACATCTTTAGTAGAAATTTTAGTGGTTTTAGTGGAAGTTGTTATGTAAAAAAATTAATGTATATAGAGGAGGTTTTAACCACCACTGATAATAAAATATCAACTTATATTAGTGGTTTAAACCACATCTAAATATGGTCAATTTCGTTAGCAGCAGTATAAAATTCCACTAAATGTATATTTACAAATAAAAAAATACTGTAGGTTTTGCTGCCCTAGTACCAGTATCCTGAAAAAAACCATGTGTAGAGAATATATAACAGAATAATCTAAACCATATAACAATGTTCAATATTCAAGAATATAATAATGTTTCATAAAAAAACCATGTACAGAGAACATATAACATAATAATCTAAACCATATCATCTCAACCATCTGAAAATGTTTCATAGATCTAAATCTAAGTCTTTAAACTATATAGAACAAACGTCTGAGCTGTAAGCCTTCAAACTACAGTGCAAAAAATTATGATCTATAAGATATTAAACTAACTATCCTACCAATGAACATCATAGACTAGTATGCAATGATCATTATACTCTATCCATTTAATAATAGAGAATTCAGTTTTAATTATGGTAATCTACCACGTTGATTTTCAAAACTACATATGGCCAGATTCTAAATTTCATAGGATACAAAGAGATTCTAAAATATTATATCTTAGTCCCATCCCAATCCATGACCAACCTCAGGGCCTTACCCTAGATAATAGGGTTGAATATCTCTTATATATAGGCTCACTCAATGTGCTTAAGCACATAGTGGCATAGCTTCCGAAGCATTGAAATCTGCCAAAAAATAACCTAATGTTTACCTCCACATTTTTGGTCTCCCTCAATTTGGATCCCCACCATCCTCCAAGTATTAGTCTCACCTATAGTGATAGAGTGAGGAAAAAATAGGCTTTCCTACCATTTAGGGAACACAAATTAAAGGATCTATTTTGAGAATTGATCATTCCCATGTTTAGAATGTGGTCAATGGTCGACCCAAAATTTGTGGGCCCCATACTTGAATGACACAGCTGTGTGGATTGTGTTGCCAACATGAATAAGATGAATCAAATAAAAAACATAATAGTTAGTCCAAAATACTAATATACACATCCTAACATAACTCAAAATAAAATATTAAATATCTCCATCTTCCATATGGAACATAAATTACTTCATCATCCACCAACATCATACTCCACCAATTTTAGAATCACTACCTTACCAAATCATCCAGCAATATAAAATTCCAATACCTTTATCAAACAATGGAAATCATGAAAATGTTATGTCCAAAAAATGTTATGTGACTACTCTATATCACACATGATACATGAGAAAAACCATCTATTTCCATATTTTTTCAACATGTCAATAGGATCAATAATCATTTTCCGATGATGAACACTACTCGTCACCCTCTCCACCTCAATCTCCACTTCCTGCTAATGGCACCTATAAGACAATTATATTGAAAATTAAAAAATATTTTATTTTTATATTGAAACTTAAAACCAATAAATGTTAGAAAACTAAATGATTTTGAAATTATTTTATTTACATACTCACCACCCGTCATCGATGAAATATCACCAGTGATATATCTGTTCTTATTATGATATAAATCTACCAATGCTTTTTGAAAAATTGATATCTAAGCCCCCTATTCCCGAATTGTGTTTTTCATTGAAACAAAATATCTCTGAGCATCTCAGGGTAGGGAGTGACTACAACCAAGAATAGATGTAGCTTCAATCCTCAATGGATTGCTAAAGACCTCATATGGTAAGAATCCAAAATCCACCCCGCGCACTCGACCATGATGCTTTTTTCCATGCAATTTACCAACTGGGTCATCCAAATAGACTAAGTAGGATTGTGTGGGATTGGAATCCCATAGTTCTTTAATTTTTACCTACAAATAAAATATAAATTATTTTAGAAGAAATATATATTAATATTGTGAAAATTGATATTAAGTTATTATAATGAATAATGAATTCATACCCCAAGTTATTTGGAAGGCTCATTAACAAAACTCCCATAAATTTTTTTATGAACATCCAACCACACTTATGTTTAGATGCTTGGTTCACTAAACTCTATGAATCCATTAAAAAAAGATAAATCAATAATTTAATATATTAAACAGATAATATTATCTAATAAATATTTAAACTAATGAAAAGATTACCAGATTCGATCAGATTATAGAAAAACTCAATGGCCTCATAGTGTGACAGATGATTTTCATAGCCTAGCTCTATGCATTCTTCCTTGAAAGATCCTGAAGTAAATTTAATTTAATTTAATAGTAATGTATGCAATTTCATCTCCTTTTCATATACATGTTTAAATGTAAAATGAGATTAATATAATAATATATATTTAAATACCATCTACTTCTCTTCATGATTTCGGTCAATAAAACCTTTTCATTTATCTCTTGGTACACCATTGGGTATCTTTTCAAACATCTGTTGGGTGCTCAAGAAAGTATCGTTGACATCACTCCATAATCTCAATTTAAATTCTTTCCATTTCTTTCCCAGATTTTTCAATATCCATTTTTGTGCTTTCACATTAACAACCATAAAGTGGAAAAACATCAGTACACATAAATTTATATTGAAAATATTTGAATTTAATAACATAATGACATTAAATTACACTATAATACATTAAAATTACCTTTATTTTTGAATCAAAAAATTAATTTTTCCATGATGAAGGTATATACCTCCAATAATTATATGTAATCGGAAGGGAAACCACCTCTATGGCCAGCTGGCCTAGAATCTTGCCATGTAATCCAGTGATGCCATCCGTAGGTACTCCATGGGAATCAGATGTGACAACTATCTTCAGTTCGGTCAGATTCTATACATATGAACTTTTCATATTTTCCCCCCAATTTCATTGTTTCCATCATTTATGAATAGATAATTAGTATACCAAAGTGAAATTAATTTATTCATATTAAAATTTGTTCCTATAATAGTCACCATCCAATATCCCCGGAAAGAACTAGAAGTGGCCCCCCAACTCCCTCACTTCTGAGGATCTTGAATGGGAAATGTGTTGACTGAGCTACTGATGGGACACTCTTGGAGGGTGTGAGAGAAGGTTCATGGGGAAAGAAGATGGTGTATCAGATGCTATAGGGAGGGATACAGAGGGATCATCATTTGTTAGTGTGGTTGATGGAATTAGATAATGCTTCCTCATTGGCATTCTTATCCTATAATCAAATAAAATCAATTTCAGAACATATATTTCAAAACATTTATGCAGAAAAAATAGAAATGACAACATATGAAAAATATTAGTAAAAATATATACATAATTATGATAATGAATTACTTCACAAATGACATAAGTGGTTGATAAATGAATGGATAACTGCATATACAATCATTTTCTCCTTCGATCATGTCAGTTTCCTACTCCATTACTAAGGAATGAATAAAGTGATAGAAATAAGTGTTAAAAATTCAATAGGGACACACAAGGACCCTTATAAAATCCTAGAAATTTTATTACATAATTTAGAAAAAAATTAGAGAATGAGGGAATCATAAATGAATAAATAAAAATTAATAAAAATCATTCCCCATGGATAGAGTAAATGGAAAAGAAACTACCATCATATAGACTGACATCCAAAAAATGACATATAAGTTATATATGAGAATATTTATATGTATAAATTGTTAAATATCTCACATTAGGTTAATAATATAAATAAATTGGTTCAAAAAATAGTAAATATACAGATACCAACGCCGTCAAAATAGTATACAGTTTCAACTCCAATTGTTCTCTTCACACTCTTCATCTAATATATCTTTGGAATCAACTATTAATCTTTTCTACCGTTATATTATATGTATCATGGTATATAATGTTTACAATATGTAATGTTCACATGTTGGGTGTGGGTATAAAATACACGAAATATTTCCGGTTATCTCTTCTAAAAATCTTTAGTGGTATAATAATATATGCATATGTAAGCGTCGTGTAGTGTTTCATACACTTCTTAATTTGTAATGATAGAAAAAACAGTCAATTACATACATGGTGATGTAAAAAAACGTCTAAAAGAACTATAATGCATCAATATTCTTATTGGGAATCATAAAACTCATTCATACATGCATCAGGTCACTCCTAGGATAATCATATGGACCCAATATAATTCTATAAGGTTACCTTTTCTCAAAGTCCACCAAGGAGGGAATATAACAAAACCAGTAAATTAAAGAAAAATACTTTTATATTTAGTAAAGAAGTGTAATGTAAATATCATATAATACCAGGGTACCCTCCTTCCATAATTTTGATATAAGCGTAAAATACCATATATTCTAAACAAGAGTACCATTTTTTAAAACAATTACATAATGGTAATTGATTAACATGGAATTGTTTAGTTTAAATAGAGGTAAACACAGAATCATAAAAACAAAATCATATTAGGCCATATAAACATATAATCATGTATATGTAACATTTCTCTTTCATAACAGGACATAAAAAAGAGAATCATGTTGTAAATGCAAGCATAATAATGATGGGCGGTGATGGTCGGTGAGGTAAAGGACATCGAGGTGAGGCGTGGTGAGGGACGACGAGGCAAGGTGTAATGAGGGCCAACGAGGTGATCCATGGTGGGGGTTGATGAGTGGAGACAGTGGGTAGTGATGGAAAATGACAAGGATAGGGCTTTCAGGAGTCAACATTGGGGGGGGTGTCAGAAGGGTGGGAGGGTCAGGGGTGTTGGTAGGGTTGAGGGTGTGTGGGGAAAGGGAAAGTGTCATGTTTGTAAGAATGATTAACAGTTTAGCAGTGATTTATAAAAAACTATAGATAAATTATTTAAAAATAATCAGTGGATATTTACTAAACCACCTCTAAATACTCAGTTTGGTGTAGTGTGTCCAGTTTGATAATGAAATCAAAGAGTTTGGTTTCATCAAGAATTCATATGATTCTGTTGTATATAACTAGGTTAGTGGGAGAGATGTTATAAGGACATGATATTAAATAGTGTGTAAATTGAATCCTTAGATAAGAATTAATTTTCTTACATTATCGAAGGTCTTTTATTTTTATAGTTTTATATAATTATGTTATCACTCTAACAAAATAAAATATTACATCACAAAGTGTACATTTCCACTTTGTACCCATTTTTCCCCCAATACAAAAAAATTTTAGATATAATTTCTTTCCATTCATGTAATATCTTAACAATTCTTATGTTGACCTAATTCATGCCACTACTCATCATTAAAACCCATGGAAAAACATTTGAAAATATAGTATGAGCACCAAAAACTCATTAAGGGACATGTAAAAGAATGAAGGAAAATTATTAGTCCATGAATAGTCATTATAATTTTTTTTCTTTTTCGCAATAAAATTTCTACACAAAATAAAACTTTTCTTACCTAAGAAGTATACATCATTTGAAAAATATTTCCATAAAACATTTCACAATAAATTTTAGAGGAAAAACAAAACTTATATAGGTTTCTTAAAAATCATGAAAAAACCGTGAAAACTTTTTCAAAAAGTAATAAATGTCAACATTAAAAAGTACCATAAAAATTACATTTAACTTAATATCATTAGGTTATGTTGTTAAATAATAATATTTCAATTAAAAAACATAAGAAGCATAGATAAATCATGTAGATAACTTGGGACATATTTTATTTTTTAGTCTTATAGTCACTCTTGCAAATGGAATAACCTAACAGTCAACTTCCACTAAAAATCAATAGAGAACATAATCATTACCCAATTTATTAGAGAGATAAAAAAAGATCCCACAATCATAAAAAATACCCAATAACTATAAAATAATAATAATACAAGATATATTTAATTGTCAAAATAATTCTCATAAATATATTCTTTGCACACATTGGAATATTTTTTCTGGATATTGAAATATTTATTCTATTTAAACCCATTTTTTAAAATACATAGAAAAAAGGAAAGTATTTTTTTTGAAGAAAACATAGAATCTTATAAAATAATTAAAATATAAAATCATGATTATGAGGGTGGGAAAATTTCTAACATTGTATACATTAAAATAAAACTTTCCTTTTTTTCTTTTTTTCAAAACGTTTCATATAAAATACATAAAAATATTCATTTTGAAAAACATTGAAACAATGTAAAAAGAGACATGAAATATCATTTTTAGTTAATTTAATTCCATTTAAATAGATTTGTAAAATAATTTTATGAATATGTATATGGAAGGAAAATATTTAGAAAATCAATCCTTAAAAAAATTATTAATTTCTTAATAATATTTTCCATTTCTAATCCCTTATGTTGTAAAAAATTATTTCATTTATTTTAATGACATATTTGATTATTTATTTGGTAATATCCACATCGGTTTTTTAGAGGATTTTTGGTTCATAATTTCAAAATAAATTCAGTATGTTGACTATAGTAAAGGTGGTAATTATTATGCTATATAAATAATAATAATGAGATAATTTTTATTTTTAAACATTAATTATAATTTTAAAACATACTATGATAATTTTTTATGATAAATTAATTACATTACAATCATGGGGAGGGTAAGCAGTATGTACGCATGAGTAACATTTCTATTTTTCAAAAAAAACATGAGGGAAGGAAGGTAGATATTATTTTCTCTAATAAAAATATTATTATATATTAAATATAATATTATATCTTTAAATACACTTATATATACTATATATTTTATGTGGTGATGAAAAATGAATCACATAGCTTCATGAAGGTTGTAATCCAAACATACACACGAATGAAATTATCATTTTTCAATAGATGGAAAGGTAATAAAATAGATGATATATTATCCTTAAATAATTATAATTATTTAATAAATATAAAATATATAAAATAAAATCCAAAATTATAACTATATGTGAAAGGAAATGTTGGAAAACAGATCATATCACTTCATAAGATGGTAGTTTTCCCTTCACAAAAATGATTGGTTCATTTCACATTTTAGGAAGTGGATGTGGATAAAGATTATGAAATAAATATAACCAGATATAATTATTTGGGATATAATTATTTTCTTATATCAAAATGTTTTGAATAGTTTTTATGGAGGTAGATGTAGAGATAATGCAAACAAGCATAAAAGTAGAAATAAAACATAAAATTCACAGTTAAAAGCTATACCTATTATTTGGAAAATCTCATTTTCTTAAAACCTCAATCCCTATTATTTTGAATTCATAACCAAAATAATACCTCTAAGAAATGGATAGGCATTTTAGGAAATTATGTTTGTAATTTTTAATGAAAAATGGCTCTAGATGTGTAAATAGGAGAGGAGAGGGAGTGTCCTTTTGTAAGTGAGGGAGAGGATAAACTTGTAATTTTTTAGAAGTTTAAAAAATAATAAAGTATTAATCAAGAAAAATGGATCCAAAATATACCATTTAAAAATATTATATGATATAGGATATAAATATGTCTATATAACAGGATTTATACAAGTGTTAGATATATTTTAATCGTTATCTTATAATAAAAGCACTTTAAACTCCTTTTAATCATTACCATGATAACTTAATTTTTTTTTACATTGATAACTTAATTAAATGAAAAAAAGTATAAGGGGATTTTGAATTTTATTTGGAAATGATGATTCAAAATTATTAATCCATTTTATTATGTTCAATTTCTATTTTTTCAAGAAATTACTTTTAATATTTTAAATAAAATTCATGAAAACGTGTTTTTTTAGAAAAAACCATATATAAGAGTAAAAGTAATTTTCCTTGGAAATGAATTAATAAATTGGGTTAAATGATTTTAGGGTTAAATAATAAAGAAATTAAGGTTTTTAGAAGTTTGGATATAAACAAAATTGAATGAAATCTTCCAAACATACATTTAAATGTAAGGACACAAAAATGTTTTTAATTTGAATATAATATAAATTATCTTCGAAATACTCAAGATTGGGTCCCAAAATTCAAAATAAAGTTTTAAAATACATTCTTTTACTCCATAAAGATATATATTCTTTGAGAAAAGCTCATCCATTAGGGTCAGGGCATGTGATAGATAGGTTTTAAAGCTTTACCCCATATCTTTAACCCATTTTTATCTCTTATAGATTTGAAAATATTAGTATGGTTAATATTCATAATGATAAAAACATTATTTAACCCTATTATATTATATTAATTTTTATTATTTAAAATATAAAATATGTTATATGAATTTTAATTCCAAAGAGTGGAAGAATTTAATATAAAATTAAACATGAAAAATGCAATGAAAAATGGGTTTATATAAAAATACATTCTTAAGTATAAAAAGTTTTCATTAAAAAAATAAAAAAATAAAGTTTCTTCTAATGAAATTAATTAGAATATTAATAATATTAAAGAACCAATTTTACTTTAATAGAATTTTAAAAAATATTAATATTTTGTAATTTCATAAAATGAAGAGATAATTTTTAATAAAAATAATTAATTTTCACTATTCATTGAAAAAATAATTTTTTTAAGAAAATTATCCAAAACTAATCTAATGATAATTTTGATATGATGAATTAAAAAATTATATCATTTTTTGGAAATTAAAATTTTTAAATTTATAAAATATATTTTTAAATAAAACTAAATAATGCAAGAAACCCCATGTTGTTTAGAAAAAATCTTTTTCCTTTTGACTAAAAAATTACCTAATTTTATGATAATGAATAAAAATGTATATTATATAATTGATGTATATTAAAAAAAATTTAATTTAATTTCTGTAAACATTACCTTTTTTTAAATTATTTTTTTCTTCTTTTAAATTGCATTATTTTATTCATTAATTTAATAAGTGGGGATATTTTTCCTTTATTGAATTTTAAGATTCCTAAGTTACTTAATCATTCATATGGGTTTTCAATAAATCATTAACCTAGTAAAACACTATATTCAATAGAAATTTCTATATATAGTAAAGAATATATACTAGTTTTTTCTTTATAATAATTATTTCTTTCTAATTGAACTACTTTTGTGCTCAAAACATGAGATGCATCTAGCACATACTTCATTAATAATAAAACATGAAACACACAATCTACTTAGGATAAAATTGAATGAATTAACACTAAGTAAGAAATTGATCCAATATTATCCATAATTTCATATGGTTTAATTAAACCTAAACATAAATTTCCATTTTTACCAAAATACATAACACTTTTCTAGAGGGATACTTTAAAAAAATGATCACATACTAAGAATAGAAAATATTTACTAGGATTATTTATATAAATTATCTACCTAATTTGAACCATACTATTATACGAATGAATCTTATTCAACTTCTCATCAATTTATTCTAAAAATCTTATTCCCATCAAATTTTTATTTTATCCCAATAAGCTAGAATCTAAAACCAAATTCTATATAATGCCTCAAAAGGAGCAGTCTGTTTACTAGAATAAAAAATCTTATTATAAGAAAAATAAAATAAAGTAAGATGTTCATCAGAAATTACATGATATTACATTGAACCATATTGAATAATATATTCCAAATTCTGAATAATTTTCATTGTGTAACACCCCATTATTTTAGAAGAAGAAAATAATGTTCGATAAAATATACAATGTATAACACCAAGCATAAATGAAGAGTCAAATAATTTTTTTTTAAATATGACCCTCAAAACTTATCCATTAAATTGGTGATATGAATATGAATATATTTTCTTTTTAAAATGTTATATAAATATTCTATATGAAGGAAATATATTGGAAAATAAGGACTCAATTTTTATTAAAGTCAATTTATTCTTAAAAATGGTTTTCTTCAAAAATAATTTTTACTCAATTTTTGAGAAAATAATATAATAGTTTTCCAATTTTAGAAATTATATTTGATTAAATAATGTAACTTTATGAATTAATCATGTCAAAATTCTCATAGGTATAAAATTTGAGTTTTTTCTAGAAAAGTGTGATTTTCAGTGAATAGTGAAAAATACCACTTTCTGTAAAACTGTCATTCCATTTCTCAAAATAAAGAAACTTTAAATTCACTTTATGATTTAAGTTTTTTTTTCAAAGTAGTGTAATAGTTTTTATTTTTATTTTTTGGTTAATCTAAATAAATAAATTTGGATAAT
This sequence comes from Viscum album, assembly GCA_963277665.1. Classification (NCBI taxonomy): domain Eukaryota; kingdom Viridiplantae; phylum Streptophyta; class Magnoliopsida; order Santalales; family Viscaceae; genus Viscum; species Viscum album. The sequence continues at coordinate 755,069,569 of OY728121.1, read as the reverse complement.
TTTTTTCTTGATTTTGGTATAAGTTGTTTGGGCTTAAAAAGCATTTTTTTGAAAACTATTCTGAAGTATATAATATATTCCAATTTTAACTGATTAAAATAATCATTAATGATGAATTATTTAAATAAAATTTATGAACTATATATCTAAATATATAATTTTAAATACATTTAATGGTGATTTTTAGTCATATAGTTAATGTAAGAGCATCTTATGCTTTAAAAATAAAATTCTTGAAAAAATATTTTTCATAAAATATAATCCATATTTGGAATCAGTATAATTAATATTATATAATATTTATAACTTAATTTTTTATAATGATTAGTAAAGACAAAAAATTTATATACTATGATTAAGGTAAAAAAGGGGATTTGTGTTAGATATGTGATTATGTCATAATAAGTTTTCCAAACAAATGGAATTTTTATTTGATAAATTGGAATAAATATTATGAATTAGTGGATCACAATTATCTAATAAGTGTCCTTCTATTTTTGGATAAAATCATAAATTATGTAAGTGAAAAAACTAATTACTATGGTGAAAAATAAAATCGTAAAGGTAAGTAAACTTAATGGAAATGAGAATAACTTGTTTGATTTTTTTTTCTACTTTTGGTGGAGGTGTGGGTTAACCTTAACTTCCATTCATATCAAATGGTTCATGCCTAAAATTTCTTTTTGACATGATCAATGGTTAATATATATTTATATTATAATGAAAGTTATGATAAATATAATTGAAACAAAGAATATAGAAAATGGATAAACACTAAAACAGAATCATATTATCATAATATATTATTTATAATTAATTTAAGAAATTAAAAAATTACCTTATATGAAATTATTTATTCATTTATTGATCTGACAATGGATCTACATCGGACCACTGTTTCATTGTTGGAATCAACATTATATTCTCTATAGTAATGATCCCCATGTGGTCCTTGAATCTATGAGTATCACCATATTAACATTTGGGTGCTAATATGAAAGATATTATATCTTTATTTATTCTCATTTGATTACCCTGAAAATCACAACCATATGATTCTTTTTTATATCTCTAGACTCGGGAGTTGATGGTGGTGGAAGATCGCACCCCATTATTGGGATCATTTTTGGAGAAAGTAGCTCTCTAGAGATTCAAAAGTATTCTTCATATTTCATTGTGCACAAAAAAATTAATTGGCACTCTTGAAAAAATAATATAATAGGGTTTATATATCTCTATGGATTAGAATAAATAATTTCAAAATTAATTTTATTATTTATTTAATTCATGCTTAAATTATTGTTTATAATAATAATAATAATATTTTTATTTCTTGTAATTCACTAAACTTTCAAGTAAATTTAAATATTATTTATTAAAATAATAATCAATATATTTTATATCTCACTAGACTATTAAGCTCAGTCCCTCATTCCTCTACAATATTAATTGGGCCTTAAATAATGACTATTTATTTAACAAATAAACATCTACACATTATTCAAAAATAAGTAAATAAATATTATATCCACTAACTAAAAAATAAATACTTATTAAATATTCCACTAACATAATATTCTTTCAAATAATGGGAGATGTAATATATATGATCTATCAAACAAGAATAACTATTAAACCACAAGTGGAAATAATATTTATTAAACTTGATAGATAATAAATAATGTAATATTGTTTTCCTAAAATTTTGGATACATATACTATGTGACCCTTTAGACCTATTTCTCATTGGCATTAGAAAAAATATCCTAAATTCCTTGGTTAGAATCTATAAACATGATAAGACACCCATAGAGAAATATTTTAATGCTTTAATGATATAATACCTCATGTAGATGGTTAATATATAATATAATCCCTTTATCACAACATCTGTAATTGAGAAGTTTTCATGCTGGTGGCATCAACCTATGTGCTTGATATATCATTCATTTAATTTATAAAAATAAAACTTTCCTACAAAACACCATGGCTATTTAATTATTTAGGATCTATTATTTATATAAAAGGTTCTGAGATATCCACTTTTATTAAAGAAAAGAAGGAAAAAATCCTTTCTCACATTATTAATTAATGAAATATTACCTGTGATGCATCTAACATAACCTACCATTCCATGAACATATTTTATTATGTTTTAATCAATAAAATAAAGTACATGATAAATAACACTTATTAATAATATTTTTAAATTCTACAGATCAATACTCATGTCCGTAGATAGGAACATCCAATGACACATATAAAAGTGTATTTTTTACTGGAAGGTCTTATTCTCATAATATCCTACATTTGATATTAACAAAGGTGTACACCTTGATAAGATGTAAAAATGTTCTATGAGTCTCCACCCCTAATAGACTATATCATTTGTGTCCCTAAAATGATTTTATCAAACTAAAAAAACATATATTTGAGAATACTATCGTGGTAATTTTGGGTTCTCACCATTGTGGGGAACAACTATGACCTTTCAATGTGACATCTACTTATAGGATATTATCAAATACTATTTCATGGAGAAGATAAATCCTGATGTGATAAATAGTTTATTAATATTAAAAAAAATTAATATAGGTAATCATAAAGTACATAGATGTTAGTTCTAGGGAGCCAAATCCAAAAAACTCAAACTTTCACTAGATCCAACTTTTAACAACCTTTAGTCCGCTAGCTCTCACATGATACCAATGATTCTACTCAGACATGAGTTTATTCAAGGGATCTTCTATATTTTTTTCAATGCGAACTATTATTTCTATAACTTCACCCCTCTGAGAAAAATTTCTCAATAGATGATATTTTGGAGTATGTTCTTTGTCCATTGGTGTGACCTTGGCAGTTTTATAAGATCCACTACTGTATTATTATCACAATATAATGTGATAGGTACTTTAATGTTAGGTACCAGATAACATATCCTGACTACAAATTCCGATCATTTTAATCTATCTAAATACTAGCATCAGTGTAACCTCTGATGAACAGCTACTCATCTCCTCCATACACTATAAGCATATACTTAGTTCTGTTTATATACATGAGGAAATCCTTAATTGTAGACCAATTCTATTCTCCTATATTTTCTTGATATTTTACTACCATTCTCAATACATAGGAAACATGAAGTCTAATATATAACATGAAATACATGAATGACACTATCAGTGATGCGTATGAGATATTACTCATTCTCTATTTCTCCTATTGTGTCTGAGGACACATTTTCATAGAAATATGTATACCATGGGACATTAAATCTAATACCCTTTTGGATTGTTCCATACTGAATTTATTTAGTATCAAGTCAATATATATACTTTTAATTAGTCCAAAAAGCATCTTGAATCTATCAAAAAATGATCTTGATCCATTGAATATAATCTACTTTTACAAATTCCTTCATAGAGAAATACTTCTTCTACTAGTCCTTAACAGACTATATGACTAGTGTGTCATTACCAATAAATAATATAGACTCAATATATACTACTAGGATAATGACTAAATTCCCAATACAAGTATTTCAAACACTTTAATCATATCCATTCTTAATGAAACCAAATTCATTTTTTGCTTCATCAAATTAAATGTTCCATGACCTGGACACTTACTTCAATCTATAAATGGATCTAGGTAACAATCAAGTCCTTTTGGTATCACTTGTATTTAAAAACCCTTGTAGTTATGTCATGTAGAAATCTTCCTAAAGGTTTTCGTTAAGGAAAATACTTTTTTAATACATCTTCTAAATTGCATTGTCTTGGTAAACTGATATAACATATATAATTAAGATGGATTTAAATATATAAATATGTGAAATGGATTCATCGTAGTTAAATACTTGATTATTTTTAAACCCTTTAATAAGTAGGAGATATATATAAATATAAATTACCTCCCATGTCAATTTTTCTCTTGAATAACCATTTTCACCCGTATATTATTTACATTAATTAGTTCATTTAACATAACCAAAAATTAGTTCTAATACATGGAATCCATTTTAGAATTCATGGCTTCTTTTTGTCTTATATCTTCTGATCTTTCTACTTCCTATTTACAGAATAGGGGTTCATTATTGTCAACTAATAATGAGTCACCATCTTTGGTGACTATAAAAACATATCTCTATGGTTCTCTTACCTAAATAGTGTTCCTATACAGTAATTTTCTTTCATGAAATTCATCTTCAATAGGGATTTGTAGAATCTATTCCTATATAAACTTTTGTGTATCTTGAGAATCTTATTCATCTAAGTCAATCTTTCTCCCACTATATTTTTTTTTGATTTCCACCCTCTCAAGAAAGTCATTTTTTTTTGCAAAAGATGACTTTATTGACTAAGGGGTTGTATAGGCAGTATCCCTCTATTTCATTAGGATACCCCATAAAGATACACTTTGTACTTGGGGGCACTAATTTGTTTCATGAGGAGGCCGTAACAAATTCCTCGCAACCTGATGCACGTGTATAAGAAAAAATGGGCTTCTTTTCACTCTTTAACAAGAATGGAATTATATTTTCCACTTTAGTTGGTTCTATATTTACTTTTTTTACTGTAGTTTTTAATATATATCCTTCAAAGGATAATGGTAGATCTGTAGGACTCATCATTATTTTTACCATGTCAAAAAAATTATAGTTACTCATTTAACTGACACCATTCAACTATGATGTGTACGGGGGAGTGAGTTGTGATAGAATCCCAAACTCTTATATAAATTTAATGAACTATTGGTTGATATATTCACTACGTCAATCTGATCAAAAATTATTTATCTTCATTAAAAGTTTAATATATAATTCATTATTGAATTATTTGAATTTATTAAAGGAGTTAGACGTTTATCTCATCAAGTAGAAGTATCCATATATACTCAATTCATCAGTAAAAGTTATGAAGTGAGAATAGAAACCTCTAGATTCTATTTGAAATGGTCTACAAACATCAGTGTGTACCGATCCTAAAATCTCGATGCCCCTTTAACCCTAACTACTTAATGGTGGTATGGTTATTTTACCTTGTAAACAACCATGGAATATTTCAAGTGATTTTATCTAAAAAGAGTCTAAGTAAACATCTTGATTGATCTTTGTCTAAGGTTTCTCATTTACAAGTCCATGCAGTGATTCCATAACTGGGTGTTGTATGAGTAATGTAAAAATCATTCACTATCAATTTCCAATAATTGGTTTTCATAATTTAATACATAAAGTCCATTATTTAAATGCACCGTTCCATAATATATGTCATATTTATAAAATAATCAAAATTTATTCCCAAGCATGAAATTAAGAACATCTAAATTTAGCCATGATATAGAAATCATATTATTTTTAATTGTTGGCACCTAATTAAAATCTCTTAAAACCAATACTATTCAAGTTTTTAAGGAATGGTGGTAGTCACTAATGGCTAGAGTAGCCTGACTGACACCATTGGAAGCTCACAGATCCACCTATACTCTAGAAATATTTTGGAATCTATTTGCTTCCTACAATTAGATACAAATGAGAGAACCAAAACCTGTATCTAATACCCAATGTGTAGTTACAGGAATATTACATTCAATAAAAAATTCACCTTTAGCTTCCTGTTTCTTTTGGGTGCAGTTCTTCTTCCAATGTTCTTTCTTTTGACTTGTAAAACATACTTCATACGTTTCCTTACCCTACCTTTGGATCTTTCTCTTCTTAGAAGTACTCTACTTGGGATCTTTAGACATGTTATGAGTCATGGAAACTCTTTACATTGTTCTTCATTTTCTTATTCACCATAAGGAACATGGGTTTGTAATACTGCATGTTCTTATCCACTTGGTGAATCGTTTTAAGAATCTATGAATTACTTTTTACATTATTTCTCATGTTATAATTAAAAATAAATCTAGAGAAGGTATTAGGTTGTGAATAATGAATGAGATCTTTATGCAACTCATCTGAGAATTTCATCCACAATATTTCTAAGTATTATGTATAACCAATAATATTGACTAAATGAGTCCCAAATGGTGTTGAATCTCCAAGAATAGTGGTAAAAAACCATTGGAGATCTCATATCTCTCTTTTCTAGAATTCT